>CM057004.1:37077731-37677731 GCA_029891345.1 Dryococelus australis
AGTGTGTTTTTTTTTTTATCGATTTTTGTGTGTATGGATTTTTGTAGGGAAGTGTTTCATTACTCTTTTGATTGTGTGAATTCTCTATATGGTATTTCATGTGAATGTTTGTAAGAGGTGGATTCTTCCTTTGTTTGGCGTACTGTAGGAAAGGTCTCATGGACTACGATTTACTAAAAGAATTTTAATGCCAATGAGTTTAGTGGATGTTTTATGGAGTTCCTTTATGCTCATGGTTAAGTGTAATGGGGGTAATGCTCCTTCCCAATGGTATTCATGGTATTAGTATTCCATTCTGTACTTTTTAGTGAATCATAAGGCGTACCTTACTTTTAAAGTTGTAATGGTGCTAGCTTTACTCAGGGAGTCATTTTACCCTTTTAAATGGGAATCCATTATTTTTTTTATTCAGGTTGGGTGATTTCTCAGGATATATTAATATTGTTGTTATTCTGTTTGTTCCAGTGCATGTGTGTTCTCTCCTTCCCCCTAGTTCGCTGATTGGTAGCAAGCAACAGATATTTACAAAGGTAATTTATATGTTTCAAATCAAGTTGCAAAGTTGTTGTTCTTGGTGATAATGTATAGATGGGCTTCAATATATTTTGTATTAATATTGGAATTTTTGTCCATGCTTTCTTGACTTTTAATGTTGTGCGTCCTTCTCATTGCCTTACTTTAGCCCTGCCACGCACTAAAGGGGAGTAGCAAACAAACAAAACTCATAATTTGTTTTAGGATCTAAATATAACTTTAAATTTTACAGAAACTAGTTCATATATATGTATGAAATTTTCCGTTACTTCACAAACACGATTCACTTTACATAATGGTGTATATGTTAGTTTCATAATCCTTTCTGTTTTCCACTCAAATGTCGAAACGTAATATATAAGCCGGCATAATTTTATATTATATTTACAGATTTTTTTTATATTTAAAGTTAATTTATGCAATAATTCATAAATTGCTACGTTTCGATATCATCCCATATCCAATATCCCGACGTAAATCGCGTGATAATAAGCTCTTTTGCAGAGCTCTCCTATGCTAAAACAAGTCTCGGACGACATTTCACATAACAGTGATCAGAAGGCAAAAAGGCCAAAGGAGGCTTTCGAACTACTTTCAACAATGATGAAGCTCGAAACAGGAATAATGATCACATTTTGTGATCAAATATTACTGCGTTTTCAGATGACATGTGCTTATCTGCACTCTTCTAGGCAAGATCTGAACACAGCTTGTGCAATCTATGAATCATTACAAGGATATGTTCAAACTCTGCGTTCTACGTTGTCAGACACTGAACAAAAGGGCAAAACTCTAACTGGATGTGAAGAATATAAATGTCAAATTCAAAGAGAACATAAACGAAACCGAGCAATGATCATCTCTGTGGTTCAAGTTATATTGATCCAATTGTTGAATCCCAAACTCCCTCTCAACTATTTCAAACTCAAACATTTTTTGTCATTATCGATAACTTGCTTTCAGCCCTGTCAAAATTTCATAAAGCTTACCAGAAGATGTATGGTTTATTTTGTTTCCTTCATCGGTTACAGTCGTTAACGCGGAAAGATGTTTCGAGGAAATCATCCAATCCTGTCAAATTTTATCCTGCCGATCTGGAAGAGAGACTTGGTGAAGAACTGCTGCAGTTTATTGAATTATTGAAAACTAAGCATCTAATTTCTAATGATTCCAAATCAAAATAAGAATTAGTAGAAGTGCAGTTGCATCGTTTAATAGCAGGAAATTCTTTGGTGTGTTGATTTCCGAATGTAGAAACTGCCTTGCTCATCTACTTGTCACTCATGGTGACCAACTGCACTGGAGAATGCTCATTTTCGAAATTAAAACGAATTAAAAATGAACACAGAACCACCAAACAGACTCAACAATCTCACTCTAATGAGTATTGAACATGAACTTTTGTGTCAGATAAACGTTTCAGACATTATAAACAAATTTTCTCATGCTAAAGTTCGAAGAGGGAAATTTTCAATCACAGCATTTTTTTAATGTTGTTGTTTGAAGCTGACAACTGTGTAAAAATAAAAATGCTACTACTAAAATGCTTAACCTTGTAAATAAATATACAGTATTTTATACTTAAGTCAAACGAAATAATTGAATTCATGTTTCATACAAGATAATACATGTTTAAATTTTAAGAGTTTTTTTTTTTAAATTTACATAATCTTTCATCTTCTTCATATGTTACTGGCCCCGCACTTGCTTAATCCGGCCCTGAATCGGGGACAGCTATGTTTAAACAACGCGTCGATATAGGCCACTGTAAGGCAGATACCCAAATCTTTCCACATCCGACCAGTAGCTAGGGAAGATCACAACATGGGTGTGTCTGTCCTTCCACGCTCGGCCATTCGATGATCAGCTAGATAGAGCCTCCAGCATCAAGAATAAGGTGGGGACTGTCCGATTTAAATATATACAGAAATGCCATGAGATAGACATAATTTAATTTATGTTAATGTATTAATTACCTATGAAATCGTTCCCCGTTACTGGAACTCTTTCAGTATTGTATTGTCTGTGTCTCACATATCATGATTAAACTACTCAGTTACCACAAAAGCTCTACCATTAACCATTATTTCAGCTATGCCCCTTAACCATTCTCGTATGGATATGACTTTAAGTCATTATCCATAACAAAGTTCATATGGGATCACTCAGGCTTCTCTTTGCCTTATATTCTCTTTCTCTTGCCATCGATGCAACCTGCCTGTCTTTCATAAGGAACTGGCTGAACATTATTTCTGGTCCACTGGTGAGACTGCTGCGGTCAGAGCTAAGCAGGTTAAACCAAACCACTTGGGTAATTATGGAACTATATCGGCCAAGTGACTCTCATATCCTATGACGAGTAGGCATTCAGTTCCACCGTGATTATTAGGTGTCCGAAGTTTCGAGATAATATTTAATGTGTAATTATTTGCAACTGTACACTATTTGAATATATTGTCACATTAATTGCGCACGTAGAGACATTTTCAGACACTAATAATGTAACAAGCCCGGCTAGCTCAGTCGGTAGAGCACGAGACTCTTAATCTCGGGGTCGTGGGTTCGAGCCCCACGCTGGGCGACGCATATTTTTTACTACTTCATTACCCACACATTCAGCTTACAGGATGTACAGTTAAAAAAGAAAAGCAATTTATGCAATCTCAAACATGTATTAATGTGATATTTATTTTTACAAATAAATCAGCCAATTGGTTATCAATAACATTGACACTGGTTTTAATAGCGCTATTTATTTAATTGACATAATGATATGAACGATTTTTGTTTATTATCACATGGTTAAGATTTTGAATAATTAGATGTACGAATGAGAACATTCATGTGTAAATGCATTTAGTTAGCTAGTTTTATTTTTTGTTTATATTTTTTATGTAATAGTTTTATATAAATTACTATTTCACAGTCTCAACTGATTGTTAATGTTTCAGGGATATTTTCGTATAATTTTATTACATTTTTACGAGACCTTAAATTCTATGGATTAGGGACATTTACATAGTTTTTCCTCAAATTTCAAAAAGAATATACTTTATATAAAAAAATTGTTCCCACTTATTACATGTAGTATAAAAAGGGTATCAAAAAGAACTCTGTTTAAAAATTCCCCCAAAATTTACATTTTTACAAAATACATCTCTTTCCAGCTATATGCAGGTTACATATAATTAGCTTGCTTTCAACCTTTTTTAACTAAAATGGCAGCAAGGCCCCCCTCCCCCCCCCTTTAAAATGTTGACGGAACAACAGTTCCTGCCCAAGTGAAAACCCTGTGCTGTCTCCCCGAATCTGGGCGAGAAACCTGTATTTATATTTTATTTGGAATCATCTAGAACATTACAAAATGATCTCCACTCCGTCGACATCCAGAAGTACTGGAAGGGCATCCTGATGGTACGTGACTGGCTGGCAGGCGTCACGTGACCAAGGAGACGTTCGAGGGACGGGAAGGAAGTCATAGATTACTTTACAAAACAGAACAAAAAGTATATATTCAAGCATAATGGTTATTTGTTTTTCATTCAAGTCGTTACGTCAATTAAATAAAAATAGCTATTACAACTAGTGTCATTGTTAATTATAACCAATTCCCTGATTTATTCGTGAAAGCAAATGTCACATTAATTCATGATTTAGACTGCGGGAATCGCTTTTAATGGCATTGTGTACACCGTAAGCAAAATGTATGGGTAATCAAGTTAAAGAAAGCACCGCCCAGCGTTGGGCTCGAACCCACGATACCTGAGATTGAGTGTCTCGTGCTCTACCGACTGAGCTAGCCGGGCTTGCTGCTACATTAGGCTCTAAGCCTCGAGATTTACACGATAAAAAATTCAAATAGTGACACATTTGCAATAATTACACTCAATAATGTCTCCAAACTTCGGACACCTCCTAATCTCGGTGACCAATTTAAGGCTTTGATGACCTCCTACTTGTCATTCGGATGTGAGATTCTCTAGGACGACAGAGCTCTGTAATTCCCCAAATGGTCTGCTTTGAACTGCTTAGTTCCTTCCGTTCGAAGAGGCAGCAGTATCTTCTCTTACTAATCAACATTCAAAGTTTGCCCCGTTAAACGCTTTACGCGAAAATGGCACGGAGGAGGGTAACGGGCTTAGCGGGGAATGATAGTGCCCGTGGAGAAAGGGGTGAGTTATGGTTTGTCGACCCACCTCCAAGCATTTCCGGTGTGGAGGGGGGTGTACCCTACAATTAACCCCGACGCACGACGTATGCCCCGATACGTGACACTGACTTATAACACAACCACCTAAGCATCAAAGTCAATGACACTAGTTGTAATTGCTCTTTTTATTTAATTGACGTAACGACTTGAATGAAAAACAAATAACCATTATGCTTGAATATATACTTTTTGTTCTGTTTTGTAAAGTAATCTATGACTTCCTTCCCGTCCCTCGAACGTCTCCTTGGTCACGTGACGCCTGCCAGCCAGTCACGTACCATCAGGATGCCCTTCCAGTACTTCTGGATGTCGACGGAGTGGAGATCATTTTGTAATGTTCTAGATGATTCCAAATAAAATATAAATACAGGTTTCTCGCCCAGATTCGGGGAGACAGCACAGGGTTTTCACTTGGGCAGGAACTGCTGTTCCGTCAACATTTTAAAGGGGGGGGGGAGGGGGGCCTTGCTGCCATTTTAGTTAAAAAAGGTTGAAAGCAAGCTAATTATATGTAACCTGCATATAGCTGGAAAGAGATGTATTTTGTAAAAATGTAAATTTTGGGGGAATTTTTAAACAGAGTTCTTTTTGATACCCTTTTTATACTACATGTAATAAGTGGGAACAATTTTTTTATATAAAGTATATTCTTTTTGAAATTTGAGGAAAAACTATGTAAATGTCCCTAATCCATAGAATTTAAGGTCTCGTAAAAATGTAATAAAATTATACGAAAATATCCCTGAAACATTAACAATCAGTTGAGACTGTGAAATAGTAATTTATATAAACTATTACATAAAAAATATAAACAAAAAATAAAACTAGCTAACTAAATGCATTTACACATGAATGTTCTCATTCGTACATCTAATTATTCAAAATCTTAACCATGTGATAATAAACAAAAATCGTTCATATCATTATGTCAATTAAATAAATAGCGCTATTAAAACCAGTGTCAATGTTATTGATAACCAATTGGCTGATTTATTTGTAAAAATAAATATCACATTAATACATGTTTGAGATTGCATAAATTGCTTTTCTTTTTTAACTGTACATCCTGTAAGCTGAATGTGTGGGTAATGAAGTAGTAAAAAATATGCGTCGCCCAACGTGGGGCTCGAACCCACGACCCCGAGATTAAGAGTCTCGTGCTCTACCGACTGAGCTAGCCGGGCTTGTTACATTATTAGTGTCTGAAAATGTCTCTACGTGCGCAATTAATGTGACAATATATTCAAATAGTGTACAGTTGCAAATAATTACACATTAAATATTATCTCGAAACTTCGGACACCTAATAATCACGGTGGAACTGAATGCCTACTCGTCATAGGATATGAGAGTCACTTGGCCGATATAGTTCCATAATTACCCAAGTGGTTTGGTTTAACCTGCTTAGCTCTGACCGCAGCAGTCTCACCAGTGGACCAGAAATAATGTTCAGCCAGTTCCTTATGAAAGACAGGCAGGTTGCATCGATGGCAAGAGAAAGAGAATATAAGGCAAAGAGAAGCCTGAGTGATCCCATATGAACTTTGTTATGGATAATGACTTAAAGTCATATCCATACGAGAATGGTTAAGGGGCATAGCTGAAATAATGGTTAATGGTAGAGCTTTTGTGGTAACTGAGTAGTTTAATCATGATATGTGAGACACAGACAATACAATACTGAAAGAGTTCCAGTAACGGGGAACGATTTCATAGGTAATTAATACATTAACATAAATTAAATTATGTCTATCTCATGGCATTTCTGTATATATTTAAATCGGACAGTCCCCACCTTATTCTTGATGCTGGAGGCTCTATCTAGCTGATCATCGAATGGCCGAGCGTGGAAGGACAGACACACCCATGTTGTGATCTTCCCTAGCTACTGGTCGGATGTGGAAAGATTTGGGTATCTGCCTTACAGTGGCCTATATCGACGCGTTGTTTAAACATAGCTGTCCCCGATTCAGGGCCGGATTAAGCAAGTGCGGGGCCAGTAACATATGAAGAAGATGAAAGATTATGTAAATTTAAAAAAAAAAACTCTTAAAATTTAAACATGTATTATCTTGTATGAAACATGAATTCAATTATTTCGTTTGACTTAAGTATAAAATACTGTATATTTATTTACAAGGTTAAGCATTTTAGTAGTAGCATTTTTATTTTTACACAGTTGTCAGCTTCAAACAACAACATTAAAAAAATGCTGTGATTGAAAATTTCCCTCTTCGAACTTTAGCATGAGAAAATTTGTTTATAATGTCTGAAACGTTTATCTGACACAAAAGTTCATGTTCAATACTCATTAGAGTGAGATTGTTGAGTCTGTTTGGTGGTTCTGTGTTCATTTTTAATTCGTTTTAATTTCGAAAATGAGCATTCTCCAGTGCAGTTGGTCACCATGAGTGACAAGTAGATGAGCAAGGCAGTTTCTACATTCGGAAATCAACACACCAAAGAATTTCCTGCTATTAAACGATGCAACTGCACTTCTACTAATTCTTATTTTGATTTGGAATCATTAGAAATTAGATGCTTAGTTTTCAATAATTCAATAAACTGCAGCAGTTCTTCACCAAGTCTCTCTTCCAGATCGGCAGGATAAAATTTGACAGGATTGGATGATTTCCTCGAAACATCTTTCCGCGTTAACGACTGTAACCGATGAAGGAAACAAAATAAACCATACATCTTCTGGTAAGCTTTATGAAATTTTGACAGGGCTGAAAGCAAGTTATCGATAATGACAAAAAATGTTTGAGTTTGAAATAGTTGAGAGGGAGTTTGGGATTCAACAATTGGATCAATATAACTTGAACCACAGAGATGATCATTGCTCGGTTTCGTTTATGTTCTCTTTGAATTTGACATTTATATTCTTCACATCCAGTTAGAGTTTTGCCCTTTTGTTCAGTGTCTGACAACGTAGAACGCAGAGTTTGAACATATCCTTGTAATGATTCATAGATTGCACAAGCTGTGTTCAGATCTTGCCTAGAAGAGTGCAGATAAGCACATGTCATCTGTAAACGCAGTAATATTTGAACACAAAATGTGATCATTATTCCTGTTTCGAGCTTCATCATTGTTGAAAGTAGTTCGAAAGCCTGCTGTCGACATTTTGCCTTCTGATCACTGTTATGTGAAATGTAGTCCGAGACTTGTTTTAGCATAAGAGAGCTCTGCAAAAGAGCTTTTGTTGCCTCTGCACGAGATGACCACCTAGTGTCAACCAATATTTTCACAGTGGGAAAGTGAGCAGCACTATCAGATAATGCAGAACAAATAGACTCGAACGATAAGAAGAGAGAGAAAAAAATGTGTACAGGCTTTCTACAAAGTCAAAGAAAATTGCCGCTTCTTGGCAACATTCAGCACCACATTTCCCAATCACATTTAGTGAATGTGCAAAGCATAGAATGTATTCTGGAAACTCGTTCAGCTCTTTAAAAACAATATTAATATATCCTGAGAAATCACCCAACCTGAATAAAAAAAATAATGGATTCCCATTTAAAAGGGTAAAATGACTCCCTGAGTAAAGCTAGCACCATTACAACTTTAAAAGTAAGGTACGCCTTATGATTCACTAAAGAGTACAGAATGGAATACTAATACCATGAATACCATTGGGAAGAAGCATTACCCCCATTGCACTTGACCATGAGCATAAAGGAACTCCATAAAACATCCACTAAACTCATTGGCATTAAAATTCTTTTAGTAAATCGTAGTCCATGAGACTTTTCCTACAGTACGCCAAAAAAAAGGAAGAATCCACCTCTTACAAACATTCACATGAAATACCATATAGAGAATTCACACAATCAAAAGAGTAATGAAACACTTCGCTACAAAAATCCATACACACAAAAATCGATAAAAAACACACTACGAAAAAGGAAACTCAACACCGGCATAACAACAACTACTTTCATTATTAAAGTTAACTTGAGTAGTACTCATTTTACGAAAAACCTTTCTAGCATGCTGAAGTCCCTAATTACGAAGTGATGTATACATTATCTATCGTCGGCCAACCCGCGCATCTCGAAGAGAAACACTGTACAATTGCTGGGGCTGGTGACAAAAATTTAAACGCGAAAACGCGCCTCGGGATTGTTAAGGAGGCGGCGAGAAAAGCGGAGAGGCGTATGGAAGGTGCCAGAGTGTACGAGGTTGAACTCTGCCAGTAGTAGCCACCAGACAGCGTTCGGCGGCGCCAGGAGCGCCACGCGCCACTCTTCAGTATAGCTCAGCTCTTGGGATCATTAAGACGTGCGTCACCCCGAAGGAGGGGCGAAGAAAAACAAAGTACCTTTTTCTGCTTCAAAAATATTACCTATTCAAATAGTAAACTCTCTTCAAACAAAATAACAGTTTATTAATTTGGACTACCAAATACAGACGTGGCTAATATCAAAACAAACTTGCTAACCAAGTTCATTAACGTCATGTAGTTCTGTAAACACACCAACCCCATAGTAGCAGTACTTAATTGTACTCCATAAAATAGTAGACATTTCACCAGCTGTCGGGACGAAAATTAAATCGTTCAGGCCGCACAGTCTTTGGCAGGACAGGAGTACTCACACAAAATTGCTTGAGTTTTCTAATTGACACCCGTGTTAGACTTGAAGCAGGGCTTCATGTTTATGTATGCATTAAAACACAGTGGTCTATATCATTGATGTTCTGTTTCATATGGCCACTGTACTAAGCGAATATACACAATACATTTTCGAATATTATAAATTGATATAAGATAATTCTGGGTTTACATAACCTGAGTAAACATATAATTTAATATTGAATTACTACGATATTACTAGAAGTTAACAGACGTGAGTCATATCCATAATTGTTACTTGAGACATATATTAACTCAGTAGTTGTTTTTCTTCATAATTATAAAGAATGCGACATTCATATATTAAAAAATATTTGATTGTTTTATTTTATTAGCAGAAAGTAGTTAAATAAATTTCAGTACATATATGTTAGATAATATTAGTAGATGTATAATGGTGATCCTGGCCCAGCACTTTTTTGGGGTTGTTTCTTTTAAAACTACAACAAAAATGCAGCACACTAAATAGGGTTATTTTGTCTAAATGTACAGGAAAAGTTAAAAATTCAAAACCTGAAATTCAATGAAAAAATTGTGAAAATCATGTAAAACAAACCAAAATCATGGTATTTTAGGGTTAAATTTAAGTTCTTAGGAATTTTTTATGAGGAGCTCTCAAAAACGGACAATTTTAAACAAAAAAAGCAAGAAAATTTTAGCAGTTTTTGAAAAATTTGTGCACACGATTAGACACAGATAAAACAAGCAAAACTATGCAAAAATCAAGCAAATATAAGTCTTAAACAACAAATCGGATGAGAATATAATTTATAGAATTTAAATATTAAACTCAATAATATCATGTACAGATGCTCAAACTATTATTAAAAGATTAAAAAGAGAAAATAATATTTTAAAATAAAACCACAAGTAGGGAGGGAGTGTATGTTCTGTTACAAATCGAATTTGGCAGATATGCTGTGTCACCATGGATTTGCACATGCCCATTGAACATGCACATGCAATTGCACATGCACTTACCCACCCCCACACTCTCCCTTCCCTGCTTACTATTCTCCTCCCTTGTGAAACTGTCAGATATTTCGGAGGGTGTTTAGTTGGTGTCATGGGATGGAAGGCCATCAGGGTGAGCTTGCAGCGACAAGTGGCCAAGGTTGAACTGGGTCCAATCCCCATTGAAGTTAATAAGGTTTTATTTGCACAATTAAGTGTAATTGCGTAATGAGAGTAAGTATACATGTTGACTGTTTGGGTGTAGGAGAGAGACTGATGCACATGTACCTTCGGCTTGCGGAAACCAACTGATGAGGTTGGAGTGGGAGGAGAGACCAGAAAGTGCACATGTAGTGAAATAGGGTAGGGTGTTAGGCAGTCGTCTATGGTGAATACATTTAATTAGTATTCACTCATAAACATTTACACAATGACTAAGTATGCACTTGCACAATCAATGCATTTGCATAATTAGCAATTACTTAATATACACTATGATTTATTTAATCGTGCACTCGTAAAATCACCAACTATGCACTTGCGTAATTACATGTACTTAGAGAATCCGTACACATCATCTCCCTAGGACAACTCACTGCCGACTGACCTCCATTTGATAGATTAAGGGATTCCTCCCCACCCCGCCTTCCATATTGGATTGTGGTCAGGATAAAGGGCTATATTTTTAAGGATTCGGACTTCGATTCGATTCCCCCTCAGGTGACTAAAAAAATTTAAAATGCATATACACTAAGAATAGGTAAGTGGAGTACTTTTAAGAAGTTGGAACATGGATCGAGTGCCCGTTATGGTAAAAAAATTAATCACTTATCGAATAAGTATTGGTAAGGGTTACAGGTTTAAGGATTCGGACCATTGTTCGAGAGCCCTTCAGCAGGGCAAATAAAAATTAATCTCTTATCCACTAAGTATTAATAAGGGGTAAAGGTTTAAGGTTTCGTACCTTGGTTCAATTCCCTCTTAAACAAAAAGGATTTAAAAAAAACTAAATTTCCCACCGACTACATTAAAGGGAATGTAGCGAGGGGGAGGAGGAGGTAGTCCTTGGCTAGTCTCTGTCGAGGGTAATTACATGTAATCTCGCAACTAATACTTATCCATGCTATGGTTAAGTACACACTTGAATAATAATTTACGTCATATACTGAGAGTCTATGTTGCGCCGCCTGCAGCAGATGCGCGAAGCCATCAACAATTGAGCCACCCGGGTTCCGGACGAACACGACCGTCTGCCAAAATGGCCACCGCCCGTGATCTCCAGGCCAGCACACCCTCTGAGACGAGGAACTGTGAAGTTTTACATACACTCACTAGGACCTACCACCTCCCTGTCAACTCTCTCGCTTTCTCTCTCCCTCTCTCTCAATCCGCTGGCTTGTTGGGAGGACATGCAGACATGTCTCTAGCCAATTAAAGTTTATTTTAACAATATCTGACGATGTTCCCCTACCATAATTTCTTTTTTAGAACTAAATCCTCGATTTCACTTGTGTTTTAAATTCTACGAATCATGTGTTCAGCATTTTTTTAATGTTTTGTCATTGGAACACATGTGTGTATATATATATATATATATATATATATATATATATATATATATATATACATATATTTTTGTGTTGTGCTGACTAATCCAGGAATAGTCACATGAACCATGGCTGTTTGGTTTCAAACATATTGCAAAAATTTTATAATTATTTTTATAATTATTTATAATGCGAAAATATAAATTATAAATTCCTACTATAAATGTGAATCGAAATGTCTTTGGTTCACGCACCACAAGTGGTGTTACTCATTTGTACAACATTAAGCAAAGACTCTTGAGGGTAATTGGATTTTTCTCGTAATAAATATATTATCGAGAGAATTTGCATAGCGATTAATTATATGCAACTATTATTTGCATAATGATATGAAACTAAGTACCTGTTAGCTGTCGAATCACAACTAACGTAGCTGGAAGGCGACTGAAGGTTTGAGGCGATACTCCTTGCTTCATAACCCATCAAGCATACTTAAATTTTACACGCATAATGAATAAATACACATTAGCAGTATTTATGGAATGAACAAACATCAAGAATAATTTTACCGCAATTACACATCTTACCCGAAGCATTCCCTACTTCCAACCAACTTTGTGTTTACCTTACATGCCTACTATGTTGTAATTATCAAATGCACTACAGATCGAGCAGTCAAACGATATGCTTTTCCAAATCCTATTTCATTCTCATGTGGTGCGATATCTCCTATAACAAGTTACCGCAAGTCGTTCGACCACAAAGGACTAGCCAATCCTCACTCAAACCTCCATCCGCCAGCCAACCTGTCTTCAACTCTGGAAGGTTAGAAACTGCTCTCTGTGACTCGAAAAGACAGATCTGGCTGCTTTACCTGGGGAAGACTATACACAATCACTCGTTTTCACATTTACAATTTCACAAACTATCTTATATATGTATTTAATTAAAGTATATCGTTATAAAATTTTCCTAAAAAAATATTATTTTTTTGTTATTACATATTAACATTAAAAATTAACTAAAATCCTACCTTTTACACAAAACACACTTCACCTCAAATATGCTTAGAAAAACCAAAATGAAAATATTACCATTCTATGTTAAAATGTAAAATATTTTGCCGTTACTGAATTTTTCTCTACATATACAATAAGACAAGAATTTTAGAAATACCCATTGAGGGTAGCTACAATTTAAAACCTTGCTTCACCTCCAAACGTGTCTAAGTTTGTATTGATTTACTTAATGCTTCGAACCCTGCGAAAGCGAAAAGATAATGAGCGAGATCACAGCACACCATAAACACATCATGCCGGTAGCACGCCAAGGACAAAAGTGTTTTTTAAAATTCCTATGTGAAGGATGCCAAAGTAGGAAATAAAAGACCAACAGATAGATGCAGAATCGCCAGTAGTTTCCGTGGGCTGTCCACACGAGGCGAAAAGTGCAGTGTGGAAGACAAAACACCCGTTAAGAAAGACAGTTGTTTATGTGGGATCATATGCCAAGCGGCATGGGTACGCCAAGAAAATAGATAGTAACGCAGGCTACAGATGGCAACAGAAATAATTCCCAACACAGCATTGCACATCTGGTTATATGGGCAACAATCGCAAGAAACACGGGTCTGTGGGCTTTTAACAAGATTAACATCTGAAACTAAATTGAAATAAAACTTACAATAAAAATATTCAATCGAATAAAATAGTGACAAACACTGATTACATGGACTGAAATTGTCAAATAACTTCATTTATATAGCCATATAAATAAAATCCCAAAATAAATAAAATATTTATCAAAACAAAACATGATAAATAAATATCAGACCAAAAGAATTCAATGTTTAATTAAATAAATCTTAGATTGTTCGGGGGGAGAGAGAGAGAGAGAGAGAGAGAGAGAGAGAGAGAGAGAGAGAGAGAGAGAGAGAGAGAGAGAGAGAGAGAGAGAGAGAAGGTATTATATACCGCAAAAATTATATAAATGTAACAAGACTTTTAATAATAACACTCGCAATAGTATTAATGACTTAAAAACGGAAAATTGTATTTTAGGATTGTTTAAAAACAAGCTCACTAGCAGTGACACAATAATAGAAATAGTTGTGACGTATATTGAAATGGCACACTTTTCCGGCAATAAGATTTGAAAACTCAGTATAAGGGATGTAAATAAGGTGTGGAAATATAAATATTTTTGGTGTGCCAACTGAACTGGACATATTTCCTTATATTCAGGAAACCAGAATATCCTGTATGTTAAGGTTTGTTGAAAATATAAGTGTGTTTTACCTCATAACACAGTGATCATTTGATGTGTGCCTATGTTAAGACACTGCTGTTAAAATACTTACATACGTATAAGTGAGTTCATTCCGTTTGGAAAATTCAGAAAGCAAAACTAATACAAAACTAACGAAAAGTTAGAAAAATCTCAAAATGTCTGCTTATCTTAAGGACACTAATTTCAACAGGTTTTGAGATGACTGCTCTCAGAGTGAAAGTTGGTTTTAAAGACGGGATGGAAGTGGTACGATTTATCATTATATTTTCACAGGGAAGGAGGAATAACCAACTCATAATACCCATTCTAGAACTTGTGACGCCCTTCTCAATGGCCGAGGCAGGGGCTTATACACAGCCCAGCAATGCAAGTTAACAAAATATTTCAAAAACAAATGTATAAGACATCCACGTAGTGTAAGGATTTCTGGCAAAAACACTCATGAATTCTCTCATAACATTTCATACTTTACTTAGTATAAAATACAAATTGATTCATTTGAATGATAGCCAGGAGAAAATACAACAATTCGGGGTGTTGAAATATTAACGCATATTCGTATTATTTTGGGCTAACAAATTGACTTAAATGAAGTATTTCATATTTTATAAATTACAATATTGAGAAAAGTAGATATATTAACTGCTATAAACATTCCAAAGTTAATGGGATAAGAAATCACCCAAAATATAAATAGTAGTAAACACATATTATAAATTTTATATGTGATCAAACTATCAGGCTAATCACATTTACTAAGAATGTCAATTTTCTCATGAAAGTTCTATCACTCCTAATTAGTTTTTCATAAAAGGTTTCAGCTACAAAGATGTAGACATTTCGATTTTTATAACCATTATAGATTTCACTCAAAAGTGGATTTTCTAAACGAGTGTTCCACCATTTATATGCCTTTCTTGAAAATGTATTCAGACTCATTTTATTTTCTAAACCTTCCTATTATTTTATTAGCAAAATGCACTACATCTTTTAAAATCATTGCTGCATTTCAGCATTAAAACAGTCATCCAAAATTGTTTAGATTTATTTAAAAAAATTGCTTAGTTACTGAACCAATCTTTTGAATTTTCAATAAATCATGGTTGATCACAAAATGGCTGTTACTTTAGCGCATTAAAAACTTGTACAAAAATTTTAAATGCCAATTACTAAGAAATTTTTTCTTTAAATAAATTAAGAAATACCCTAAATTTATGGACGGACATAGCCACCATCTTGCCTGTTTTCAGACCTGCAGGGTCAATGTTACATTATCTGAAATTACTTAACTTGCGGAGAATTCCAGGTGGAAAGTCGGTCTCTGGTGCTACCGACTACCTCCCAATATTTTATACTCTAGGATCGGGCAGTTACCCCTACTCCACGACACCAATAATTTGAATCTGGCCAATAACGGCCCCAAAGAACATTCGATACTCGTCTTGGCTGGTGCCAACCTCCTATACGTGGTCTAACATCCGGTGAAGACTTCGCCAGTGGCGCCACTGCGTCGCACGGCTGCCGCTCGAAGCTGCAACGTCCGCGAGCTCGCCAGTATATCCTTGGCACTGCTTGCGGCCAGAGGAATTGTTGCATCGTGGAGTGAAATGTTGACAGTCGTAAAGTCCCTTGTCGCAACATGGGTAAGTACAGCAGATCATCCAGAAAGTACAGGTTGGTGTTACATTTGAGGGTAGGGATGCAGTTTAAACATTTAATAATCTATTTCATGTTTAAGTACGTATTTCCTGTCGGGTCGTAGATCACAGTATTTTTGTCGATGCCTCGTAGTCAAACGGAATGTTGAGCGGACAGTCAAAGGTGGGCATGGAGACACTTGTCTCAAACTGAAGAAATAACTTTGTCTTATGTTACAAACACAGCCATTTTATAAAAAGCAACAGAGAACACCTTTAGTCAATATCCAATTTTTTAAATATAACAATTAATTGTATCAAATGAATTTCTTATTTGATGAATAACAACTATTTACATATGTAATAATTCATTTCGTCTTTTAATAAATACCAATCGTTACGTGTGCAATAATTTTTGAATATTGTTTTATTTTTTAGTATCACATCCCGCATTCGAAAATCCCCAAACTTATAATTGTCCAAAAATAATAACGTGATCAGACTTGTCTACCCACAAATATACTCCAATCACGTGAAGAAATTTAGTAATGCAGCCATTGTTTAAAACCTGCTGAACAGTGCTTGGCAGTACAAAAACAAACTCATTACGTTGTATTTCATTGTTCAGTGTGCATTTAGGGGTTTATTGGAGTCTTCAGTTTGTTATTTTCGGTACGCATCACATTACAAACAACCTTTCGTAAACAAACATGTTGCATCGAGAACTCAAACGAAACCAACGAGTAAGCTCACTTTACCCGTTACATGACACGTGTTTCAGAGGACGTTTAAATAAACACTTTTTTATTTGATCACCAGCGTAATATTTTCCCATTCGCACAGTTATATTGCGAGTCCCACACGATAGTGTAGGAGTTAAAACAAAAATAACATGGGCCTGTCCAGGATTTCAACCCGGAACCTCTCGCACCCTATGCGAGAAACATAATCCTTGACCAACAGGCCTCGCTGCATGCAGGTAGAATGTCAGAAATTAGATACGTTAATGTGACCTTTTAGAGAGACTTAATTCATCAATGCCCATGAAATTATTCTCTAAGCAATGGAGTTATAAATATCTTGATGGAATCGGTAAAATTCCGTAAACTCTTTTGTAAAAGATAAAAGTTATAGAATCTAAAGTTAAAGTACTATGATAGTTTCTATCGGCTGATTACATTACCAATTCCTGATTCTCCAAGTAATAATAAGCGCTTTGATTTCTGGAAATATAGAAACATATTTAATCAAAGAGAGTAAATTTCAACGAGTGGCGCACTTGAACAGTCGAGATTCTAGCTCAGTAGATAGCAGCAAACTTCTGCATTTCAGGACCTCTAGTAGGTCTAACTGAAGAATAGTATTGACAGAGAAAAATTCTAGCACTGAGATTATGAATCATGGAATAAGATATTGCACTATTGCTTGCAACAACTTGTCCTCTTAATGCACCAAATTACGAACTTACAGCCCATTCAAAAATTACGCACGTGCGAAAAACTCTTGGTGATATAGGACAAAAATGTTATATCAACTGGCAGCAAATAAAAGTTAAACTGTACATCACTCGTGAATGCATACAAATAGAATTTCCACTTCATTGTTCCTTAGAAAATGACCAGCGAAACGTACACCTCATGTATTGCAGCACAGGTTCGGCGCATACTTCCATGCTGCATAGGGAAAAGCAATAAATGCACTCCGAGTAGTGTTTACATTTATTAGAAGAGCACATAAATTACAGAATCAAAATGCACATATATTTTGTTATCCTGTGTGTTCCTTGACTAAAATCCAAGCACGCTATGTGCTTCTGAATATTACTTAACTTCTAGTTTACATAACTATCACAGGTGTTTAGCACATACATATTTGACGATCCTAGTTAACCAAAATATAAAAACCAAAATGTTTTGCAAATATAAAGATTGTTTCGATACTTATATAAGCTGACAATTAGTTCAGTTATAGTGGTTTCTGAGGAAATAATTTATCGGTAAAATTCTGTTTAAAAAACTAGAAATGTATGGCATAAAATAATATTTAGCTTAAATACTTACTATTTCATACAACTAATATAAGCCTTTCCGAAAAATGGAGAATAAAATAATACATGAATGTAAATATTTATAAATTATTCAGTTCACGATTACTTACAGCATATTATAAGAATTTCATAATTGGGACAGAAAGCAATAAAAAAAATTGCAATTCACTAATGTTTACATTTACATTCAATTTGGCGCTAATAATGACATACTAGAGTTGCTATTTTTCGGCGGGGTGCAAAAATATAGTTCCCATGTTCTCCTATTTAAGTTTGGTTGACAGCCATGGACTGAAGAAGACCCTGAACCGAATTTCCTTAGTGCTCAGGTCGTGGTCATCAAATTTTATATCACAAACTATTAAACCTGAGGCGGATTAAATGGTAGTTCGAAAGGGGACAAGGAGGTGAAGCAGAAATACAAGCTGCAGTTATCGTCATGACAGTGGCTGGTACTGCGGGTGGGGAGGCGAATTGGCTATAATTGAGTGACTGAAGACATTTTTAAAAAATATATATAACCTATCCCCAAGAATTCAAATGTAAATGGCGTGAAAAAGTTCAGCACTCATTTCCTGGACATATTCTGCACTAAGTAGTGAATACAGCCAACAGGTCTACTGTCTCATTCAACAAATGTTTTGAGTTTTTTTTTCACGCCTGCTAAGTACAGTTATTTCGTTCTTCCTACATTTAGTAACGAGTAAATGTAATGCTGTTAACGAGACAAATTGCCAAGTGGTCAAAATGTTAAAAGAGCATTGATGAGGAAAATGCAATGTTTCGTTGCGAAACTTGAAGGTTTTGTAAAATAAAGAAATAAAAGTAATCTAGTTCACTAGATGGCTGCCAAGAGCTGGAATATAATAAACGATAATGATATTGCATCCACCAGCATACGCGAGGAAAAAAACTGACAACACGAAGGAGTAGCTACAAACCTATCCCGGTTGACCACAAGACGTGCCACATTCAGTACTGTGGTAATTTAAAAGTCAAACACCGAGATAGCGTCACTGTTGTATTTTATCCCTATGTTTGGGACGACATTGCATCATCAGGGCAAAATATAAAGAGCTGGGTACTTCAGACTTCTTCTGACTCAATTGGTCAAATATTCTCGCTAAGTTGGCAGTATTTTCTCATAGGGGTTCGTTAAAAAAATTCGCAGGCCGTGCAAGCCAGCAAACTTGACTGATGTTGAGATTGATTATTTTTAATACCTATGTCACTGTGCAACCTTTGACAACATATTGACTTTTAAGATTTATAATTCATGAAAATATTTTTTTTTTGCGTTAGTAAAATTAGTATAAGCTGCAAACAAGAAACAATTTGCATTTACATGATTACTTACGTCATTTATCATTAATGTGAAAAGTAGAGGAGTAAGTAAGGAAACTTGGTGTCATCATATCTAATAAATAGTGGTTTAGAACATGCGCCACCTACACAAATTACCTGCATAAAATTTTCAAATATGTCTTTAACCTAAGCAAAGCAGTGCTGCGGATATAATGACAACTGTCTTCTCAAGTAAAATACCATCTTTGATACAAATGTTACTTCTGTCTTTACCAGAAATTGTGGTGTTTAGTTTTGTGTATATTGTCCAGACCTGGCTCCATTTATAGCTTTCTACACTAGTGAAAATTGGAAAAAAATATTTACGGGCACTGGATGCTTATTACAAGCCATGTCGGTGAAAGTAGTTGAAATCGCTGCATTCCAGTTGGCGACACTTGCCAGTGACTCTGCGTAGCTTGTTAAGGGGCAGATTCAGATCATGATGTTATGATGGCGTGAACACGCCTTAATTCGATGGTCCGCTTGAATACGCCACCACATTTAAGCTGTAATCAGGACAGCCAGTTGCAGCAATTGGAACATGCTTTGCTCAAACTCCGGTTAACAGGCATCCCCTCTACCAGCTCGTGAATGAGGCCACGTTCTTCTATGCCCCGTCAATATGAGGACAATGTAGAGCAGTGGCTAATGTCTTTCTCCAAGACACACATGTCGAGATGAATGTCACAAGAAGCTTGCTGTGTAGTTCGTCCTAATTCGTCCTACTTCAACAACTTTTTGATAGTGGTCAATGTGGGAAAGTTAATACAACAGACTTACGTGGCATTAAATAAAGTAGATGTTATTGTTTACTTATCATTATCATACTCGAAATAATACTTATTCTGTGTAATCTCCCCTACTATTAATAATGGTAGTTTCATTGATGATGGAGCATTAAAGGAAGGGTAGAATCGTAATGGAAGCTATCCGCTTTAACGTCAAAGAACAGACTAGGTGTGGCCATCAATTTAGAAAGGAATAGTAGTAAACTAGAAACAAGAAAGGAAAATCAACTACCCCACAGCTCCTTCGACCCTTCGCTCCACATATTGTTCCCTAAATTTTCATATAAATATCCCATTTGATGGAGGGAATGGATTAGTAACGCAACGGCTAACAATATGACCCATGATAACACTATTCAAACCGTACGCAGTCCCCATGCAACAAATAAAACAAATATATAAATACCATCGCGCAAACACAAATGTCAGTCATGAATTACACATGCTGCAATATAAACAACAATTGTAAACATTACAGACCAGTATGTGATTGAGTCGCCTGCTGGCTGCACGATGCGCAATTTAGTCACCTAGAAACCATCGAATATGGCTTAACATCAGAAGCTGAGTTGATAATAACAGTTGGATAAAAGAATTTGCCATCAACAAACACAACTAGTGGGACATTATAACATCAAATTTCCTCTTTCACCAGATATAGAAATAGTAGAAATAGACTCCAACTCCAACTCTTCTATTACACCTTAGAACAATCCAACCGCTAATATAGCTGTAGAGAAGGTAAGCCCAGTCGAACAAGAATGTCCCAAGTGGTCAAATGCGAGAAGAATCGAATCTCAAACACTCTCACAAAAAATATGCAGTAACCTTAAACGCAACAGACAACCATCCCCTGAATTGGAGAAAAACAGAACACAAAAACAAGGAACTCCACATCCAAAACGAGAAAGATCCATTAACCTGCAAAGCTACGTACAAATACTTGGGCAAAACAACACACTGTTCATGAGCATGACAAACATATCGAACCGAAAAACCGGATCAATCTAGTGAATTAAGTGCTACCATAACTGCTGCTATACCGGCCAACCACCTTGTACATACAAATGCTCAAGGAAAATGTATTAGTAGTGAAGATAATAGTCAACTACTTACAACTGGCAACAGACCTCATACTGATACCACTAGAAAAACTACTGAGAGCACAAATACATCCTGTGGAACAAAACCCACCATGGATAATATGGCAAACATTACACATTCAACACAGAGGGTCAAGTCACTTCAACCCAAATATCAACCCCAAAACAAAGTATCAACAAGTAAAAGTGATACCTCAGATGGAGGAGACAGCGACACTAACATCTTCACATTCATGTACAGATGCATCTACATCACCTGCCAGGGACTCATGACTCGAAGTGCCAGCAAAAAGAAAGCACCAGACTTCACCGTAGCATAGCATGGAGACCAAATTAACATTCTCTTCCAAGTCAACACCAACTACAATTTTGAAGGCAGTTCGTGCATTTCAGAGGCACATTATAGCACACAACTTGTCCCTACATCTCCAGATTCATTAGTTATTTCATGCGAAAATGTTTCCAATCAATTATTCGAGTTGGTAATGTCCCCAAAATTAATAAACAACATTCTAAACAACTTCTTACATCGAAGCTAGAAAAACAGCAAATGCAGAAAAATCCTCGTATTTCCAACTCCAATGTATCAACATCGTAAACACAATCACAGAACTGGCTCAAGAAACACAAGCAACGCTGTTCGAGGTATTCCTCAATAAATTAACAATATATCCACAAACACATTGGTGGGATAAAGACTTCTTCTCAGACCAAAGCCTAAAACTTCTATCGCATAGAATTGTTGCCTTCTGGACAGGTAAAAAATGCCAAATTTGGAAATATGTTGAACCAACAAGTAAATTTCACTAAAGCCATCAGAATTCAATTCCATGGTTGCAAGCTGCCCATCACCAAGCAAGCAACTTTGCATCAACGGCTTCTTAAGAAAGGACAAACAAATACAACAATCTGGGATTTCGAAAGTTCGCAGAATTTTATCATTTGTACTGGAGCCTGACACTTCCTAGAAGAAACCTACTCCATTGACAAAGTCCTACCTCTTTTCCACAAATCCGGAATCGAAGTCATGTCATCTTACGGCAAACAAACCCTTCTCACGTACAAAGAATTGGACGTCGGCCATACCAAACACTTCGTCTTTCACACACCAGATCACAATCTCGGTGGTTGGTGGGACCAGGACTTCACCAAAAAAAAAAAAAGTCCACATCTGTCTCATACCTGGCAGAACAGGTACTAATTTCCTTGACAAAGACGCAGAACTCTTAGATGGCATCATAGATAACCATTACTGTCCTGCGAACTTTCAGAACATCAACATGCATACAGTTTATCTCTCCATTCCGAAAATACCCTTTGAAAGTGGTGACAAAATTCAAATACAGATTGAGAATAATAACCCCCTTCGATAACACCATCATTCTAGCGCCATTCGCAGCCAACTATGTACCTGTGTCGAGAAGCACTTTAATTCTGCTTTGACCACAGAACATGAAAAATTATACAGTTAAGAATTTCTGTCCTGGATTCGACGTGAGGTTCTAAGAAGCACGCCATCTCGGAACTAACTTGCTACCATGGTCTATGAACCGTAAAAGAGGCGGAGT
The DNA here is from genome assembly GCA_029891345.1 of Dryococelus australis. Lineage (NCBI taxonomy): Eukaryota > Metazoa > Arthropoda > Insecta > Phasmatodea > Phasmatidae > Dryococelus > Dryococelus australis. Next base: position 37,100,392 of record CM057004.1, read on the forward strand.
GAAAGTCTTGGAGGCAGTTCCCAAGAGCATTCATCTCGGGTTTCCTACCTAGTTCATTACATTCCTCTCAACTTTGGTAACGATGACCAGCCACACGTACCAACTTTCCAATTTTTTGATCACACCTAGTCTGTATCGACCACTCCATCCATTTTCACATTTAAATAAATTCTCCACCACAGGAGCTTAAAGAAGTATTTAATACTAATAAATTTAAAGTAACGATATAACACTTCTATTTTATTTAAATATAAATTAATGTAGCTGTTAATGAAAAATAGCCACAATATATTAATTAAGCAGTAAGATAAACCAATATTCATTCATGTCACCTTACTGTACACGTTAATTCCTTTGTGAGCATTGGAAGTGATTTATTTTTAATTAGAAGTCTGATGCAGTTCAATTAATATTTGACTATATATATATATATATATATATATATATATATATATATATATATATATATATATATATATATATAGAGAGAGAGAGAGAGAGAATAAATATATGTATACAACACTGGAAAATTCCAAGAGTGAGTAGAGTCAAAAACATTAGTTGCTGTTCTGTTTTTTGACTCTAGTCCCTTTTGGAATTTTCCAGTGTTGTGTGTTTATATATATATATATATATATATATATATATATATATATATAATCTTGTCCATAGGTTGCTTGTCATTTCGTTTTTTTCTCCCATGACAGAAATCTGCATCGCAATAGGGAATGTCCATAAATCTCCATCTTGTCATTCATCCCAATTGCACTAGTTATTCAAAGATCCTCCATACTATGTTAAAAGGCCTACCTACCTGGCATTTGAAGTGTATTGCAGCATATTTGAAATAGGGGTTTCCGACGAAAATATTAAACGAGTCCACTGCATGTTTACCTATAAAAACAAAATATATCACAGACGAAAACGAAATGATACTTTAAACAATAAAAAAAATACGCAATGTTATTGAGTCTTTCTACTCTCAGCCTAAAATGGTAATTTGGGTGTCCCACAAGGAAGTATTCTAGGACCATTTTTTTTAAATACATGTAAATGGTTTAAGTCCCCAATTTACAAATGTTCCTGTCATTTTCTTTGCTGATGATACAAATGTTCTGATTCACACTACACTGACACTAAATTAGATGACTTGGCTACTAGTATCTTGGGTATATTAAATTCTTGGTTCACTTCTATCAAGCTTTTACTTCACTTTGATATCACTGTTTTCATATAATTTTCTTCTAAAATAAAAGCAATGAAGCCAGATATCCTGTTAGGCAATACTAAACTTAAGTCTCTTGAGTATACTTGCTTCCTGGGAAGTGAAATTGATTACTCTCTATCTTGGAACTAACCCACTCGTTGTCTGCTTAAAATATTTAATAGTACTTGTTATATATTTAATGTACTTTCGCATAATAACCACTAAAGTGTGTATGCGGTCTGCCTATTTTGGTTATGTTTATTCTCACATCAGTTATGGAATAATATACTTGGGGCAAAGTGAATCACATCTTCTATCAGTTGTCACTATTAAAAAAAATTAGAAGAACATTCCAAATGCGGTGTTCTGACAGGTGCCGGGATATTTTCCTTAATCTGGTGGTATTCTTACTGTGATATATATATATATATATACACACATACATATATATGTTAATTTATATAAAGTATTACTTTGTATTTTTATAAACAAAATTAATATTTTAAAAATATTGAGATAAGAGATAAACTAATATTATACCCTAACAAATAGAAAAATTTTATTTACAGAGGGTCAGCTGAAATCTGTGAGTAATGCTGGTGTCAGATTATTTAATATATCACCATCAACTCTAAAAGATGTTAAACAATACTCTAAATTTAAACTTGAACTGTTTAGATTCCGCATATACATGTCCTTTTGTAACATTAATGATTTTGTACAATCATTATTTGTGTATATTGTCCTTGTATTTTAATGATTTATTTGTATTATGTCGCATGCTTGTTTTGCTTCTGATTAACATCTTTTAAATTTTATATATTTTATATTTTTCTGATTTTAAGAAATTTATTTTCTATCTGACAAGTTCTATAGCATGTATTTGCGCTGTGGAAATAAAAGAATGAATGAACGTATGAATGAACAAACCACACATGGATTTAATGTTTTTCTCCACCTACCGACATCGTTAATAACACTTTTTTTTGACTGCCATATCTTAAAACGCAGTACGTGAACACAAGTAAAGCTACGACAGGAGCCTGCATTTAACTTTGCTATAAACTTTTTACCAATAAAACGGCAGGCTGTTTGCTTAAGTATCGCAGGTATAAGGAACACGACTAGAAAATACTGCACGCCAGTTCAGAATCTTTGCACGTAATGGCGATGGCTCACCTGTTGCACGTAGTAGTGTCGCCTTTATCGTGCCTGCAATATTGACCCACAAACGCGAAATCAGCTCCAGGTAGGGACCACCGTAAAAGGATGTTGACAATGAAAATAACTGATAAGAGTTTCATTTGTAGGTCCTGAGTTTACACCAGATTTCTTGTACATCTATATTTTCAGACGAAGTCGCTGTAACATCACAATCACAGCTGTGATGTTACACTAAATTTCTCTGTTCTTACTACGAGTCGGTTTTAGATTTCGCCTATCATGAATAGGTAGAAAATTAGACAGATACTGCTGTCTACCATTAGCTTGAACAAATGTTCACAGGTAAAGTAACATCAGTTCACAGGAAAAGCAACATCAGCTGGCCTGTTGGCCTTAGACTCGTCGCCGAGCAGCGGCGGAGTAAACATCGCGTCCGGTGTGCGGAGTTCTGTCGTCCCGCGCTCTCAAACGGGGCTCTGTTCCGACGCGAGTAGTAATAGTTCTATATTTGTGTCAGTCACGTCTAGGTTTGTCCAACATGTCTAATGTGCGCGTGAATACCTTGCGTATCGTGTTTGCCAAACGACCTTCGGCCAGCGAAATACATGAATGGATTGATACGGTTTTAACTGTAACAGAAGATCAAATTGAAGCTATTCAACTGGATGGGTACCAGAACTGTTTGTTTTTAAAACTTGCTTCCTCTGGACCTTGTGAAGCGATACTGCGTCGCACCAACGGCCAGTCAACTTAAAGTCACCGCAGACCAGGAAAGGATCAACGTCACCATCGAATAAGCCTTCGACAACTTAAAACTGGTAAGAATTCTAAATTTACCTATAGAAATAGATAACCAAAAAATTCAGGCGGAGTTAGTGAAGTATGGTCGACTTGTTACATTACAAGATGAAGTATGGAATCATAAATACAAATTCCAAGTAAAAACGGGAGTACGCTTGGCAAAGATGGAAATAAAAAAAGACATTCCATCTTACTTGTCAGTTGACGGCTTTCGGGCTATTATGATATATCCCGGACAACCACGAACGTGCAGTTACTGCCAGTCTCCTACTCATGAACGAATTGCGTGTCCTAGTTTGCAAGAAAAGGACGCACGTGCAATACGCAGCTGGGGGATAAATAGGGCAACGGAAAATCCCGCAGCTGACACGCCTATACTGTCCACCCCTGCCCAACACTCTCCCCGAGCGGATTACCCAACACTTCGCAGACGCGAGCAGCAAGGTCCGGTACAAACACCTGTCGGTGATTCATCTGCTGAGCATGCGGTCAACCTCAACACCTTAGTGACCGCGACACGCCAGATACACGTGGAGGCGGCTCAATTTACTGTTACTGCTCACGCAGGGCTACCACCTCACACACAGAATGTCTCGCCGCTACACATTCCATTGTCCTCTGCTTCATGGGTGGACAGCATGGACGTGGATAGCGTAAACAATACAACCACACGACGGGAGCATGTAACAACTGCGAATGAAAATATGTCCGTAAGAGAAAAGCGACCTTACAAACGTGACGCCCGGGCCACAAGAGTGAGTCCTGTTCGCAAAGCGAAGGTGTTATCGCAGGGTGAACAATCACACCTACAAGACAGGAAGGAATCATTGGAACTAGCAAAGGCCTTTATAAATAAAATGTGTGCCTCTAGCCAAGAACGTCCTGATAACCCAACTAACTAACAATACGAACGGCACATGTGTGCATCTTCACCTGTATGCCCTATTACCTGCCCCCATTTTTCTTTGTCCACTTTTCCTTTTTGTCCACCTTTCCATTTCCTTCTCTCTGATACTATCACTACATTTTTGAGGCACACGTGATAGAGTTATTGACAATTATAACTTTAAATATTTGTGCAGTCTCGACCAGTGCGCGATTGGCGGCGCTAGAGACATTGATTCGAACACAGGCAGTTGACATTGCACTCTTGCAAGAAGTAGCGATTCAAAATTTTATAGGTATTTCGTACCTTCAATGTGTATCCAAACGTTGGAGACCGGGGACGGGGGACAGCGATTATTACACGTGCGGGGCTGGAACTTGAAGACCTGCGCTACCACCCGTCAGGCCGAGTGATGTCAGGACGAATAAACGATGTGTCGCTAGTCAATGTTTATGCTCCCTCCGGCTCCCAAGAGAGATATGAAAGAAATCAGTTTTTCTCCGTGGATTTGATTCCGTTTTTTCCATCCACCCAGTGATCAGTTCATACTCGGTGGAGATTTCAACTGCATAGTTCACCCCCGTGATCATCAGGGTGGCATCTATCCTATTAATGCTGCCCTATCTACTTTAATATCTCGCTTAGACTTGTGTAATGTTGCATCTAACTTCCAAGGAATTCATTACACCTATGTGACTTCACAGAGGAGGTCTAGGATTGACCGATTCAACTTGAAAAAACAGCATATACATAAGGTGCATCGATATGACGTTTTTCCGGTAGCGTTCAGCGAACACTCTGCAGTGATATTTTCGTATTAAAATATTGCGAATGTAACACGGTTTGTTAGAGGGACATGGCGTCTAAATACGTCTTTATTAGACAACTCAGAAGTAAAAGAGGACGTCCTAGCTAATTGGGAACGTTGCCATAGCAAAAAATATCAGTTCCCCTCTGTAGCGATGAGGTGGGATGTGTGTGTAAAACCGAATGCCATGAGGCTTTTTAAAAGGCATGCGTACCGACTGGCAGAAGAACGTAGGGGAACACGTGCATTCTACGAACGTATGCTACACGAATTTCACCTGCAGGCAAACAATGGTGCACACGTAACTCCACGTATTAGAGACACGAAACAGACGTTTATGCACTTATTGAGTTAACAGTTTAATAATCGTCATATTATGATAAAAGACTATTCGCAGAAGAGAAATTTAGCATGTTTAGTATCATTAAGGAACAACAGCAAATAGGGCGCAAGGTTATCAACCAGCTTACTGACAGTGATGGCGATATTGTTCGGGACCGGCCGGAAATAGTGCAAACGCTTTGCAGTTACTTTGCAAATTTATACTCGAAACAAGACACGGACGATGCTATGCTTCCGTCGGTTTTGCAGGGTTGTGAAAACAAATTTAGCTGTGACAGCAAGACGGGCTTGGAGGCGCCATGTTTAGATGCGGATGTTAATACAATAATACGGCAATTGCCATCAAAAAAATCTCCTGGTATTGACGGTATTCCATACGAATTTTACAAAACTTATTGGGATATTATTGGTACCGACTTCTGCGAAGTTGTTTGCGATGTGCTTGAAAGAGAGGAGTTATGCAAGTCTCATAAAGAAGGGATAATTGTTCTTATACCCAAACTATCCCGTCCACTTAAACCCGCAGATTATAGGCCAATTACACTTTTATGTGCCGATTATAAAATAATTGCTCGGTTATGTGCGACCAGATTAACCAAGGGATTGTCAGATATTATTGGTCCCGGCCAGACACGTACTGTTCCAGGACGTTCCATTTTACAAGGCGTGCTTGCCCTAAGGGACATTCAATTACTTTCGTCAATACAACAAAGTAAAATGGCCATATTGAGTATTGATATCGATAAGGCATTCGATAGAGTCGATCATAAATTTTTACTTCATGTTATGCATCATTTCGATTTTCCAGCGAATGCAGCACAGTTGGTGCGGATGGTGTGTACCGGAATTTGGTCACGGCTGTTGGTTAACGGATACCTTACCCCACCAATTAAGATCGAGAGTTCAGTTCGACAAGGATGCCCGGTATCCATGATTTTATTTACTATCGCCATTGAACCTCTGTGAAGAATGCTCAGTGCCCTCTTGCAAGGATTCCTTGTAGCGAACCTGTCCTTTAAATTACATCCTATGCTGATGATATCACATGTGTCGTTCGTTCAGAGTAGGAAATTACAGAGACGGCAGAATGCCTCGACCTTTTTCGCAGTGTCTCTAATCTGCGAGCGAATGCTAACAAAACTGCCGTACTGGAGCTCAGCGCGACCAGCGAGCCATTTGACGACGTTTTTTCCCTTTCGGAGGGCCGAAACTGTGGAAATATTGGGCATATACTCTTATGTTGCATTATAATTGGAAAATGACAATAAATAAACTCCGTGCTCGTCAAATAGAAATGAATTATCGTCGTACAAATATTATACAGAGGGTTACTTTAATAAATGTATTCTTACTTGCGAAGCTGGGGTATGTGTCACATATATTCCCACTACCTCATCAACAAAGTGCACAAATACTACAGAGTGTTGGCCGCATGTTGTGGAAATCTTATATATTTAAATTATCTAGGCCGCAACTTTATCTTTCCTTGCAAGACGGAGGCCTGAGTCTAATTAATCACGTTTTGAAGTGTGAGGCCTCATATCAGTCTTCAGTAATTGCAACAATTTTGCGCCCAGAGGACATTTACGCAGCATTACAGAAAATGACGTGGTCTGAAGTTAGACGCATTCCACTACAATACCGTCAGGCAAAGGAAGCACTCGCAACTCTAGTAGAACACTTAACGGAAGGGACAGTCGCATCAGCGAGATATTTGTACATTCGGGCTTCCAAAACGTCGGCTGTCATACCATCAGTTGTGAATTGCGTCCCAACCATCCGTTGGAGGCGCCCATGGAAAATACTTCCCGATCCTAACCTTTCCTCGGATCTTCGAGCTGTAGCATTCGGCTTCTACAATAATATCGTGGCAACTCAGCAGCGTAAATACAGCATTCACCTGACAGCTGACCCTACATGCCCGCTATGTGGCAACACCGACACGGCCCTTCATAGGGTAATTTCCTGTGTTAATGCTGCTCCCATCTGGCAGTGGTGTCGTGTACGAGTACGAAAAATAATTCGCGATGAACGTGGAGATGTCAGCGACACGCACATGCTTCATTGCGATTTTTTCACCTTCCCCTCAGTTCGACGAAGAGCTGCGGCTTGGTATATACTTCATGCGATCGGTTTTTTGGTGGACCATTAGAAACCGGTGACAGTTCAAGACTTTGTCCAGCTTCTTCGTCAAGATATGTGGAACATGGTGCGGCGTGGCACATTGCGTCAGTGGTACGGCAATTTTTTATTTTCTTTCTGACGTTCACGCCTACAGGAAGTGCGTATATATTACTGAGGTTGGGTGTACGCCGTGCGCTGCCCACCCCTCGGTCCGTACAAGTGTACAATTGAATGTTCCAGTAGTAATCATCGATAGGTGGTAGTGTTATAAGTCAGTGTCACACGTCGGGTGTACGTCGTGCGCTGCCCCTCACGTTAAATAATATTTTATGTGTTCATCGACTTTGTCAGTAAAACCAATTCACCAAATGTTCATATCGTTTTGTGCCCCTATGTAAGAATTGTATAGATATTTTATTGAGTATTTTGTCATTGTTTATATTGTGGGTTGAATGTGTACTGTATATAATAGGTTAAGGGTAAACGCCTCTGTATATCGTGTGCGAAAATTAATCTATTTATAAAAAAAGTAGGTGGAGCACGAGACTCCTAATCTCGGAGTCTTAGGTTCGAGCCAAACGTTGGGCGCGCTTTTATTCCTTGATTACCCATACATTCAGCTGACAATGCGTACAAAAACAATAGAATCCATGTACGCAATCTCAGACATGAATTAGTGTGACATTCTTACGAACATACCGGGGAATCTGTTATGTGTAACACTGACAATAGTTGTAATAGCGCTGTTTATTTAATTGCGTAATAACAATAATTAAGAACAAATAACCATATGGTTAAAAACATATATTTTTGGCTCTATTTTATAAAGTAATTAACGGTAAAATTTAAAATCGCATTAATATAACACACACGTTTTATGTTCAAGGTATACTCATCACAAAACATTTTTCCGCTCGAAAAATTAAGCGTTACCTTAAACAACAAAAATCATTAACATGTCGATACTGACAAAACAGTTAGCTGGTGATGATACTATTTGAGTAACAAAATATTTAAGCAAACTCTGGCACAGAAGTGCAGAAGAACACTATTAGTGCCTATACGTACCGACTCGAGCCTGGATAAATGCGTCGTTATGATCCGGCACGAAAATCAAATAAACGTCTTACGTTACACTGTAGCTGATTTTTCCACGGTTGTTACAATTTGCATTCCAAATGATAAACACTTCGTCAGGGAGGATTCGGATGTCCAGTCTGGTCTCACAAATGATAGACGGGCGACGAATCAAGTGATGGAGTAAAGTACAGAAACACGTGGGAAACCAGTGATGTGAGTGGGCAATTGTTAATTTGCTAGAAAGTAACGCTTGAGCTTTCAGTGTGGGGAAAGGTAGCACATGAGGCAGCAATGACTTTAACAACATACTGTGCATCCAGACTTCTTAGTGTAACTACGAGGTGGTGAACAACGATCATATTAGATTGATCTCCAACCATCATGTAATTCCTTTTAAACCAGATAATAAGCAAGTATAATACGGATAGGAAATTCCTAGGGAATTCACTTGCAAACAATCGAATGCATCTGTGACCACATTTTTCGTAGTTAAAATACAAGATGGTTTCCTCGCCATCATTTAAGGGGGTTCAGTGCTTGTCGCATTATTTTTATAAATTTTCTGCCACTAATTATATTTCAGGAGTAGCATTGTAATTTTTGGCACGACAAAGCGTGCATAATACTCTCCTTGATGTTCTCGAACTGTTACAGCTTCACTGCATTTGATATTTTTTAAATTGTAACAGATGAAATAAAATAATTGATTATTGTGTGGCAGCGACTACAGAGGTCATATTAGCTACGGCAGAAGAAACAGAACAGATTTCAGAAAAGACATTAAGTTATACCCTACGTCATTACGTCAGAAAAAAAAAACCCTCCAAAATGCTTATTTATGTGTAGTAGCAGAATATATAAACATCTAAGTTGGCGGGGGCTCGACCCCATAATGACAGTTCAACGAGGCTTTGGTAACATGAACAAAAACAGCTGGTTAGAATAATTTTTCGTCGCTGATTTCAAATATGAAGTGTAAAGAATGCTAGCACGTCCAGTTTCTTATGTTGTTGGTTATCTTCAGTAGTTTCCAGTACAGTTTATTGGAGGGAGACGTGTGTAATGATATCAGATTTGTTGCCTGTCTTGTTGTGATGTGTTAGGTTTCTTAGAGAGTGATTTATAGTTTGGTAAAGGAGAAATGTTGCCGAGTGCGTGATAATTTACCACACTCGCAAAGCGGCGGCAAAAATAAAGTCTTGAATAAAATATTGTTCACAGCATCCACCTTAAATAATAATATTTCAATACATTTCCAACGATATACAGGATCCAAAATGACGACTTAAAGGTTCCAGAAACAAGGATTATTTTTCAACACTGTCTAATTGAATTTGCCATAGAACAATAGGCAAATCTCATCCAAAAATTCCCTTGCTGAATGTTACATATTGTACTGTGCTGCCAACTATCGATCAATGTTTACATTTAAATATATTTAGTTTAACCATGTGATCTTAAAAAAAAGCTGCAATAAAACATTAAATTAATTTAACGATTCTGAAAATATTTCAAATTGCCGTCATACTCAACTCTAAAACTGCAATTTAAGATGTAAGCAATAAAATTAAAAAAAAAAAAATATTTGCCAAATATGACGAGCTTATAGAGTAACTTAATAACAAATATTTCTGCGAACTGAACACCAGAACAGGAGTACCAGACTATCACACGTTACATGCTCTATTCAAAAATGTTGTATTGCAACAAACCGTATATAGTAGAATGAGACTTCCGAACACATAACATGTTGTTGACTTTTTAACATTAACCATGGAAGACTTAAATATGATTGTCTTTTGAAAACTATATAGTATTTCATTTGGAACACGGTCTAAAATAAATGCGTATGTTATTTGCGTCGTCATATTTTCCAACAAATAAAACTTTTGATCAAAATCTGAGACCATATAATGCCACGTTACTTCCACCTATAATTACAATAACCTAACATTCCATTATACAATTACTCAAAAAATTTGGTTCGAACTTGAAATGAACCGATTTTGAGTAACAATTAATTACATCTTTTTCCTTAGTTGAATATAAATCCATTGTAAAGCTGCACGAGTTACCAGCTCACCAATGAATGTAGAGAACGAAAAGGCTATTGTCTGTCCGGGATTTTAACCCGGGACCTCTCGCACGCTAAGCGAGAATCATACCCCAAGACCAACAGGACACAATGCAAGAACTGCTAATTATAAATATGAAATGGCATTTAAATTTAATGCGTACTTGCTAAAGTTTACTCGCAACTGAACTCTCGGAAGATGCGATGAGACAGTTGGTATTTTTTTTTTTTTAATGACACTGAATTGTCAAAGATAAAATAATACAAACTGTGCCAAACCTGATTAATTTGTTCGAGCGTGGTCAATCGAATATATGTTATAAAGAAAGATATTTTAAATCTCAACGTATATAACTGTTATTCATAAGTTTTAACAGCTCACAGATCTATTGGAACATCCATCGGGCAATAGACACTGTTTTCCCGTTTTCGTCGACGGCTGCAAACTAAGAATATAAAAATCGTATGAATTTTTCATTAATTTCACTGCTATGCGTTTACGTCAGATACCGCACTCTTAAGTTCATTTAGAGTTATATAAAAATTACTCTCTTTAGATGAATTCTTCCCAACATAAAGTCTGCGAATAGTGTCTGCAATATTACAATTATTAGGGACACGCATTTCTTGTGTAGGTATCTATATTACTATGTGTAGTGTAAATAACACTGATATATAACAGCGACAAGCTGGTCTTGCGTCCATCATGGGACTCGAACCCACCACCCCGAGATTAAGAGTCTAGTGCTGCATTGACTGGAGCTTGTGGGGCTACATGTATCAAAACATTTGCGGAATCGGGACGTTTGGGCTTGTATTTCAGAGAAAATAATACTGAAAACCCAGATACAGACTGATCTGCTGGCACAAGCATATTCATTAAAACTATATCCCAACCGATGTTTGGAACAACGTGGCTTTCCTTCGCTGGAGTACTTGATGACGCGGGAAACGTTTCAACTATGTACGGCAGTGTGTGAACCTGCAGGACGAGTAAAGGGCATCAAGAGTAGTCAGCCGCAATAGCTCCATGGTCTATCACAAGCGGCTCACGAACAGCATAAGGAAAATAATGATCAGCCCTCAAGCATGGTGCACATCGTCCAAGTTCTCTATTAACTGCTACTTAAATGAAGTATACACCTCACATGTAGTTGGTTGCACATGTAGCATGTTAGCTGTACAGATATAGTCCATTTACGATTTCTTCTGACGTTTTTACAAAATCCTTTTTAAAATCACCCCATGTACTACGTATTTAGTTATTTCCTAAATATGCCATGTATCAAGCGTTTTATATCTCTATACACACAGGCGTATCTTATCTTTCGTTAAACTCAAGTTTTACCTATATTTTATTTATACGTTGTAATATTTCTTTATAATGAACACGAATAAAAAACGGTGAGAAAACATCTGCGTTGGTAGCGCCTAGTAATAAAAAGTTCTCATGTAAAATAATATTACAGCAGAGTGCACAGGAAAGCGGTGAATTGTCCTTAGGTGTTATTTTCCAGACTTAGTTAAGCTCAGTTTAGACGAAGCGGAGGAATATCCTGGAAGTAGAACGTTAGCAGGTCTTCAGAAAAGTGCGAATTAACAAATAATGGCCTATATTGTGAATTTCGTACCATATTTTCTCTTGGGGCCGTGAGCGACCTAGTAGCTCAGAAATTCCTGCGGCACAAATTATTTTTGAGGCGTGTGGTTCCTCTACAAACTTTTCAACTATACTACTATCGAGTATGCTCATATCACGAATTGCCTGTCGGTTTTGAGAGAAAAACGAGAAAATCATGTATCCACTGTCATCGACTGCTATGTAGCAGCAGAAACTGTTCGAAATTATAAATACTGAGATGCTGGGGGAATAATTTTATTTGATCTTATAGGCAATAACCCACATGGAGTTGGAGTACAAATCCTGCAGTATTATAATTCTCTACCTATCTAGAGAAGTTATTTGCTTATGTAATTGAAATAATTCATTATAATTCTTAAGTAGTACATTATTGATGCAATGGACAGACACCCAACAGGGGGCTCGTACACATGGTTAAGAATCTCGTGTGCTATAGGCTAAGCAACCTAAACGCATATCTTGGCTGTCTTGAAAAATTGTATGTATATAAAGACATCCACTTTTGCAAACTTATCCTTGTTCACCGTTGACTAAGCGAGTTTTCCTATTATTTATTTTAAAGCAATTTCACCCAAACCTTTGTTACGCTTAACTTTTTTTACAGGCCAAAATTTGTCAGTTTGTTTACTGTACCCTAGAACAAATCCGCTTATTAAAACAGCAAATTATTATATGGTTTTCGCAAGCATAATATCGTCTCTTTAACACTTTTTTTAATCCACCATATGCCTACATATACAGCCGAATGAGCCATTATTTGTCGGGACGGCCCGCCAATGAGCAGGGGGTTCAAGAAATGCCCGATCAACGGAGGTAATCTCAGGCTAGCCCGAGAGTTAGCCAAAACGGAACCCTTAGAGTGTGACACTTCCGGCCAGCCTGCCAACACTCTGAGACACTCGCATTTAGAGCATCTTATTCTGTGTTCGTAATGTTGTACATTGCTTGCTTCGATTCAACAAACAGGTTAAAAATATATATGTACTGTATTGGAAAGCGGTAAAGTACAACATTAACTACGTTAGTTATTTTGCGTGGTATGGTTAAATGAAATTGAAAGTAGAAAAATGTGATATATTAACACCTTCCACCCCCTTCCCATGGTATTACAAATATTTTAAACGCATTTGTAAAGGAATAATTTCTGTTCTGCGCACCTCAGTATATGGGTTTTGCCGAGTGCTTTAACTCGAGCCTATGGGAGTTCTGCCATGGAAAGTTAAGTAGGACAACGAGAGATCAATTGGTCCCCCAGGAGGTTCTCTCCTGTGGCCGATCGTAGTGATATAATATAGTGACAGTTTTTCCAAGATAACGCATTTTTTCGGGATCGGAATCTTTGGATTATTTTCAGGAATTTATACAGGGCTGCATTAAAGGATTTCTTAAATGTTTCTCAAGGTCATCCACTGCCACCACGATAGTCCGGTTTATTTTAAGGGCCATTGAAATATTTTGGGTTGTGAGAATTCCTGAAACATAAAATAAATTATAGAATTCGAACTACTTATTATATTTCGTTGAGGTTTGTTGTGTTGAATATATAGTTCAATTAGCAAAACTATTGCATAAACCTCAGCAATAATTTGTGGCTGGGCCAACGTTAACCCAGTTCTCGCTCCCTGGTTGGACCAACGTTGGAAAAATAATGTTGGGTAAAAATCGAAATGACACTTGGGTCCACATTGGCCTGACGTAATTTTATCAGTTGGAAACCAACCAGTGTCCAGCCATTTACCAACCAGAGAAATACTGACATTTTATAACACTGAAAGTATGGTGGCAAGATGTGTTAATACAACTATGATAACAATCAATAAACAACGTTTCGCCAACCTTCGCTGCTAAAGTTAAAAAAAACCAATACCTGAATATTAAAAAAACAGTTACACTTGCTAAGATATGTCTTCGCTTTGATATTGCGGAAAGTAAGAGAAAATGTATCGCCTTTGAGATATCAATACGCTGTGCGCTACCAACTACACCACTTAAAATTTTCACGAGGGAGAGGGAGATAATATCAGATACTTGCTATCACTTCAATCCTCTATAATGGGTTATTTTTCTTTAACTTGTGCCCCACTGGGAGAGCGGGGGATGTCGAATGACTAGGTCTGCTAACCTACAAGTGTGCTGTTCAAACAAACTAACAATGGTTATTAATGTTTAAGTTTAAATATACTTTGTTTTTATGATCTCAACAGTTTATGCATGCGCAAATCAGTCAGTTTTGGTAAAATTCAAATTTTACGTTCAATTTAGACAATTAGGTACAAATATAAAAAAAGAATTACTGAATATATTTTGTGGAAATTTGCATATTCTGAGATGCCTCGTGGCCAGTCTGCTTGATTGCGAATTTCTCATTAGGAGCAATACACGTAATTATATGCAGTTCAGGAACAGTGGAACATTGAATAAAGAATTAACTATTTTAATGTTTTTGCATGTAAAACATTTACTCAGTTTTCAGCTGTCTGTATAATGAACAAAATGTTGGTATTTCCAAGTGAGAGGATATTCCGAGTCGAATAAAAAGTATCTTCCACAATATAAATCCTACAATAACAAACGTACAAGATGGCCTGTTGGTCTGCAGGTATGATTCTCGCTTCGGGTGTGGGACGTCCCGGGTTACAATCCCAAACACGCCCTATCGTTATTATTGATTTTAATTGGCCAGGAGCTGTCGCTCGCTGCATGAATATTTGCTTCATATAGCTGTCCACAAAATTTCAGTTTATTTCTAATCAACGTACATTGATAAGTAGAAACTACAAACTATTTTAGATCTGAACCAATATTTTAATTTTAAGAACTAATAATGAGGTGTTGATAATTGTGAATTGCATAACTGAAGATGAAGGACAGTAACGTTTTTAATGTTTGGTGAAATTACATTTATAGACGAAATGTGATAAAAGTATAAGGCAAGAATTTACATTAAAAATCGTTGCAGGTGAGAGAAAGTATAAATTAAAAATTGCCATAATTTTCAAGTCTTGGAAAGTAAAGGAAGTGCATGGGAAATGCAATACATTATACGGTTGTCTGGTTATAATTACCTACGATTTGCTGCGGCAGAAAATTTTCGGTTGCATTTACAAATTTACATCTTTCAATAAAAGGTCTTCCTACACAAAACATCTGGCACATTTTTTAATTAGTACGCGGCATACATGTATATTTTACGGAAGGTAATAAAAATTTCTAGCAGCAAATATATAAATACTTTCTTTAAAAATTTTATTTTACTATTGGTGAAAAATACTTCATGTATGTTTCTATTAGGTACATGCCACATAAAGAGCTATGAATATAATATGTATATTTAATATGCATTATATAATTTACATATATTATGTAATATATTGGATGTGTCTAAATTCCCACTATACAATGTAAGGATTTGTAGTAGGGACCAAGACACTGTTACGTTTTGCATAGGAACTTAGGTGCGGAAACGTACAGTTTCTCCCCGTTAAAAAAACCACACCACATCACATGTTGACCTCTCCCACGTCTGCAACATACTGTACGTTGTTTTTTCTTCCGGGTCGACATACAAGAAGTACTTGATGGGAAGACCAGCGACGTCTACACAAACACGGTACCTAGGTACCATGTTCTGGTACCCACAATCACCAATACCTGGAAGTCCAACATCCACCACAGACATGTTCCGGCCAGCAAGTCTTCCTCTGATTCCACAGGGGTTTCGTAAATCAAGCCCTTCATGTGGCACCACAGGAAGTAGTCTAGCGGAATAAGTCGCATGAACATGCAGGCCAAGCAATCGGGCCCCCTCGACCTACTCATTTCGTCGGCTTGTACATGGTTAGGTTACCATGAATAGTATCAACCCCCTACCCAACCAACCACCCCTTCACCAAATTGCCCTGAAACACCCGAATGACAAATATTTTTTACTCATTTGTAAAGTAACAATTTATGTTCTGAAGCACCTCAGTATATAGGTCTGCCTAGTGATTTTTTCGGGTCGATGTGGGTTCTGCCAACTCCCCCACATACAAGAAGGGACGAGGTCGAGTGTCTAGGTCGGCTAATCCACAAATGCCATGAAAAGGTAAGTAGAACAATGAGCGATCAGTTTGCCCCACGGGGTGTCCTCTCCTGTGACCGATAACAGTGTCGGTCTCGTGGCTGGCTCCAAGGCGAAGGCGGCCTGGAGGGTTCCCGTCGCCCTGAGAAGTATCGACGCAGTGGGCATCAACCCTGATCCAGTATTGACCTGGACAATCAGCACAGATCAAGATGCTCTAAATGCGAGGGTCACAGTGTTGGCATGATAGGCCGGGAATGTCACGCTTTCAGGGTTCAGCTGTGGCTATCTCTCGGACTAGCCTGAGATTACCTCCGTTGAACGGTCATTTCTTGTTCCCCTGACCATTGGTGGGACGTCCCCATAAAAAAAAAGCCTATTCAGCGAGTTAAACAACCTTCACTATGATATTGTATCGGTAACCTGACGGCGCTCACCTACCACTTAAGGTGACACAGGGTACAGCTGGTAGGTGGCCAATATGTTTGCAAAACATGGTCTACATCGGCCGGCTATAAAAACGCCCCCCCCCCCCCATGGCGTCACCACCCAGACAGCACCACAACGCAAGGCGAGACAGTGAGTCTGAGTGCGAGGCAGGGCTTAAGCAGAAGGCAACTGGAACCCACAGGTCTAGAGATGCTCTAGGGTATATCAGCACAGAAATCACTGGTGAGCATAATCGCGTAGCGGTAGGACGTCACGTCAAATTAACAAGTCACAGTAGAATCCCTTCTCAAAGTAATAATACTGGCTAGGCTAGGGCTTAGCTGCGTTATAATGGTTATGTATTGGATTTGTTACATTAAAGTAAGGAGAATGTGTTGGAATTCAGAGATAATTAGAGACAGGCGGAAGGAAAAGTGTCCATGATCGTGTTTTATGTTTTGCCGTACTTATTCTCATCTACACCTCGTCTGATATTCTGAAGGTAAAATTCAATTGCATGAATGCCAATATGGAATCACCTCGGCGTTCTATTGACCTTGTATTTTCTTACCATAGATGCAAACCTGCCTGTCTCTTATAGGGAACTGGTTGAACGTTATTTCTGATTCATTGGTGATACTGCTGCCTCTGCGAACCGTTGGAGCTAAGCATTTCATAGCAGACAATTTGGGGAACTGCAGAACTCTATCGGCCAAGTGAATCTCATATCCGTATGCCAAGTAGGAGGTCATCTAAACCCTAAATTGTTCACCGTGATTACTAGGTGTCCGAATTTTCGAGTCATTATTGAATGTAATTATTTGCAAGTGTGTAATTATTTGTATATGTTCTCACAAAACACTAGAAAGAGACAAGCTTTACAACAAGCCCGGCTAGCTCTTGGTGTTAAATTGTTACAGTACAGTTGGAGACGGAATCTGTCATTTCGTGCAGTGTTTGGAAGCAAAATGAAAATGAAGATCAAAATGTTGCATGGCCCAGAATGCTTATTCTAGGTTGAATAGACTGATACAATTCTTAGTGTGAAAGAGCAGCTGAAGAAACTTTTGAAAGTTCCTGTGGATCAACAAAGATTGTTGCTTGTTGGAAGACCTCTGGCTGATACGAAGCATGTTGGTGATTATCCCATAAGAGAAGAGAGTAAATTACACTTGGTGTTAAGGAAAGAGCCCTCACAGTCAGTGTTGAGGGACAAAGTGTATTCTCTGCTGTCCAACGCCTACTCTGAAAGTGATTCCACTAAAGTAACTGATATTTTCATGGAAAATTGCACAAATTCAATTACAAGCTTAAGCCTTGATGATTTGCAAAGGTTAGCAACAGCTTATCTAGAACAAGAGAAGAAAAATAATTGAACGTTTTTTTTATAACTATTGACTCTCAGTTGTAATAAATGTAACTTTGTACATAATAATTTATCATTCCAGAATATACAATGTTCACCAAACATCATTATTTTAAACATTGTTAGCCTTTGGCTTGTAAGCCTTTCATATTTTTTGCTGAACCTAATTGTACATTTTACACCTTACTGTATACATTACAATAGTTGGAATTATCAATGCATTGCTACACATATGCAGATCACATACATATGTTGAACGAAGATGATTAAAAGCCTCAGAGTAAAATCTGACATTGAGAAATATCGTCCTTTTTGCCAGCTGATTGACTGCACAATTTGGAAGGACTTGAATTTTATGGGATTGTACTCCTGGCATGATGTGACATTCATTGCTGGTTTTCTTGTTATTTAGCTGATCATTTATGTTACTTTTTTATGACATAAATTTTTTTTATAGTGTATTGGTTCTTGTAAATACATGCTTATTTTAAAAAAACTTCAAGATTTGCTTGTAAATGTACAAAGTTTTAAATTGTTATTATAAAAATTTACAAGGAAATATAAATTGTAACTGCCATGTAATGGTTGCAAATATTTTTCATTATATTATCTGTATTACTTACTAGATGAAGTACTATAACTAACTTGTAGATTACTGATGTAGTGTAGACTGTGACAGGTTTTTTTTTTTTTGCAGAACACAAGAATGCATGAGTTTCACAGTATTTTGTTTGATTTTTAGTATTATTTTAATAGTTCTTGTTCATTAAAAACATTAGGCCCTAAAAAAATAGTCGATAGAGCACGATACTCTTAATCTCGGGGTCGTGGGTTCGAGCCCCACGCTGGGCGATGATTATTCCTTTCTTGATAACCAATAACATTCAGCTTACAATACGTACAAAAACAAGAAAAGCGATATACGCAATCTCAAACATGAATATTTGTGATACTTATTTTTACGAATACATCAGGTTGTCGGTTTTTCAGTGACAGTATCACTAGATATAATAGTGCTATTTATTTAATTGACATAATGACATGAAGGAAAAACTAATAATTATATGTTGAACTCTAGGTGGTGATATATGCTGTCAACAGAAATGTCATTGGGCGGACGTTATCGGCCGCCATTTACTAACTGTTTGAGATAGTGATGGCGCTTGGTACTTACGTTTTTTTATGTTGAACTCTAATTAAGTATCTCATACAGTTCGCAAATGGTGCAGAAAATATCTTTCCGATGAAATTTCTGCTGGCGGCTTAAACCACCTGCTAGAGTTCAAAATAATATACTTTAGGATGCTTGCAGGTTGCCCAGAAAATTATGGTAAGCATTTATAAGTTGCTGTTAATATATTGCGCGCCATAGGATCTAGAAAAACATGAATGGGTGTGTTGGAGTGCCCGAAGCATGGAGATACAATTATGGGATGCTTTTAAAATTAAAGGTACGAATACCAAACGTTATGGTTCGCAGTACCATAATTATGGTACTTAACATATGGATTAATGGAACTGTGTACCCTAATTGTGGTAAATCCTAACCTAACATTTATGTCACAAAAACCGCTCTACGGGAATTTTGAGGAGGGGGGTCGGCAACTATCCCACACCTCTCTTCAGCGGGGGTATTACCGATCCCCCCTCCTCAGCCCCACTACTTTTTCGCATAAGGCATCTAAGGCGGCAATTTTTTCCTCTTGACTAGTAAGAGAAGATACTTCTGCCTCTTCGAACGGTCGGAGCTAAGCAGGTCAGAGCAGACTATTTGGGGAATTGCAGAGCTCTGTCGGCCAAGTGAATCTCATATCCGTATGCCAAGTAGGTCAGCAAAGCCTTAAATTGTTCACCGTGATTAGGAGGTGTCTGAAGTTTTAAGATATTATTGATTGTAATAATTTACAAATATCACTATTTGACTATATAAAAGCTAAAATAAGATTTTAAAGATATAATTAATAACACGCCCGGCTAGCTCAGTCGGTAGAGCATGAGACTCTTAATCTCGGGGTCGTGGGTTCGAGCCCCACGTTGGGCGCTATTTTTATTTTATACTTGATTACCAGTTAAATTCAACTTACAGTGTGTACAAAAACAAGATAGTTCATGTACGCAATCTCAGACATGAATCAGTGTGACATTTTTACGAATAAATCAGGAAATCTGTTATCTGAAAAAATGACACTAGTTGTAATAGCACTATTTATTTAATTGCGTAATAACAATAATTAAGAACAAATAACCATATGGTTAAAAACATATATTTTTGGCTCTATTTTATAAAGTAATTAACGGTAAAATTTAAAATCGCATTAATATAACACACACGTTTTATGTTCAAGGTATACTCATCACAAAACATTTTTCCGCTCGAAAAATTAAGCGTTACCTTAAACAACAAAAATCATTAACATGTCGATACTGACAAAACAGTTAGCTGGTGATGATACTATTTGAGTAACAAAATATTTAAGCAAACTCTGGCACAGAAGTGCAGAAGAACACTATTAGTGCCTATACGTACCGACTCGAGCCTGGATAAATGCGTCGTTATGATCCGGCACGAAAATTAAATAAACGTCTTACGTTATACTGTAGCTGATTTTTCCACGGTTGTTACAATTTTACGTCAGATACCGCACTCTTAAGTTCATTTAGTGTTATATAAAAATTACTCTCTTTAGATGAATTCTTCCCAACACAAAGTCTGCGAATAGTGTCTGCAATATTACAATTATTAGGGACACGCATTTCTTGTGTAGGTATCTATATTACTATGTGTATTGTAAATAACACTAATATATAGCAGCGACACATTTGTCATGCGCCCATCATGGGACTCGAAGCCACGACCCCGAGATTAAGAGTCTAGTGCTCCATTGACTGGAGCTTGTGGGACTACGTGTATCAAAACATTTTCGGAATCGGGACGTTTGGGCTTGTATTTCAGAGAATATAATTCTGAAAACCCAGATACAGACTGATCTGCTGGCACAAGTAAATTCATTAAAACTCTATCCCAACCGATGTTTGGAACAACGTGGCTTTCCTTCGCTGGAGTACTTGATGACGCGGGAAACGTTTCAACTATGTACGGCAGTGTGTGAACCTGCAGGACGAGTAAAGGGTATCAAGAGTAGTCAGACGCAACAGCTCTATGGTCTATCGCCAGCGGCTCACGAACAGTATAAGGAAAATAATGATCAGCCCTCAAGCATGGTGCACATCGTCCAAACCTCTATTAACTGCTACTTAAAATGAAGTATACACCTCACCTGTAGTTGGTTGCACATGTAGCATGTTCACTGAACAGTCTACCCATTAAAAAATACATTCGTCAAGCCTGGCGGGCGTGAATTTCTGTATAGATATAGTCCATTCACAGTTTCTTCTGACGTTTTAACAAAATCCATTTGTAAATCACCCTATGTATTACGTATTTAGTTATTTCCTAAATATGCCATGTATCAAACGTTTTATATCTCTATACACACAGGCGTATCTTATTTTTCTTTAAACTCACGTTTTACCTATATTTTATTTATACGTTGTAATATTTCTTTATAATGAACACGAATAAAAACGGTGAGAAAAAATCTGTGTTGGTAGCGCCTAGTAATAAAAAGTTCTCACGTAAAATAATATTACAGCAGAGTGCACAGGAAAGCGGTGAGTTGTCCTCAGGTGTTATTTTCCAGACTTAGTTAAGCTCAGTTTACACGAGGCGGAGGAATATCCTGGAAGTAGAACGTTAGCAGGTCTTCAGAAAAGTGCGAATTAACAAATAATGGCCTGTATTGTGAATTTCGTACCATATTTTCTCTTGGGGCCGTGAGCGACCTAGTAGCTCAGAAATTCCTGCGGCACAAATTATTTTTGAGGCGTGTGGTTCCTCTACAAACTTTTCAACTATACTACTATCGAGTATGCTCATATCACGAATTGCCTGTCGGTTTTGAGAGAAAAACGAGAAAATCATGTATCCGCTGTCATCGACTGCTATGTAGCAGCAGAAACTGTTCGAAATTATAAATACTGAGATGCTGGGGGAATAATTTTATTTGATCTTATAGGCAATAACCCACATGGAGTTGGAGTACAAATCCTGCAGTATTATAATTCTCTACCTATCTAGAGAAGTTATTTGCTTATGTAATTGAAATAATTCATTATAATTCTTAAGTAGTACATTATTGATGCAATGGACAGACACCCAACAGGGGGCTCGTACACATGGTTAAGAATCTCGTGTGCTATAGGCTGAGCAACCTAAAAGCATATCTTGGCTCTCTTGAAAAATTGTATAAGACATCCACTTTTGCAAACTTATTCTTGTTCACCGTTGACTAAGCGAGTTTTCCGATTATTTATTTTAAAGCAATTCCACCCAAACCTTTGTTACGCTTAACTTTTTTTACAGGCCAAAATTTGTCAGTTTGTTTACTGTACCCAAGAACAAATCCGCTTATTAAAACCGCAAAATTTTATATGGTTTTCGCAAGCATAATATCGTCTCCTAACACTTTTTTTAAATCCACCATATGCCTACATATACAGCCAAATGGGCCATTATTTGTCGGGACGGCCCGCCAATGAGCAGGGGGTTCAAGAAATGCCCGATCAACGGAGGTAATCTCAGGCTAGCCCGAGAGTTAGCCAAAACGGAACCCTTAGAGTGTGACACTTCCGGCCAGCCTGCCAACACTCTGAGACACTCGCATTTAGAGCATCTTGTTATGTGCTCGTAATGTTGTACATTGTTTGCTTCGACTTAACAAACAGTTTAAAAATATATATGTACTGTATTGGAAAGCGGTAAAGTACAACATTAACTACGTTAGTTATTTTGCGTGGTATGGTTAAATGAAATTGAAAGTAGAAAAATGTGATATATTAACACCTTCCACCCCCTTCCCATGGTATTACAAATATTTTAAACGCATTTGTAAAGGAATAATTTCTGTTCTGCGCACCTCAGTATATGGGTTTTTCCGAGTGCTTTCACTCGAGCCTATGGGGGTTCTGCCATGGAAAGTTAAGTAGGACAACGAGATATCAATTGGTCCCCCAGGAGGTTCTCTCCTGTGGCCGATCGTAGTGATCTAATATAGTGACAGTTTTTCCAAGATAACGCATTTTTTCGGGATCAGAATGTTTGGATATTTTCAGTACTGTATACATAGCTGCATTAAACACTTTCCTGGATGTTTCTTGGAGCCAATCACTGCCGTCCACGATAATTCGGTTTATTTTAAGTTCCATGAAGAGATTTAGGTGAGTGCGTATTCCGAAACATTAAATAAACAATAACATTTAACTAATTAATATATTTCGATGGGGTTTGTTTTATTGATTATATATTGCAATTAACCAAACTACTGCATAAAACCCTAGCAGTAATTTGTTTCTGGGCCAACATTAGCCCAACCTTTCGCTCCCTGGTTGGACCAATGTTGGAAAAATAAAGTTGTGTAAACATTAAAATGACACTCTTGCCTACATTGGCCTGACGTCGTTTTATCAGTTGGAATACAACCAGTGCCCAGCCATTTACCAACCAAAGACCTACTGGCATTTTATAACACTGAAAGTATGTTGGCAAGATGTGTTAATACAACCTCGATAAAATCAATAAACAACGTTTTGCCAATAATTCGCTACTAAAGTTAAAAAAAAAAAAACCAATACCTGAATATAAAAAAACTGTTGCACTTGGAAAGATATGTCTTCGCTTTGATATTGCGGAAAGTAAGAGAAAATGTATAGCCTTTGAGATATCAATACGCTGTGCGCTACCAACTACACGACTTAAATTTTTCACGAGAGAGAAAGAGGTAATATCAGATAATTGCTATCACTTCAATCCTCTATAATGGGTTATTTGCTTTAACTTATGCCCCACTGGGAGAGCGGGGGATGTCGAGCGACTAGGTCTGCTAACCTACAAGTGTGCTGTTCAAACAAACTAACAATGGTTATTAATGTTTAAGTTTAAATATACTTGGTTTTTATGATCTCAACAGTTTATACATGCGCAAATCAGTCAGTTTTGGTAAAATTCAAATTTTACGTTCAATTTAGACAATTAGGTACAAATATAAAAAAAGAATTACTGAATATATTTTGTGGACATTGCATATTCTGAGATGCCTCGTCGTCAGTCTGCTTGATTGCGAATTTCTCATTAGGAGCAATACACGTACTTATATGCAGTTTAGGAACAGTGGAACATTGAATAAAGCACTAACAATTTTAATGTTTTTGCATGTAAAGCATTTACTCAGTTTTCAGCTGTCTGTATAATGAACAAAATGTTGGTATTTCCAAGTGAGAGGATATTCCGAGTCGAATAAAAAGTATCTGCCATTATATAAATCCTACAATAACAAACGTACAAGATGGCCTGTTGGTCTGCAGGTATGATTCTCGCTTCGGGTGTGGGACGTCCCGGGTTACAATCCCAAACACGCCCTATCGTTATTATTGATTTTAATTGGCCAGGAGCTGTCGCACGCTGCATGAATATTTGCTTCATATAACTGTCCACAAAATTTCAGTTTATTTCTAATCAACGAACATTGATAAGTAGAAACTACAATCTATTTTAGATCTGAACCAATATTTGGATTTTAAGACTTAATAATGAGGTGTTAATAATTGTGAGTTGCATAACAGAAGATGATGGACAGTAACGTTTTTAATGTTTTGTGAAATTACATTTATAGACAAAATGTGATAAAAGTATAAGGCAAGAATTTACATTAAACATCGTTGCAGGTGAGAGAAAGTATAAATTAAAAATTGCCATAATTTTCAAGTCTTGGAAAGTATAAGGAAATGCATGGGAAATGCAATACATTATATGGTAGTCTGGTTATAACTACCTACGATTTGCTGCGGCAGAAAATTTTCGGTTGCATTTACAAATTGACACCTTTCAATAAAAGGCCTTCCTACACAAAACATCTGGCACATTTTTTAATTAGTACGCGGCATACATGTATATTTTACGGAAGGTAATGAAAAATTTCTAGCAGCAAATATATAAATACTTTCTTTAAAAATTTTTTTTTCTGTTGGTGAAAAATACTTCATGTATGTTTCTATTAGGTACATGCCACATAAAGAGCTATGACTATAATGTGTATATTTAATATGCATTATATAATTTACATATATTATGTAATATATTGGATGTGTCTAAAAATTACCACTATACAATGTAAGGATTTGTAGTAGGGACCAAGACACTGTTACGTTTTGCATAGGATCTTAGGTGCGGAAACGCACCGTTTCTCCCCGATAAACAAAACACCACCACATCACATGTTGACCTCTCCCACGTCTGCAACATACTGTACGTTGTTTTTTCTTCCGGGTCGACATACAAGAAGTACTTGATGGGAAGACCAGCGACGTCTACACAAACACGGTACCTAGGTACCATGTTCTGGTACCCACAATCACCAATACCTGGAAGTCCAACATCCACCACAGACATGTTCCGGCCAGCAAGTCTTCCTCTGATTCCACAGGGATTTCGTAAATCAAGCCCTTCATGTGGCACCACAGGAAGTAGTCTAGCGGAGTCAAGTCGGGTGAACATGCAGGCCAAGCAATCGGGCCACCTCGACCTACTCATTTCGTCGGCTTGTACATGATTAGGTTACCATGAATAGTATCAACCCCCTACCCAACCAACCACCCCTTCACCAAATTGCCCTGAAACACCCGAATGACAAATATTTTTTACTCATTTGTAAAGTAACAATTTATGTTCTGCAGCTCCTCAGTATATAGGCCTGCCTAGTGATTTTCTTCGGGTCGATGTGGGTTCTGCCAACACCCCCACATAGAAGAAGGGACGAGGTCGAGTGTCTAGGTCGGCTAATCCACAAATGCCATGAAAAGGTAAGTAGAACAATGAGCGATCAGTTTGCCCCACGGGGTGTTCTCTCCTGTGACCGATAACAGTGTCGGTCTCGTGGCTGGCTCCAAGGCGGAGGCGGCCTGGAGGGTTTCCCGTCGCCCTGAGAAGTATCGACGCAGTGGGCATCAACCCTGATCCAGTATTGACCTGGACAATCAGCACAGATCAAGATGCTCTAAATGCGAGGGTCACAGTGTTGGCATGATAGGCCGGGAATGTCACGTTTTCAGGGTTCCGCTGTGGCTCTCTCTCGGACTAGCCTGAGATTACCTCCGTTGAACGGTCATTTCTTGTCCCCCTGACCATTGGTGGGACGTCCCCATAAAAAAAAAAGCTTATTCGGCGAGTTAAACAACCTTCACTATGATATTGTATCGGTAACCTGACGGCGCTCACCTACCACTTAAGGTGACACAGGGTACAGCTGGTAGGTGGCCAATATGTTTGCAAAACATGGTCTACATCGGCCGGCTATAAAAACGCCCCCACCCCCATGGCGTCACCACCCAGGCAGCACCACAACGCAAGGCGAGACAGTGAGTCTGAGTGCGAGGCAGGGCTGAAGCAGAAGGCAACTGGAACCCACAAGTCTAGAGGTGCTCTAGGGTATATCAGCATAGAAATCACTGGTGAGCATAATCGCGTAGCGGTAGGACGTCACGTCAAATTGACAAGTCACCGTAGAATCCCTTCTCAAAGTAATAATACTGGCAAGGCTAGGGCTTAGCTGCGTTATAGTGGTTATGTATTGGATTTGTTACATTAAAGTAAGGAGAAAGTGTTGGAATTCAGAGATAATTAGAGACAGGCGGAAGGAAAATTGTCCATAATCGTGTTTTATGTTTTGCCGTACTTATTCTCATCTACACCTCGTCTGATATTCTGAAGGTAAAATTCAATTGCATGAATGCCAATATGGAATCACCTCGGCGTTCTATTGACCTTGTATTTTCATACCATAGATGCAAACCTGCCTGTCTCTTATAGTTAACTGGTTGAACGTTATTTCTGATTCATTGGTGATACTGCTGCCTCTTCGAACGGTCGGAGCTAAGCATTTCATAGCAGACAATTTGGGGAACTGCAGAACTCTATCGGCCAAGTGAATCTCATATCCGTATGCCAAGTAGGACGTCATCTAAACCTTAAATTGTTCACAGTGATTACTAGGTGTCCGAATTTTCGAGTCATTATTGAATGTAATTATTTGCAAGTGTGTCATTATTTGAATATGTTCTCACAAAACACTAGAAAGAGACAAGCTTTGCAACAAGCCCGGCTAGCTCTTGGTGTTAAATTGTTACAGTACAGTTGGAGACGGAATCTGTCATTTCGTGCAGTGTTTGGAAGCAAAATGAAAATGAAGACAAAATGTTGCATGGTCCAGAATGCTTATTGGAGGTTGAATAGACTGATACAATTCTTAGTGTGAAAGAGCAGCTGAAGAAACTTTTGAAAGTTCCTGTGGATCAACAAAGATTGTTGCTTGTTGGAAGACCTCTGGCTGATACGAAGCATGTTGGTGATTATCCCATAAGAGAAGAGAGTAAATTACACTTGGTGTTAAGGAAAGAGCCCTCACAGT
Source organism: Dryococelus australis (assembly GCA_029891345.1). Lineage (NCBI taxonomy): Eukaryota > Metazoa > Arthropoda > Insecta > Phasmatodea > Phasmatidae > Dryococelus > Dryococelus australis. Next base: position 37,127,896 of record CM057004.1, read on the forward strand.
CAGTGTTGAGGGACAAAGTGTATTCTCTGCTGTCCAACGCCTACTCTGAAAGTGATTCCACTAAAGTAACTGATATTTTCATGGAAAATTGCACAAATTCAATTACAAGCTTAAGCCTTGATGATTTGGAATGGTTAGCAACAGCTTATCTAGAACAAGAGAAGAAAAATAATTGAACGTTTTTTTTTATAACTATTGACTCTTAGTTGTAATAAATGTAACTTTGTACATAATAATTTATCATTCCAGAACATACAATGTTCACCAAACATCATTATTTTAAACATTGTCAGCCTTTGGCTTGTAAGCCTTTCATATTTTTTGCTGAACCTAATTGTACATTTTACACCTTACTGTATACATTACAATAGTTGGAATTATCAATGCATTGCTACACATATGCAGATCACATACATATGTTGTACGAAGATGATTAAAAGCCTCAGAGTAAAATCTGACATTGAGAAATATCGTCCTTTTTGCCAGCTGATTGACTGCACAATTTGGGAGGACTTGAATTTTATGGGACTGTATTCCTGGCATGATGTGACATTCATTGCTGGTTTTCTTGTTATTTAGTTGATAATTTATGTTACTTTTTTTATGACATAAATTTTTTTAATAGTGTATTGGTTCTTGTAGATACATGCTTATTTTAAATAAACTTCAAGATTTGCTTGTAAATGTACAAAGTTTTAAATTGTTATTATAAAAATTTACAAGGAAATATAAATTGTAACTGCCATGTAATGGTTGCAAATATTTTTCATTATATTATCTGTATTACTTACTAGATGAAGTACTATAACTAACTTGTAGATTACTGATGTAGTGTAGACTGTGACAGGTTTTTTTTTTTTTTGCAGAACACAAGAATGCATGAGTTTCACAGTATTTTGTTTGATTTTTAGTATTATTTTAATAGTTCTTGTTCATTAAAAACATTAGGCCCTAAAAAAATAGTCGATAGAGCACGATACTCTTAATCTCGGGGTCGTGGGTTCGAGCCCCACGCTGGGCGATGATTATTCCTTTCTTGATAACCAATAACATTCAGCTTACAATACGTACAAAAACAAGAAAAGCGATATACGCAATCTCAAACATGAATATTTGTGATACTTATTTTTACGAATACATCAGGTTGTCGGTTTTTCAGTGACAGTATCACTAGATATAATAGTGCTATTTATTTAATTGACATAATGACATGAAGGAAAAACTAATAATTATATGTTGAACTCTAGGTGGTGATATATGCTGTCAACAGAAATGTCATTGGGCGGACGTTATCGGCCGCCATTTACTAACTGTTTGAGATAGTGATGGCGCTTGGTACTTACGTTTTTTTATGTTGAACTCTAATTAAGTATCTCATACAGTTCGCAAATGGTGGCAGAAAATATCTTTCCGATGAAATTTCTGCTGGCGGCTTAAACCACCTGCTAGAGTTCAAAATAATATACTTTAGGATGCTTGCAGGTTGCCCAGAAAATTATGGTAAGCATTTATAAGTTGCTGTTAATATATTGCGCGCCATAGGATCTAGAAAAACATGAATGGGTGTGTTGGAGTGCCCGAAGCATGGAGATACAATTATGGGATGCTTTTAAAATTAAAGGTACGAATACCAAACGTTATGGTTCGCAGTACCATAATTATGGTACTTAACATATGGATTAATGGAACTGTGTACCCTAATTGTGGTAAATCCTAACCTAACATTTATGTCACAAAAACCGCTCTACGGGAATTTTGAGGAGGGGGGTCGGCAACTATCCCACACCTCTCTTCAGCGGGGGTATTACCGATCCCCCCTCCTCAGCCCACTACTTTTTCGCATAAGGCATCTAAGGCGGCAATTTTTTCCTCTTGACTAGTAAGAGAAGATACTTCTGCCTCTTCGAACGGTCGGAGCTAAGCAGGTCAGAGCAGACTATTTGGGGAATTGCAGAGCTCTGTCGGCCAAGTGAATCTCATATCCGTATGCCAAGTAGGTCAGCAAAGCCTTAAATTGTTCACCGTGATTAGGAGGTGTCTGAAGTTTTAAGATATTATTGATTGTAATAATTTACAAATATCACTATTTGACTATATAAAAGCTAAAATAAGATTTTAAAGATATAATTAAAACACGCCCGGCTAGCTCAGTCGGTAGAGCATGAGACTCTTAATCTCGGGGTCGTGGGTTCGAGCCCCACGTTGGGCGCTATTTTTATTTTATACTTGATTACCAGTTAAATTCAACTTACAGTGTGTACAAAAACAAGATAGTTCATGTACGCAATCTCAGACATGAATCAGTGTGACATTTTTACGAATAAATCAGGAAATCTGTTATCTGAAAAAATGACACTAGTTGTAATAGCACTATTTATTTAATTGCGTAATAACAATAATTAAGAACAAATAACCATATGGTTAAAAACATATATTTTTGGCTCTATTTTATAAAGTAATTAACGGTAAAATTTAAAATCGCATTAATATAACACACACGTTTTATGTTCAAGGTATACAAATCACAAAACATTTTTCCGCTCGAAAAATTAAGCGTTACCTTAAACAACAAAAATCATTAACATGTCGATACTGACAAAACAGTTAGCTGGTTACGATACTATTTGAGTAACAAAATATTTAAGCAAGCTCTGGCACAGAAGGACACTATTAGTGCCTATACGTACCGACTCGAACCTGGATAAATGCGTCGTTATGATCCGGCACGAAAATTAAATAAACTTCTTACGTTACATTATACCTGGTTTTCCCACGGTTAGTGATAAACACTTCGTCAGGGAGGATTCGGATGTCCAGTCTGGTCTCACAAATGATAGACGGGCGACGAATCAAGTGATGGAGTAAAGTACAGAAACACGTGGGAAACCAGCGATGTGAGTGGGCAATCGTTAATTTGCTAGAAAGTTACGCTTGAGCTTTCAGTGTGGGGAAAGGTAGCACATGAGGCAGCAATGACTTTAACAACATACTGTGCATCCAGACTTCTTAGTGTAACTACGAGGTGGTGAACAACGATCATATTCGATTGATCTCCAACCATCATGTAATTCCTTTTAAACCAGATAATAAGCAAGTATAATACGGATAGGAAATTCCTAGGGAAATCACTTGCAAACAATCGAATGCATCTGTGACCACATTTTTCGTAGTTAAAATACAAGATGGTTTCCTCGCCATCATTTAAGGGGGTTCAGTGCTTGTCGCATTATTTTTATAAATTTTCTGCCACTAATTATATTTCAGGAGTAGCATTGTAATTTTTGGCACGACAAAGCGTGCATAATACTCTCCTTGATGTTCTCGAACTGTTACAGCTTCACTGCATTTGATATTTTTTAAATTGTAACAGATGAGATAAAATAATTGATTATTGTGTGGCAGCGACTACAGAGGTCATATTAGCTACGGCAGAAGAAACAGAACAGATTTCAGAAAAGACATTAAGTTATACCCTACGTCATTACGTCAGAAAAAAAAACCCTCCAAAATGCTAATTTGTGTGTAGTAGCAGAATATATAAACATCTAAGTTGGCGGGGGCTCGACCCCATAATGACAGTTCAACGAGGCTTTGGTAACATGAACAAAAACAGCTGGTTAAAAATAATTTTTCGTCACTGATTTCAAATATGAAGCGTAAAGAATGTCAATACGTCCCGTTTCTTATGTTGTAGGTTATCTTCAGTAGTTTCCAGTACAGTTTATTGGAGGGAGATGTGTGTAATGATATCAAATTTGTTGCCGGTCTTGTGATAACGTGTTAGGTTTCTTAGAGAGTGATTTATAGTTTGGTAAAGGAGAAAAGTTGTCGAGTGCGTGATAATTTACCACACTCGCAAAGCGGCGGAAAAAATAATGTCTTGAATAAAATATTGCTCACAGCATCCACCTTAAATAATAATATTTTTTATAAATTTCCAACGATATACAGGATCCAAAATGACGACTTAAAGGTTCCAGAAACAAGGACAATTTTTCAACACAGTCTAATTGAATTTGCCATAGAACAATAGGCAAATCACATCCAAAAATTCCCTTGCTGAATGTTACATATTGTACTGTGCTGCCAATTATCGATCAATGTTTACATTTAAATATATTTAGTTTAACCATCAGATTTAAAAAAAAAGCTGCAATAAAACATTAAATTAATTTAACGATTCTGAATATATTTCAAACTGCCGTCATACTCAACTATAAAATTGCAATAAAGATGTAAGCAAGAAAATAAAATAAACATTTTCCAAATATTACAAGCTTATAGAGTAACTTAAGAGTGAGCAGTACATAAAATGCGAGCCACAAGAAGAAATGTTAATTTCAACTAAACTTTTTCTGTAATTTATAAATTTACAAATTTAATGATAGTTACATTATTTTGTCGCATTTGATCCAGAGAAAAGAACCACGTTGTCTAAATAGAATTTTTAATGTTACGTAATTTTTTAAAAAATATACAATTTTAATGTTTGGCGATTACTGTGTCATGGTGTAATAAATCGTGCTCAGCTGCCTCTTGTAGTAAGTGTATTAGCGATTTTTTGAAAACTGTTTTCATGAATACACTCAGGGGATTATTTTGTGATGTATCACAAATTGGTACTATTAACAGTTTCCCCGATATTATCTAATTTCTAATATTAATATTAGCTATTTCAGTAGCTTCTGGAGATAGAGCGTTTTCAAACCAAGCCTGGACATCTTAACTGTAGGCGTTATCTATTGTTCCCATTACTCGCGACTATAACAACATTTGCGAAGGGGGTAGAGGTGGTGGGGAAGGGGTGACAGTGCTTTCAAGGGGAAACTTACTGCCCAGAAATCTCTCTCATACCTGTTTACTAACACTTGTTCGTTTCCTTCTGAAAACTGCGAATCTCGAGCTCTTTCGTATTTGTTTCGTGATGAAATTTAACCACATTAGCAACACAATGACTCAATTGTGGAAAAAAATCATGATTTAAAAAATATGTTTCAAATAGTTTACAGATTTTTAATTGCATGATTTGATCTCACACACGCTCTCGTTACAACTACCTCTGTTTCTCTCTCTACATGTTTGACGTCGTAGACTTCTAATTATTATTGAATGTAATCGAATTCAGTCTAGGCCAATACTTCAAATTTAAGCAAATATATCATACAGGAAAACGCACGTACAGATTTAAATCATATTCTTATCATTAAAACTGGAACTAAATGCAGTAGTAAAAAAAATAACAATAACCGAACAAGCATCATGATTTCACAAGTTGCTGTAGTTTAGACGTAAGGTTGGATGTTTATTGTGCCATATATTAACTTCAAGAGAAAAAACGTATTGCATTGCAACTTATTTTTATTTACTACTTATCATTCTTCTAAGATATCAAACTAAATCTTTTTTATATTGTTAGACAACAAATTTTAAAGAATTTAAAAAAATATCATTATATAACAATATTTAAGTTTTAATTGTTGTCTACATTTATACAACTCAAGTGTAATTACTTATTTAATGTTGATACAAGTCGTGCATATAGTCAACAGTGTATTACTTACAATGAAGCCCATGGCAATACAGACGTAACACCATTCCCCATATAAAAATAATAATGTCCAAATATAAAAATAACATATTATACAATAAAATCAATCATCTTTCCTTGAAGATAAATCAAATTATTTAACGTAAGCAAACGACTCAAATCAATCAATTATCATGTTTGATAATCATATGTTCACAGTAGCAAAATCTTTCCGAATGTCACTGGACACAATCACATGTGCAAACAAACATCTTATTGACATATTAAAATGAGAAATGATAAAATACCATCATTATATATATATATATTACAATTTGATTATATATACATGGTACAGTTCCAGAGTTACATAAGAATTTATAAAACATTATATAAGGATGTTACAACTGTAGTACTTCACAGTCCTGTCATCATCGCTTTGTCATCTGTAATAATATGCTAACATTTTTACTATGTTATAATACATAAAGAAAATTTTGAATCAACTAAATGTTAAAATGTGCACTCTTCTTTCGTTTTCAGTGTAACAATGTAGAACATACAATAATTTCAAAAAACAGATCTTATACAAAATAAATGTGACTGTGCATAACCTAAACATATAAGTATAAATTAAAACATTTAAAAGTGTGGTAACTTGGATGTTCATTATAAAATCCGCTTGGTTAAGTTAGTGGGATAATAACAATAACTTGTGTCTCATTAAAAATGGGATAACAGTTCAGGTTTTGCGAGAGAAGTTTTGACAATGCTGGAAGAAATTCATTTCACATTCTTTTTTTGTTGTTTTTTTCTCTGTGCCTCAATAATATATTCCGGGTCTCGGATTGGCATGGACCTGGCGTGCCTGGGGTCAACAAGATCAGGTAACGAGCAGTGATTGTAAAATTTCACCAACTTCGAGAGAATTTCAATCCTCCAAAATTCGTCATCTCGTTCAATTCTCTGAACTTCAATCCCCAATGGTGTCCAAACACAAAACAGACAAAATTTTCTCTTTGAAATGTGGAGCTGACCTTGAACCTGTTGATTATATGGATATTTTTTCTTTAAACTAAGAATTTTGCCATGTTTGTCAATACACCAACATGTCACTTTTTTTCTTTACAATGGCCTCGTGAGACGTCATTATTGAAGCTGAAAATGGGCATTTTATTTCGACTATGCCATCTGCCCCTAATAATCCCTGGAGTAGCATCAAGGTACAGTATTTCAGAATCAATAAAAAAAAGTCCACATTCGTGTGTTTTCAGATCAAGTTTACTTTCAATTTCAGCAGTAGCTCTGATTCCGTTTTCTCTGCCGTATGTAAGGGATTCACATTCCACGTGGTTATACAGCATAGTCTTCACAGTCGATGCACAACTTGTGTGCGGCAGCATTATGCAAACCCTTCCAGAATTAGGTGCAGTCAGAATTTTTCTCCTTCGTTCTCTCCATTCTCCACTCTCTCTTTGTAAGACAGTTGCTCTCTCCACGGCATGCCTTTCACTTTCAGTGAGATGAGGTTTGTTTAGAAATTCGTCACATTCTCGCTTGAATGTTTCCGAATCAAGATCTAGTCGCTCAACATTAGGGCCGTAATCTTTGCCTGCGTCAGTTCTACTGAACAACTTCTTTTTGCACAGACTGTTTTTTTCTTTTTTTTTCTTTTTTTGGGTTCTTCGTTTTCTTCTATGCTCCATGTTCTTATAAAAAACGCCTGGACTTTTCTTGTACATAAATTTGTGTGTTTTGTACAGTGGCATTCCGGTGTTGTGGCGAACAACTGCTCCAGAACATCTTCCTTTGTATTACTGGCCTGCAGAAAAGTTAACTCGTTTCCGCCGACAAATTTTGCTACAGCTACATTGTAGTGATCCACTCCGTTGATATTAACTTTTTGAATTAGACGTTTGCTCTGGTTACTCATATATCTAACAACGTTCTGCACTTTTTGAAACAGGCCGCACTTCTGATGTGCTGGTACATAATTTTCACTTCAGATTTGCAAACGTAATTTCTCTCCTTGCACTGCTTGTGTTCACCGAAAATATGATTGGCACTGATGAGTATATCATTTTGTAGTTCCTCTACCTTCGTGTTAAATGATGTATCTTTGTTTTTACTGTAGTCAATGGCAGCTCCAAACCGAAGTCTGTTATCCCCGATTTTTTTTCTAACGAGGACAGTGTTCTGAGTCTTGTCGCAGGTTGTTGCAATATATTTCAGCTTATTACAAAAATCTCCAAGTAGATGGTTCGTGCATTCGATTTCTTTCAACTGTGGTGTTATTGTATGGTCGTGCGTCAAAAATCTTCCTATAGACACTGCTGTCTCCATCAGCAATGATTTTTGTGTACTTAAGACTGTACATGTCTTGACTTTTACAAAATCCTTCCACTATTACAGCTGCTTCCAGACTAGACGAACTTTGTTTACGGCCCCAATTCTTGCAGCAATAGTGTGTTCACGTGGATCTTTTTTCTCTAAAGTTGCTTTATGACAAGTGTAGCAGTATTTGTTTTTGCGGCCAATGTACAAAACTTTTCCAATTCTGTAGCCTACGATCGCTGCCTGTAAACTGTAATAATAGTAACTTTAACAGTAAATGTTTTTGGTAATTTTGGAGGCAATATTACATAACTTACGAACTAATATTATAACACTTTAATTAAAAACTAATGGTGAAACACGTTATTTCTTTCTAAATGTGATTATATAATTGAAATCTTCGACGTTTGACTTTGGGTTTTCGTTAAAGACGTAGCTAATACCTAACACAAATGTAAAGACAAAGTTTCGACAAATGAAAATCAGTTTTCAAATGGTTATGGAAACATAAATCTCCTAATGTAAATAATTATTAACAGACCACCACAATTTCACATGTTTTTTTATATAAATAGAATTGAGTAGTATTTTATTTAGCTCTTTAAAATTATTAAAAAATACTCGATTCCCAACTTATAGTTTTAAACAAAAGTAACAACTCAATTGGGTTTGTTTTATTATAATAGGTAATTAATACTAAACAGTTTTTTATAGTAAAAATAACTACAATCTAACATCGAAACAAACACATCATTTTCTCTACCATCAATAAGTTTAAGCTCCTCTTTTTTTAGAGTTCTATTTACTTTGGTCGTGGATGCAAACAAAATAAATCTCACTATTGCCACGACCGGATCCACGTTTTCTTTCTCCCGCAGCAGAAATTATGGCGATTTGTGCCCTCCCTTTTTTTTTCTTTCCTCGCCAACCCGCTAGGAAATAAATGTATCTCGCATAATTAGTTTTGCCTCCGTGTGCATTACAATGTAAAATTTTAATTTGAAACTTATGCAACTAGTAAATACGCACTGTATTTATAACAATAATATGGTGTTCTACACTCATGAAAACACTACGATAAAATCACATATATTTGATTTGCTTTTGAATATTTTTGTTTTTGTTGTTTAAAAACTTTCGGCCCATCCCCCGATTCCTCTAGTCCAGCGGCTGGGGCATCCTGCGTCCCCTTTTCAAACCCAGATCCAACCTTGTTCATTTCTAAATTGTTTTAAGAACATGCATGAAAAATTCATGTGCATATGCGTGCTATTAAGAACATACCACTCCAGACAAGGCAGTGTAGTTTGTTCTGTAGGAATGTTTGGACAAGTAACCGTCAGCAACAACCGTTATAGTCGGAATACCGTCAGAATCAACTTCTCTCTTTTCCTTTGCAAGCCCAGCCTCTTCAAGAGCAGCACTCTGCATTTCTCCCAAAGCTGTCGCTTCCCGAGCATCACACACAATATTGTGATATTAATGGATAGCCTTACTTGATAAGAAAGGTACATCCATTGCTGAGAACACTTCTTCAAGCTGTGCGTGTCCGCCACCCAAAGAAATAGTTCCACTCACTGCAGCTGTATTCACGTCCATTTTCTCTGGATCTTTTCCACTCCGCAAGGGCATTTCGACATTGCACATTCGACATTTAAATACAAAACAACTCCGCAAACCACGCCGTTTTTTCGCGGACAACGTCCATATCTTCCAGAGTACACCCCATTTGGCTGTGACTATCGAGCTCTTTTAAGGAAGACATAAAATAATGTATGTCTACTATTCGTCTTCCTTGCATTTTTGTTGATGACTGTCAAGAACAGAAATATTGTGTTTTTGTGTAACCGTCTGGGATAATATTTCATTATCCGTTTCTGCGTAAACTGCAGCACTTACTTCAAAACACGGTGGGTCCGATTTCTTCCTGTGGAAAATTAAAATATTACAAACAACTCTTATAGAAAGAACAATTGTCTGAAATAAAAAATGAAAATAACATGAAATATCTGTCAGCTGTATATTGCTAGAAGTACCCAATAAACTGGTTAATTTGTAGGATTCCTTAACATTATTTCGTTTCGTTCAACAAGTGGTGGTAATTCATCAGTGCTGGCTTAGAGAGTAATCGCTGACCACTGAATGTTATTAGCGCGTGAAAAAAAAGGTAAACTACAAAAAGTGGCTGGTACAGGGGTCAGTGAAAACATTTTTTTTCTGCCGCACACTTTATATAGGCTATCCAATACGCAAAAAAAAAACCTCTGAATTATTAAATTTTCAAATTCACAAATGGCATACAAATGCCGTTTGTTCATTATAACTTTTAATATCTGGCAATTTTATGTTTTTTTTTTTTGTTACTTCCGAACACATAATATGCTGACTTTTTATCATTAGCATCGAAAGACTTAAAAATGATTGTATTTTGAAATCGATACAGCATTTAATTTGGAACACGGTCTAAAATAAATGCGTATTTATTTGCGTCGTCATATTTTCAAACAAATAAAACTTTTGATCAAAATCTGAGACCATATAATGCCACCTTACTCCCACCTTTAATTACAATAACCTAACATACAATTATTCAATTACTACACAAAATTTGGTTCGAACTTGATAAACTGATTTTGAGTAAAACTGTGTAACATATTTTTCCTTAGTTGAAAATAAATCTATTGTAAAACTGCACGAGTTATCTGCTTAACAACTAAGGTAGTCATAGAAAAAGCAAACACCTGTCTATGATTCGTACCAGTGATCACTCGTACTCTAAGCGATAATCATACCCCCAGACCAACAAGCAGCGATGCAAGACTTACTAATTATAATTATGTAATAGCATTTATATTTTAATGCGTACTTGCTAAAGTTTACTCACTGGGGAACTTTGGGAAAATGCGATGAGACAGTATGTATTTTTTTTTAAATTGATACTAAATTGGCAAAGATAAAATAATACTAGCTGTGCCAAAACTGATTAATTTGTTCGAGTGTGGTCAATTGAAAAATTTTTATAAACAAAGATAGTTCAAATCTCAACGTATATAACTGTTATTCATAAGTTTTAACAGCATCTCAGATCTATTGGGACATTCATCAGGCAATAGACACTCTTTTCGCCTTTTCGTCGACGGCTGCAAACTAAGAATATAAAAATCATATGAATTTTTAATTAATTTTACTTCTATAAGTTTTACGTCAGATACTGCAATCTTAAGTTTATTTTATGTTGTTAAAAATTACTCTCCTTAAATAAATACTTCCCAACATAAAGTCTGCGAATAGTGTCTGCAATATTACAATTATTGGGGACACACATTTCTTCTGTAGGTATCTATATTACTATGTGTAGTGTAAATAACACTGATATATAGCAGCGACACATTTGTCATGCATCCATCATGGGACTCGAACCCACGACCCTGGTTGGACCAACGTTGGAAAAATAATGTTGGGTAAAAATCGAAATGACACTTGGGCCCACATTGGCCTGACGTAATTTTATCAGTTGGAAACCAACCAGTGTCCAGCCATTTACCAACCAGAGAAATACTGACATTTTATAACACTGAAAGTATGTTGGCAAGATGTGTTAATACAACTATGATAAAAATCAATAAACAACGTTTTGCCAACCTTCGCTACTAAAGTTAAAAAAAACCAATACCTGAATATTAAAAAAACAGTTGCACTTGCTAAGATATGTCTTCGCTTTGATATTGCGGAAAGTAAGAGGCAACGCATGCACTTTGAGATATCAATACGCTGTGCGCTACCAACTACACCACTTAAAATTTGTACGAGGGAGGGGAGGTAATATCAGATACTTTCTATCATTTCATTCCTCTATAATGAGTTTTTTTCTTTAGCGTGTACCCCCACTGGATGTGGGTTGATGTAGTGCTGCTAGGTCGGCTAACACACAAGTGTCCTGTTAAAACAAACTAACAATAGTCATTAATGTTTAAGTTTAAATAACATTTTTTATTATCCGTTCAGTTTATGTATGTGCAAATCAGTCGTTTTTGGTAGAGTTTATAATTTACGTTTAATTTAGAGAATGAGGTACTAATTTTAAAAAGAAATCCGGAATATATTTTGTGGACACTGCATATTGCAAGATATTCCGTGGTGAGTCTGCTTGATTGCGAATTTCTCATTGCGAGCCATATACGAAATATAAGCAGTTCAGGAACAGTGGAACATTGAATAATGCACTAAACATTTAAATAATTTTGCATGTAAATCATTTAATCGATTACAATGTATCTTCAGTAAATTAATCCTGCAAGAAGGTTCGTTTAAGTTTTCCTGTTCTAGCGTGGCCGAGCAGCGGCGGAGTCAACATCGAGTCCGGTTGTGCGGAGTTCTGTCGTCCCGCGCTCTTAAACGGGGTTCTGTTCCGACGCGAGTAGTAATAGTTCCATATTTGTGTCAGTCACGTCTAGGTTTGTCCAACATGTCTAATGTGCGCGTGAATACCTTGTGTATCGTGTTTGCCAAACGACCTTCGGCCATGGAAATACATGAATGGATTGATACGGTTTTAACTGTAACAGAAGATCAAATTGAAGCTATTCAACTGGATGGGCATCAGAACTGTTTTTAAAACTTGTTTCCTCTGGACCTTGTGAAGCGATACTGCTTCGCACCAACGGCCAGTCAACTTAAAGTCACCGCAGACCAGGAAAGGATCAACGTCACCATCGAACAAGCCTGCGATAACTTAAAACTGGTAAGAATTCTAAATTTACCTATATAAATAGACAACCAAAAAATTCAGGCGGAGTTAGTGAAGTATGGTCGACTTGTTACATTACAAGATGAAGTATGGAATCATAAATACAAATTCCAAGTAAAAACGGGAGTACGCATTGCAAAGATGGAAATAAAAAAAGACATTCCATCTTACTTGTCAGTTGACATTCGGGCTGTAATTATATATCCCGGACAACCATGAACGTGCATTTACTGCCAGTCTCCTACTCATGAACGAATTTCGAGTCCTAGTTTGCAAGAAAAGGACGCACGTGCAATACGCAGCTGGGGGATAAATAGGGCAACGGAAAATCCCGCAGCTGACACGCCTATACTGTCCACCCCTGCCCAGCACTTCCCCCAAGCGGATTACCCAACACTTCGCAGACGCCAGCAGAAAGGTCCGGTACAAACACCTGTCGGTGATTCATCTGCTGAGCATGCGGTCAACCTCAACACCTTAGTGACCGCGACACGCCAGATACACGTGGAGGCGGCTCAATTTACTGTTACTGCTCGCACAGGGCTACCACCACACACACAGGATGTCTCACCGCTACACATTCCATTGTCCTCTGCTTCATGGGTGAACAGCATGGACGTGAAGAGCGTAAACAATGCAACCACACGACGGGAGCATGTAACAACTGCGGATGAAAATATGTTCTTAACAGAAAAGCGACCTTACGAACGCGACGCCCGGGCCAATCGAGTCAGTCCTGTTCGCAAAGCGAAGGTGTTATCGCAGGGTGAACAATCACACCTACAAGACAGGAAGGAATCATTGGAACTAGCAAAGGCCGTTATAAATAAAATGTGTGCCTCTAGCCAAGAACGTCCTGATAACCCAACTAACTAACAATACGACCGGCACATGTGTGCATCCTCACCTGTATGCCCTATTACCAGCCCCCATTTTTCTTTGTCCACTTTTCCTTTTTGTCCACCTTTCCATTTCCTTCTCTCTGATACCATCACTACATTTTTGAGGTACGCATGGTAGAGTTATTGACCATTTTAACTTTAAATAATTGTGCAGTCTCGGATACAGCGCGATTGGCGGCTCTAGAGACACTGCTTTGACCACAGGCAGTTGACATTGCACTCTTGCAAGAAGTGGCGATTAAAGATTTTATAGGGTTTCATACCTTCAATGCGTATACAAACGTTGGTGACCGGGGACGGGGGACAGCGATTATTACACGTGCGGGGCTGGAACTTGAAGACCTGCGCTACCACCCGTCAGGCCGAGTGATGTCAGGACGAATAAACGATGTGTCGCTAGTCAATGTTTATGCTCCCTCCGGCTCCCAAGAGAGATATGAAAGAAATCAGTTTTTCTCCGTGGATTTGATTCCGTTTTTCCATCCACCCAGTGATCAGTTCATACTCGGTGGAGATTTCAACTGCATAGTTCACCCCCGTGATCATCAGGGTGGCATCTATCCTACTAATGCTACCCTATCTACTTTAATAACTCGCTTGGACTTGAGTGAAGATGCATCTAACATCCAAGGAATTCATTACACCTATGTGACTTCACAGAGTAGGTCTAGGATTGACCGATTCTACGTGAAAAAACAGCATATACGTAAGGTGCATCGATATGACGTTCTTCCGGTAGCGTTCAGCGATCACTCTGCAGTGATATTTACGTATGAAGGACAATGGAATGTGTAGTGGCGAGACATCCTGTGTGTGGTGGTAGCCCTGGGCGAGCAGTAACAGAATTTTGAGCAGCCTCCATTTGTATCTGGCGTGGAGCTGTTACTAAGCTGTTGAGGTTGATCGCATGCTCAGCAGATGAGTCACCGACAGGTGTTTGTACTGGACCTTGCTGCTCGCATCTGCGAAGTGTTGGGTAATCCGCTCGGGGAGAGTGTTGGGCAGGGGTGGACAGTATAGGCGTGTCAGCTGCGGGATTTTCCGTTGCCCTATTTATCCCCCAGCTGCGTATTGCACGTGCGCCCTTTTCTTGCAAACTAGGACACGCAATTCGTTCATGAATAGGGGACTGGCAGTATCTGCACGTTCGTGGTTGTCCGGGATATATCATCACAGCCCGAAAGCCGTCAACTAACACGTAAGATGGAATGTCTTTTAATTCCATATTTGCCATGCGTACTCCCATTTTTACTTGGAATTTGTATTTATGATTCCATACTTTATGTTGTAATGTAACAAGTCGACCAATCTTCACTAACTCCATCAGAATTTTTTGGTTATCTATTTTTACAGGTAAATTTAGGCCGCTGCTCTGCCACGACTGCTACCTACTGAGCTAGCCTGGCTTGTTGCAATGCTTGTCTCTGAGTTCTAGTTTTATCTCATAATATAGACAAATAATGACACATTTGCAAATAATTATAATCGCTAATATCTCAAAAAAAACTTCCGACACCTCCTAATCACAGATAACAATTTAAGGCTTTGATGACCTACTTGGCATACCGATATGAAATCCACTTGGTTGACAGAGCTCTGCAATTCCCCAAATAGTCTGCTTTGACCTGCTTAGCTCCGACCGTTCGAAGAGTCAGAAGTACCTTCTCTTACTAATCAAGAGTGAAAATTGCCCCGTCAAACGCTTTATGCGAAAAAGTACTGAGTCGGGGAAGGGGTGATCGATAGTGCACCGGTTGAAGAGGAGCGGGGGATAGTTTCTATTTTGTACCATAAATGTTAAGATATACCATAATTATAGTACACAGCTCCATTAATCCATATGTTAAGTACCACAATTATGGTACAGTCGTGACATAACTTTTCGGTATTCGTACATTAATTTTAAAAATCGTCCCATAATTGTATCTGCATGCGCGGGACTTCCAACACACCGATTCATTTTGTTATAGGTCCTATGGTACGCAATATATTAACAGCTACTTATAAATGCTAACCATGATTTTCTGGGCAACCAGCAAGCATTCTGAAGTATATTATTTCTAACTCTAGGGGGTGGTTTAATCCGCCAACAGAAATGTCATCTGAAATATGTTTTCGGCCGCCATTTACAACCCATTTGAGATAGAGTGTTGGCACTTGATACGTAACTTTTTTATGTCGTACCCTTAAGTGATGGTTTAAGTCACAAACAGAAAAGTAATCGGAAGACTTTTTCTGGCGCCATTTACGAACCTTTGGAGATACACTGTTGGCGCTAGTTACGTAACTTTATTATGTCGAACTCTAGGTTGTGGTATATTCTGCCAACAGAAATCTCATCTGGAAGAAGTTTTTTTTTTTTTTTTTTTTCCGCCATTGGCAAACCACTTGAGATATAGTGTTGGCGCTTTGTACGTAACTTTATTGTGTTGAACTGTAGGTTTTTGGTTTAAGCAGCCAACAGAAAAGTCATCGGAAAGATGTTTTCAGCCACCGTTTACGAATTGTATGAGATACAGTTTTGGTGTTTGGTACATACTTAATTAGAGTTCAATATAAAAAAACGTAAATACCAAGCACCAACACTATCTGAAACAGTTCGTAAATGGCGGCCGATAACGTCTTCCCGATGACATTTCTGTTGGCGGCATATATCACCCCCTAGAGTTCAACATATAATTATTAGTTTTTCCTCCACGTCATTATGTCAATAAAAATAAATAGCACTTTTACGTCTAGTCGTACTGTTGCGCATAACCTACTGCCTGATTTATTCGTAACAAATTATCACATTATTTCATGTTTGAGAGTGCGTAAATCTCTTTTCTTGTATTTGTACATACTGTAAGCGGAATGGATGGGTCATTAAGAAAAGAATGATCACCGCCCAGCGTGGGGCTCGAACCCACGACCCCGAGATTAAGAGTCTCGTGCTCTACCGACTGAGCTAGCCGGGCTTTTTGCAATTTCTTGTCTCCGAGTTGTAGTATTTTGCGATAATATATTCAAATAATGTGATGTTTGCAAATAATTACATTCAATAATGTTTCGAAACGTTGGACACTTAGTAATCACGGTGAACAATTTAAGGTGTTGATGACCTCCTACTTGGCATACCTATATGAGATCCACTTGGCCGATAGAGTTCTGCAGTTCCCCAAATTGTCTGCTATGAGATGCTTAGCTCCGACCGTTCGAAGAGGCAGCAGTATCACCAATGAATCTGTAATAACGTTCAACCAGTTCCCTATAAGAGACAGGCAGGTTTGCATCTATGGTATGAAAATACAAGGTCAATAGAACGCCGAGGTGATTCCATATTGGCATTCATGCAATTGAATTTTACCTTCAGAATATCAGACGAGGTGTAGATGAGAATAAGTACGGCAAAACATAAAACACGATCATGGACACTTTTCCTTCCGCCTGTCTCTAATTATCACTGAATTCCAACACTTTCTACTTAATCCAATATTGATCACTGTTAAACTGCAATAGTTGGTAAAGGCGGCTAGGGGGAGGGGGTAAACTCTAGATGGTAGTTAATAATAAGGTTAATTATATAAAATATATTTATTACAATAAACTATGACCATGAATAACTCTATGCAAATACTCATTCAATCAATATGGACTCAACCAACAATAAGGAAACAAATTACTTTACTTTAATGTAACAGATTAAATACATAACCATTATAACGCAGCTATGTTCTAACCTCTCCAGTATTATTACTTTGAGAAGGGATTGTAATGTGACTCGTCAAATGTCGTGACGTCCTACCGGTACATGATTATGCTCTCCAGTGATTTCTGTGCTGATAGGCCCTAGAGCTCCTCTAGACCTGTGGGTTCCAGTTGCCTTCTGCTTCAGCCCAGCCTCACACTCACGCTCACTGTCTCGTCTTGCATCGTGGTGCTGTCTGGGTGGTGACGCCGTGTAGGGGCCATTTTATAGCCGGCTGATGTAGACCATGTTTTGCAAACAAATTGCCCGGTTACCAGTTATACCCTGTGTCACCTTAAGTGGTAGGTAAGCGGCGTCAGGTTACCGATACAATATCATAATCAATTTTTTTTAACTCGCCGAATAGGCCACTATTTATGGGGACGGCCCCTCCAATGGTCAGGGGGATCAAGAAATGCCCGATCAACGGAGGTAATCTTAGGCTAGCCCGAGAGCTGGCCACAGCGCAACCCTGAAAGCGTGACACTCCCAGCCAGCCTGCCAACACTGAGACCCTCGCATTTAGAGCATCTTGATCTGTGCTGATTGTCCAGGTCAACACTGGATCAGGGTTGACGCCCACTGCGTCGATGCTTCTCAGGGCGAAGGGAAACCCTCCAATTCGCCTCCGCCTTGGAGCCAGCCACGAGATCGACACAGTGATCGATCACAGGAGAGAACCTCCTGTGGGACCATATGATCGCTCCTTGTTCTACTTACCTTTTCATGGCACTTGTGGGTTAGCCGACCTAGACACTCGACCTCGTCCCCTCCTCAATGTGGGTGTGTTGGCAGAACCCCAGTCGACCCGTAGGGGAGCACTAGGCGAACTCATATATTGAGGTGCTGCAGAAGAGAAATTGTTGCTTTACAAATGCGTGAAAAATATTTGTCATTCGGATGTTTCAGGGCTAAGGTTTGAAAAAAAGGGGGGGGGGGAGATTGGGGAGGAGGGTTGATACTATTCATGGTAACCTAACCATGTTCAAGCTGTTAGAAGTAGTACACAACTTAAAATTTTGTTCTGCAAAATATGTTTTGTATATGTACGATTTTTTTCTTTAAACTGGTTACCAAAAATTCAGTAAACCTATACGAAAATCTTTTGTAATTTCTTCATAAACCCTTAAATACTTGTGTGATGTTTTTAAATTTGTAATTGTTGTACTATGATTATGCTAATCTGTAAAGTATGCACAACTGAGATTGTTCAAAATAAAAAGTAAGAAGCGATTTCGTGAAAATGGACTTTGATCTACAACTGCCTGATACAAATGACTGAGTAAATGGCATTGTTATTGGTGAACTTAGTCTACAGAAAACTGAATCGTGAACTGGTCTCTTTTGCACGTTAAAGCGTCATATATTTGCGGGGTGGGGGAATATTTTTGCGGATTCGCACATGCCTGTATTACTCAAACATTTTGTCGTTCAATTAACAAAAATTATTTTGCTGTCTGCAAACAAGGGCCACCATACGTGAAACCCAGCGGACAATGCCATGCGCAAGTTTTGATCTACAGACTATCGTCTGTCGAATATCCTCCTTCCACCCACACACATTAATTATGCACGGATTACGCACCTGAAAACTGGAACCTTTGCACTCACTGGGACACTATCTATCTTGGTTGGTATATCAGGAGTAACTGCAGTTCAAAAAAATATTCCTGCCTAAAGCCACACAAGAACATTTTCAAACGTTAAATAGACCTTACATCAAAGAATCAGTCATACGAACGTCTCAAATCCTTATTTTATCCACCATTCAAGGCGAGATATCAGCTGTGAACGCTACTCAAGGGAATAAAATGAGTGCGCATGTTATAAGTACCGTAATTTGGTCAAATTTTGAATTCGTGTTTTTGATAGCAGAGACTAAATACAATTTCCGCAGTCAGATAAATGTACTGTCTGAAATCGGTTTACACGCATGCATTGTAAAATCGTCTGCTTAGTTAGGTAGTGCGTAGTTCAGTTATGTGCGTAGCTATGCGCAAACTGCTGAGTGGACAACGTACAATTGAAATGAAATGTTTGGAGAGACTTCTATCTCTAAATGGTTTACAAATAAGCAACAGCGCTAACAGAGGACTTAAGCTAGCCAACGAAATCCGCTGCACTTGTTGGGAGAACAGATCAAAATTCTCTTCCGTGGGAACGACTTAATGTCACATCGCCGTAGCCAACAGTATTTTGGAAGATTGCTAGTCAGTACAGCTAACATCAACAATAAATGAGCTCTGTACCAGATGATTGGTACATTATTGAAGGATCAGCTTGCTGATACTTCATAACAGTGCAATACGAGTATACATAACCACTTTGGTTGGCCAATCTTATATTGAGTATTTTTGAAAGAGCACCTTAGAATTTTCTAGTCGTGTGTGTTTCAGCCACATTAAAAAACTTGAAATTGTCTTGAATTTAATGAATAGTGTATCTGCGTAGAATACAAACATAAGTATGTCACATTAACCTTGATTGTTATCTGTTTGTGAGTAAAACATAAGATAATATAAAATGGAGAGTCACTGAGGCCAATGATCACTAATTAAAACATTTAATTTTTGAATTTGGTGTTAAAACGTTGAACGATTTCCAACAATTGGTTTCTAACATTGTGGTTTATGCCCCATGAAATTAATATTTTAAAATATAACAATTTACAAGCAGCAGTTTTGTTTAAAATCTGTAAGTCTTCAACTATTCAATAATCAGTTAGGCATGCAAGAACAACAGCAACAGTTTAAAGCGGTTTATTACACGTTTTCATATATTTAATGATTTACTAAGCTACTAGTAAGATTTTGTTATCTAATAACTTAATAAACAATTGTATGGTTTTGTACGAGAGTCAAGTCTTTAATTGAAATCTAGAATTTGAAATAAAGTTTAATTCCAGACAGCCACTCTCTGTAAGTCGTACCAAATACCAGCGTAATTCCAGGCAGAAGCGAGTGTCTTTACGTGGAAAATTAAGAAGTGAGTAAATAATGTCGTACAGAGCAAAGCACACTTATGAATTGTAAGCACTTTTGAAGAAATCAATTATCTGAATTTTTGTCATAGCTAAGTAGCTCTAAAATATGTATAGGAAAAACGTTTGGATCAAAAATAGTGCATTGGAAGCATAAAAAACTAGTTTCTGGATATAAAATATAAAATGGAACCTTAAATTTTATTTCATTATATTACCGATAAGAATTACACATTGATTTCAAAAAATTTTCCTATCCTGAATTTGGTATCTTTTTATAGTTTTTATCAGAAATGGAATTATCATACAGGATGTGTCTAAATTCTCATGACACAATGTAAGGGCTTGTAATAGGGACCCAGACGGTTACTTTATGCATAGGAACTAAGGTGTGTAAACGTACCGTTTCCCCGCGACAAACGGAACACTTTCACATCACACGTCGGCCTCTTCCACGTCTGCAACATACTGAACGTTGTTCTTTTAGGTCCATTTATAAGAAAGGCTTGAAGTGACGACCACGGAACAAACGTACCATGTTCTGGTACACACGATCACCAATACCTGGAAGTCCAAGATCTACCGCAGGCATAATCCACGCCAGCAGGTCTTCCTCTGATTCCACAGGGGTTTCGTAAACCAACCCCTTCATGTGGCCCCACAGTAAGTAGTCTAGCGGAGTCAAGTCGGGTGAACGTGCAGGCCAAGCTACGGGTTGGCTAGGTCCAGGTGGCCCGTATTTGTGTAGACGTCACTGGACGTCCCATCAAGTACTTATTGTAAGTGGACCCGGAAGAAAAGCAGCATACAGTATGATGCAGACATGGGAGAGGTCAAAATGTGATGTGGTGGTGTTTTGTTTGTCGCGGGTAAACTGTACGTTTCCGCGCCTAAGTTCCCTTGCAAAACTTAACCTTCTTGGTCCCCATTACAAGTCCTAACATTGTATAATGGGATTTTATACACTTCCTGTATATTATATATATATAAATTATAAAGTACATATTAGATATACATAGCTTTTTTATGTGGTACATACCTAATAGACACATACATGAAGTATTTTTGAGCAACTCTAAAATAAAAATATTAAAGAAAATAGCTATACATTTGCTGCTTGAAATGTTTCATTACCTTCCGTAAAATATACATGTATGCTGCGTACTAATTAAAAAATGTGCCAGATGTTTTGTGTAGGAAGACCTTTTATTGAAAGATGTAAATTTGTAAATGCAACCGAAAATTTTCTGCAGCAGCAAATCGTAGGTAGTTATAACCAGACTACCGTATAATGTATTGCATTTCCCATGCACTTCCTTTTACTTTCCAAGACTTGAAAATTATGGCAATTTTTAATTTATACTTTCTCTCACCTGCAACGATGTTTAATGAAAATTCTTGCCTTATACTTTTATCACATTTAGTCTATAAATGTAATTTCACCAAACATTAAAAACGTTACTGTCCTTCATCTTCTGTTATGCAACTCACAATTATTAACACCTCATTATTAAGTCTTAAAATCCAAATATTGGTTCAGATCTAAAATAGTTTGTAGTTTCTACTTATCAATGTACGTTGATTAGAAATAAACTGAAATTTTGGGGACAGCTATATGAAGCAAATATCCATGCAGCGTGCGACAGCTCCTGGCCAATTAAAATCAATAATAACCATAGGGCGAGTTTGGGATTGTAACCCGGGACGTCCCACACCCGAAGCGAGAATCATACCTGCAGACCAACAGGCCATCTTGTACGTTTGTTATTGTAGGATTTATATAATGGCAGACACTTTTTATTAGACTCGGAATATCCTCTCACTTGGAAATACCAACATTTTGTTCATTATACAGACAGCTGAAAACTGAAAACATGCAAAAACATTAAAATAGTTAATGCTTTATTCAATGTTCCACTGTTCCTGAACTGCATATAATTACGTGTATTGCTCCTAATGAGAAATTCGAAATCAAGCAGACTGACCACGAGGTATCTCAGAATATGCAATGTCCACAAAATATATTCAGTAATTCTTTTTTTATATTTGTACCTAATTGTCTAAATCGAACGTAAAATTTGAATTTTACCAAAACCGACTGATTTGCGCAAGCATAAACTGTTCAGATCATAAAAACCAAGTAAATTTAAACTTAAACATTAATAACCATTGTTAGTTCGTTTGAACAGCACACTTGTAGGTTAGCAGACCTAGTCGCTCGACATCCCCGCTCTCCCAGTGGGGCACAAGTTAAAGAAAATAACCCATTATAGAGGATTGAAGTGATAGCAAGTATCTAATATTACCTCCTTCTCCCTCGTGAAAATTTTAAGTGGTGTAGTTGGTAGCGCACAGCGTATTGATATCTCAAAGGCTATACATTTTCTCTTACTTTCCGCAATATCAAAGCGAAGACATATCTTTCCAAGTGCAACAGTTTTTTTATATTAAGGTATTGGTTTTTTTTTAACTTTAGTAGCGAATGTTGGCAAAACGTTGTTTATTGATATTATCGAGGTTGTATTAACACATCTTGCCAACATACTTTCAGTGTTATAAAATGCCAGTAGGTCTTTGGTTGGTAAATGGCAGGGCACTGGATGTATTCCAACTGATAAAACGACGTCAGGCCAATGTAGGCAAGAGTGTCATTTTAATGTTTACACAACATTATTTTTCCAACATTGGTCCAACCAGGGAGCGAAAGGTTTTGCTAACGTTGGCCCAGCCACAAATTACTGCTAGGATTTTATGCAGTAGTTTGGTTAATTGAAATATATAATCAATAAAACAAACTCCATCGAAATATATTAATTAGTTAAATGTTATTGTTTATTTAATGTTTCGGGAATACGCACTCACCTAAATCTCTTAATGGAACTTAAAATAAACCGAATTATCGTGGACGGCAGTGATTGGCTCCAAGAAACATCCGGGAAAGTGTTTAATGCAGCTATGTATACATTACTGAAAATATCCAAACATTCTGATCCCGAAAAAATGCGTTATCTTGGAAAACTGTCACTATATTAGGTCACTACGATCGGCCACAGGAGAGAACCTCCTGGGGGACCAATTGATCTCTCGTTGTCCTACTTAACTTTCCATGGCAGAACCCCCATAGGCTTGTGTGAAAGCACTCGGTAAACCCCTATACTGAGGTGCGCAGAACAGAAATTATTGCTTTAGAAATGAGTTTAAAATATTTGTCGTCCTATGATGTGATTGGAAGGAACTAGAGGAGGGAGGGGGTGTCGATGGTAATAATGTATATCACATTTGGCCCCTTTAAATCTTTTTAACTATACTACCACGCAAAATAACTGACGTAGTTGAGGTTATACTTTACATACTTTCCAATATGGTACATATATATTTTTAACCTGTTTGTTGAGTCAAAGCAAGCAATGTACAACATTACGAGCACAGAACAAGATGCTCTAAATGCGAGTGTCTCCGAGTGTTGGCAGGCTGATCGGAAGTGTCACACTCTAAGTGTTCCGTTGTGGCTATCTCTCGGGCTAGCTTGAGATTACCTCCGTTGATCGGGCATTTCTTGAACCCCCTGCCCATTGGTTGGGCCGTCCCGACAAATAATGCCTCATTCGGTTGGTTATGTAGGCATATGGTGGGTTAAAAAGATTGTTAGGAGACGATATTATGCTTGCGGAAACCATATCATTATTTGCGGTTTTACTAAGCGGATCTGTTCTTGGGCACAGTATACAAAATGGCAAATTTCGGCCTATAAAAAAACTTAAGCGTAACAATGTTTTGGGCGAAATTTTTTTGGAATTGATAATCGGAAAACTCGTTTAGTCTACGGTGAACAAGGATAAGTTTGCAAAAGTGGTTGTCTTTATACATACAATTTTTCAAGATAGCCAAGATACGCGTTCAGGTAGCTCAGCCTATAGCACACGAGAGTTTTAATCGTGTGTACGATCTTCACGTAGGGTGCCTGCCTTATTGCATCAATAATGCACTACTTATGAATTTGAATTTATTATTTCAATTACATAAGCTAATAAATTCTCAAGATATGTTCTTGCCCAAAGAATAGAATACTGCAGATACGGATACACAAACTCCACGTTGGTCAATTCCTATAAAGAGTCCTTAAATAAATAAATTACTGATGAACGGTATTTAGCATAAAATATGCCGAAGTAAAATTCATATAAATGAAAATGCCTATTTTATACGATTATCGTTTTTCAGCTTGAAAGTTAACAATTTCCATTAGCATAATTACTACCAAAATGACACACGTTACAGTATTATAATTCCTGCCTTGGAAACACAGATTGATCACATTTTCGTAACTTCCCTAGGTTAATTGAAAAAAAAAAAAAAAAAAAAAAAAAAACTCATAATGTACTAACTGGGTTGTGTGATTTTAAGTGTTTTTCGTAGGAAGAAAATTTTAAAAGGTACAGTTCAAAAGTTCAAAAGTTCATACTTTTCTATTAGTGCTACCTGAAAGTTGGAATGTTTCTATAGGATTTAGTTTAATTTACTATTAGCATACCAAACACTAGGTTATAACGAAATTTAAACTGTGGACAAATTTTTACTAGCCGTTGCCAACACATCGCACTCTCATAGCTTTTACATCGTATCGAATACGAAATAAATATTACAATTTATAGAAAACTTGTAAGTAAATTTTCATTTAATTAAAAATGTAATACTTTATAAACATAATTAAAGTGTTAAATATTTTGGTGGTATACAGTTATTTAAAAATCAGGTGATTATGTTATTCTTGGGGTGATATTTCAAAATTTTGTTGAAAAAAATGTGAAGAATCCATGAATGGACTATACTTCATATATTCTCTACTACACATCCTGTAAGCTGCGCCCATCTTCTCCTAAAACAACCTGTAATACTCTCTATCCCATATAACTTGGCAAGATCTTTACAGTCAGTGAGTGGCAACTCGACGTACACGAAACACATACAGTGCAATTTACAAAAACACTGTATCAGCTGATGCATGTACGAATGAAAATTAATATTACGTTAGCCATTACGACTGCACTGCCGATGCACATCAGACAAGAATAGAATACGCGGATGAGAAAGAGTTCCTAGAATAATTAATACATCTTATTTTACAATGTTACAAAACCGCTGTTGTTAGTGTTACAAACTATAATTCGTGCTAAAGTAGTAATTAAGAGGTGTTCAAAATTAAGTGCAAATTAATACGGTCCGTATTCAAATTAAATGTAACTTCGAACATTGTGAGTTCTTTTTGCGTCGTATCCCCATTCACCATGCCATCCATGCATACTCGATGTTAATTCCAAAAGCCTACAAAAATATCGCCGGGTATTGTCGAATTATATTTCAAATAATTTGACAAAATATATTTCAAACTCGTGTCGTTTCAAGCCAGTAATAGGAGAAAAGCGAACTTTTGAAAAGAAGGGATCAAGAGGCAAGCCAACGTGCTGCTACCTATCGATGAACGCACTCGGCTCACGACACGCCCTTCCACGCCACCTGTTACCGGGCAACCAAAACACTGCCAGACAGAAAATAATAGCCTTTTTGTGTAAAATAACGAATTTACTAACATATACAATTTGCTTTAATTTTCCGCCAGCTCTATAGAATTTTTAAAATATCATGTATTTCCTTGTACAGCGATTTTGATTGTTAAAGGCTGTTCACGGTAAAATGAGCTCTTTTGAAAGCCCTACTAAGATCTATTTGTATACACGTTGAGTATTATTCCACCTTAAGTAAAATCAACACTCCAATGGACCTCGTCTCACTTTCTTCGTGCGTCGGTGAACTGCAACTGTGAAATTATTATATAAGTAAATATTTTACTAATCTGCTCTTTATTACGCTTCGATATATTTTGGAGGAAAAAAAAAAAAACTCAAAGCGAAATAAATAGTTTAAGTTATCACAAATGGTTACATAACACTTTCAATTCGTCGTTAAGATATAGAACTGTTTTTCACCCATCGTTACCAACTTTACTGAACGTATGTCACTCAGTGCGCCCGTTATAATATATGCAGGCTAGGGGGCAGTGACTTTTTTCAAAGGTTGATTTCAAAAGTGCTCACTTTATCGTGAACAGCCTTTAGAAATTTCTGTTGGACGGGAAATCGTTACGCCTGCGTCCATTACACGCCATGTTCATCTTTTCCTACAAACCCATCTCCTTGTGGTTTTCGTGTTGGTACTATACTGTATTAATAAAACGAAGAAAGTGGGACGCTCGTGGGTATGTTTTAAGTATTTCTTACATTATTCCACGCCATATATTTCCAACTCGAGCTGTTTAGTATCATAATAGTAGAATGACTGCTTTGCAAAGGTCGTTGGGAGGTGTTTGTAGGTGAATGAAAGTGCGTTGTCAAGCAAGTTCCCCAAATTACTTTCTTCCAGTTTTAACATACTAGATCTCGCAAATGTTAACCCAAATTCGGTGTCTTTAATTCATTAAAAAATACGGTAACGTATATTTAATTTTTTGTAAGGTTTCCTATTTTTACTTTTATAACATAAGATTTTTTTTAGACAGATGTCAGTCTATAAATACTTTAATATTTTTTTTAGCATTGCAATGGCCAGTGGATATGCTGACAGCGTGTTAATAAAATATACAGCCCCCACTTGGCGCACAGGCTGATGGCGAAATGATACATGCACGAATAATAAACATTGGCGCTACTTTCGTCGCACAAAGAGGTCAGGCAAGACTGAACTTCCACCTGTACACACTTGTGTTGCGGGTTGAAGGCTACTGTGTCGCAGGGATACACCTCAAATACCGGACACACCGAGCGAGAGAGCTTTCCAGAGATGAAACACTATGGAGAACGCGGAGTATTAAACCCGTTAAAGTGAACCCTTTAGAAATTAACCTTAGAAAAAAATCACTGACGCTGCATGCATATATTTTAATGGGCGCACTGAGTGGATGCGTCCAGTAAAGTTGGTAACGATGTATTGAAAGTAGTTCCATATCATAACGTCGAATAAAAGTGTAAGGTAATCATTTGTAATAACTTAAAATTATAGTTTCTTCCGCTTTCAGTTTTTCTAATTCATCGAAGTATGCAAATGATCAGATTTGCAAAGAAGTCACTTTCTTAATAATTTCACAATTTCTTTTAACCGACGCATGAATAAAGTGACGAAGCCCATGGCAATGTAAATTTTACATAGGGTGGAGGAATACACAACGGATTTAGAAGTACATCTTAAGCAGGGCTATCAAATATGCTCGTTTTACCGTGAACAGCCTATAGGTGTTAAACTTTCAAAATTGAAGAAATTACACAAATTTATGAATACGGTACTAAAATTAATTAAATAGTGGTTTAAAGGGCAAATTCAGTCACATCTGCAAAAAAAATTCAATATAGAACCGTTCAGCAAATAAATGCTTTGCAATACTGAACTGTTCAATGTATTATCTTAGAAGCATACTGTTGAGTTCAATTGTACAACCATAAAATAAGATATTAATAAAACCGTCAAATACTATTGTCCTCACATGATAGGGAACAGAAATGAATTATTTGTAAGCTGTGCACGTGAGTTTCTTTCTGTAATAGGATATCCAGTTCTAAAATACTGAACTGTTTCATGGCAAAATGTGCACTGGAGCGGTAATAGATTATTTGTTGTAAAGTGGGGAGGATAAAATTTTCTTTGTTGCTGTTTTATGTCTCCCAATTGCTGGTTACAATATAAATATGTACAGATTGTTAGTGTACTTAGATACATGCATTGATACGATCAGGTATGAAATCAAACAAACTGCCTACGTTATCTTGTAAAAAATTCTAATAAAGTTCTTTTCAGTTATGCTCCAAGTGATGAACCTTCGACTTGGAGGAAGCTTGCACTATAAATGCGAAAGTTAGTATGTTTGTTTGTTAGTCAATCACGTCGTAATAGCACGGCAGATTTGGATGAAATTTGATACAGGATAGATTATAATCTGGATTAGCACATAGCATACTTTTCATCACGGAAAAACGAACAGTTTCTTAGGGAAAATACAAAATACGCCACCAACTATTAAGACAGAGCACTTGTTCATTATAATTAACGTTTGATTTTTTTTTTTAGGTGGGTGAAGCCGCGGGTAACAGCTAGTAACTATTATAATTATTGTTACACAGCCCACAGAGCAGGTAACTCCACACTTGAAACAAAGCAATAAACATAATCGCTGAAAATGTATTTCTTTATCCAACGATTGAACGTTACTTGTTAATGTGAATGATAGATCGTCCCAGTACAAACGATAGCTGATATGGTTTTAATCCTAACGGCTCAATTATTTTCATGGCTTTAAAATTAACTCAAGTCACACATTACCACGCGTATTGTGTCCAATAAAGTCTATTAATTTTAATAATTTTGCAAAACTTTAAAATATGCCGTGATGAGTTGTTAGCGGTCCGATATAATAGCTATTTTACTACGGGTTTCTTATGTGTCCATACAGAGTCTCTTCTGCCATCATTTTGTAAAATAGCGCCACATGAAAAAATAATTTTTTTGTATTATCTCGGTAAGGAACTAGCCTATCTCAACCAATTTCAGGCGACAAGTTATACTTTTGAGATTAAACAAAATTTCTGTGGATTAAGAGGTTAGAAATATATTATCAGTTCAACAGCTGTGTTAATATTTTAGATTAGTGTGCCGTTATGTCAAAAAAATAACCTTACGCAGAATTTTATATGTTAGCAATATCTATAACGAACATCAATATTATTTACCCGCCATATATGAAGATAGAGCCACATGAGAAAATGGGTCTTTTATGCTGTAGGTCGGGAACCAATCAACCTGTTCTCACAAAATATTGGACACGTGTAGTGATACAGAGAGCCATGCGAAAAAGAATGATTTAAGTGACTACCATAATGACTTAAAAATGACTGGTCTCTAAATATTTCAGGTTAGTAAACGTTGTCTTCCAAAATGTCGACTGTTTTTTTATTAAAGTTGATGCCCGCAATCCTAATGCTACATCTGTAAGTAATGTAGTAGGTTGCATGCCAGATTACAGTACGATGGGCTCTGGTTTAAAGTCTGGTTAACACACGTGTGTGTATATGTGATTGTCTTATTACTATCGCATATGTTTCAGATTCCGTCTTTAGTGATATCCCTGTCAACAAAACGCCGAGGCCTTCGTTTTTAAGAAATTCATAAAATCCACTTGCATCCTTGTAGAGGAAAAAATGCTCATTTGATATTACGGTATAACTTATTGTTTTCTAATGCGAAAGTGGGAGGGAATTTGCCTCTAAAATTAAAAGTGAAATCACTGCTGTTACCTTAAGTGTTGCAATCCGAATTTTCCTAGAGCCACGTGTAGAAGATTAGTTACAGAATTTTTCTAGAACTATGACAGTATGTTTCAGGACTCAAAGCAGCATGCAGGAGCACGGAAAATGTGACGTATGGTGATCTACTTGTCAGCCTTCATGAGCCTCACGATGTACCACAGACCAATCCAACCGTCGTTAATCTGGCCAACTGCAATTTTATGTCTCGTTCTTCACGAGGGAATTTATACTGTAACTATTCTACCGATGAAAAAGTTATTTGTCTGTTCGAACCATGGATATCAAGAACGCGTGGAATATAAATAACGTAAGCCACATATGTTGGATATATATATATATATATATATATATATATCATCCAAGATATATATATCATCCAAGAATAAATAAATACCGTTTAAAACAACAAACATATTTTTTTTAAGGTTTCGTATAACTTGTAAAGAATGACAAAATCACATTTCTCTCTCTCTCTCTCTCTCTCTCTCTCTCTCTCTCTCTCTCTCTATATATATATATATATATATATATATATATATATATATATATATATAGAGAGAGAGAGAGAGAGAAATGTGATTTTGTCATTCTTTACAAGTTATACGAAACCTTAAAAAAAATATGTTTGTTGTTTTAAACGGTATTTATTTATTCTTGGATGATACGGTTACGGATACTATTCCTTACTTTATTGCAATTTACATTAACTTCTTCCAGTCATTCTCTCGGAATATGTTTTTTTTCGCTGAATGAAACTGTGAGTGGAGAAAAGAGCTCCCGTTAGCTTCTATTCATTTTCAGAGGAAATAATTTGCGTTAAAAAAAAAATCTTCTGTATTTTATGGTAAGGGAGGCGGAAGGAAATGTCTATTTGTTCGTCGTGAGCCTCTTTTTCCCCCGTAGGGCGTGGTGGTTTGGTGAAGGCCACCGCCATTTCTAATCATTGCCGAAGCTCAGAGCGGGGGTGTGCTCGGGCCCTTATACCACCCAGACGGTTGCAGCATTTGTATCTCTCTGCGGGCTGGAAATTTCCCTCACCAGACCGTAAAGAACACACACCCCAGAGGTCAGGACGCCCAGCACGTCCCGGCGCAACTCAGACAGCCCGCCAGTCAGACCAGCAAAGCCGCGGGGTTTGGTGAAGGGGTGTGAGAGAGAGAGAGAGAGAGAGTTAGGGAAGGGGAGTGAGGGGCGGGTAAAGCAGTGAGCGAAGGGATTATTACCCTTCCGCATTACGACGGGAGATGAAACGGTCTGCGATGACGAGAGTCCCTTGACAAACGACCCGCACGGGGATGAAAGTTTGTTCAATGACGGGTCCCGGACCTCATACATGTTTCACACTGCCCACACTACTTTTACGATGGCGGAACTGAATTTGCGTGGAAAGCTAGAGAAAATAAAAGTGCACTGGTTACATAAAAAAAAACTCTTGCATCCGTGACCCTTTCCTATTTACTGTTCTTACGATACGATGCAAATCGCGCAAAATCTGTGTTGCCGTCGTGAACACAAGCAAGACGGCTACAAGCATTTGGAAATGCGGCTACAAATATGAAAATTAAATCACGCTCCAAACCTGAATAGTTTGCACACTACTATTCATAATATAACAAAATAATTCCTATCATTAATGTAAACGTTTAACACTCATTCTGAAATGACATACTCGCCAATTGTTTACTAAAAAAACTTCAGTGGAGAAATTCAAGTCTTGCTGAAATCATTGCGAACATAATATGTTACCATAATGTGAGAACATTCTTCCTAAGAAATATTTTAATTTAAAAGGCCTTTTTTTTCTGTTCGGAAAGAGATATTAAATGTGAATTTCAAGTGCATGTGTGACGAGAAAAGTTGTCACCAGATAGAAGCTCAATTTGCTACGTTTCGACTTTTGGCTATACCCATTTTGCTACGAGTCAAACTAACTCCAAAGAAATGACAAGAAAAATTATTACAGCTACGTTATTATTATTTTTTATTTTTTTAATTCAGTTGCTTATTTCACCTTAAAGACTGTTCGCGGTAAAATGAGCACCTTTGAAAGCCCTGCTGAAGATCTACTTGTATGCACGTTGTGTAGTCTTCCACCTTATGTAAAATTAATATTGTCATGAGCCTCATCACTTTATTCATGTGTCGGTCAAGTAAAACATAGAAATTATTAAAAAAGTAAATATTTTACAGACTTACTAATTTTTTCATTTTGATGAATTAAAGAAACATAAAGCTAAAGAAATAGTTTAAATGACCACAATTTGGTTACATAACGCTTTTTATTTGACGTTAAGATATGGAACTACTTTCCATCCATCGTTACCAACTTTGCAGGGCGCATGTCACTTAGTGCGCCCGTTAAGATATATGCAGACAAGAAGCTGTGACTTTTTCCCTAAGGTTGATTTCAAAAGTGCTCACTTTATTGGGAACAGCCTTTAGACGTTTTTACCATGGATGATAGACCTACGTGTGTTTTGTAGCGCGCTAGCCGAATGTTGTTTCACGGTTATAATTGCCAGTCTCTACGAATGGTCGAAACCAAACAGCAGTTGGGAGTCAGCACTTCTCTGCGTGGGCCAGATAAATTCAGTACCCACTTAGCAAATGGGGTTTTATTAAAAACTTCAAAATCTTCTTCGTGACATTCAAAAAAATTGTATAAAAATACTTCCACTCCAGAGTTTGACGTCAAGCGGGAAAAATTTTTATAAAGTGAAATTGTGCTCAAATATTATTAAATATTTAAGTATTTGCTTTGGACGTTAGGTAGTGTGCCATCATGTATGAACGTACTCGAGCAATGCATCTTTATGTGTAGCCCAGCTCTGTCGGTAGAGCACGCGACTCTGAATTTCGGGGTCGTGGGCTCGAGTCCCACGCTGGGCGCAGAACTTTTGTTTGCTTAATTGTTTTTTAAGTGTGGGTGAGTTGTGTTATACCCACCAATACAAAATTATTTCTATAAGTAAAAGGATACAAAATATAATATCATTAAAATAACACGCGCACGTCTCAAAACACGAACGAATAATGCGTTATAGTTAAATTAAGGATTCTTGATGTTACAAAATGTTGTTCGTACGCACTTTTAATCAAGAACATAATGTGTCACTCTTGTTTGCGCCACTGTGCACTTTTGAAGTGAACTTGTATATTCTAAGCAGTTCTTGTGGTTCGTTTGCTCTAAATTACGAAGTTGGTGTTAGATCGGCCCGTCTATATCGGGCCGATCCTTACACAGTCAGAAAAGAGATGTATCACAATGCGCTTTAACTGAACCACGTTTCTCTTCCAGAACTTCTCAGTAATAACTAAGAATATTCATAATGGTATTTCTAAAAGTACTGTTACGTGCTGCAGCTGGCGCCGACTCAATTGCCCCGCGCCATAATCGGAGACCCACCTCGCCCTCCCCTCTTCCTGTAACGATGCGGTCACGGCCTCCTGATCACTCCCTTCTGGGAATCCCGTGAATGCCGACAGCAGCGAGACTTGCTGGCATCACAGACCTCCTCTCGCCTGCTTGAGTTTCTGATACGTTTAGCGACGACGCAAGAATGTTCTGGTGAGACTGGCTGGCGCCTCAGCCCTCCGCGACGCATCGCGCGTGTTGGGGAAGATTCTAGGTGGCGGCCTAAGACCTATATATACTGCCGCAACCCAGCGACCGGCAGTCTTTGACGGAGGGTGCCTGGTTGAGTGTGCACGAGCGAAGTAAAGTGTGGACTACGACTGGAGATTGCTGGACGACGGCGAGTGAGGTATTTGTAGCTTGAATGGACGAGAGGGTGTGAAACCGACGAGTGATGCCTACTGTGCGTGAGAGCGCTTGAAGGACTCTAGAACATTGCGACTGGCGGGACATGGACTTAACTGAGGTGGGACTAAATGGAAGTGTAATACTTATTTTAGTCTAAATATTCAAACTGTCAAATATGGACGCATAAATTATAAAATAATTAAATAGGTCTATACACTGTCTATTGGGACTGATCTTTAATTATTTTATTTCATTGATTTCTTCGTCGTAATCATAAATTGTATTAATTAGCGTCAATTGTGAACAGTAAGTTATTTCAATTTATTGTGAGGATTTGAGTTCAGAGAATTTTGTTGTAGTTATTGTAAATAAAATAAGGAAATTATAATTAATTATTTTATTAGATTAAGACCTCCATCCCTTAACGAACTTGGTATGGCCTACTTAATTTATAGAGAGAGAACGTTGTAACAGTACGTTAGTTTTTTTTTAGTTCATGAAGGAAGTATTTAAAACGAGTCGATTAAATGTTCTTAATGTGTCTATAAAGTTATGTAGTATGTAGTATGTAGTAAAGTATGACCGGGGCTAGTTACAACAGTTATGATATTATAAGATACAGAATATTTGTATTTAATTTTCAGGCAACTATGTATATGTGGTTACTATCTCACATCATTAGGATAGAAGTATAAAATTATAGTGAATGTAAAAATGTAAGAACTTAGAAATAATTGTTTACATAGATCATCGCAAATATTGCAATTTGCCCCATGGCTGGGGTAAATTGCAACACAACATGGGGCTAGTTGCAACATTTACTCCCTTTAATAGGACTCATCTATTACACAATTTAAACATACATAAATAGTATTTCTACCAGCACATAACCAGTGGGCCCAATGTTTTCACACAGTGCATTACACCCATTCTTCACCAAGCTTGTATTTGAACAAACACAATAAGCAAATAGTATCTTCTTCCTCGCCAGAGCTGCTTTCGTGGAATTCTATCTTCCTATGCACATTTTCTTTTTGATGACTTCTCATCTGGATTTTCACTCTTTTTTTTTTTGGGCACTTTTTTTTGCTTGTTATCTTTGCATCACTTTTTCTTTGTGATTCACTTTTTTCGCTTCTTCTGATCTGTGGAACTCTTTTCTTCTTCAATAACCTTCTTTTCCGTAGGGCCGGTGAGGATGGCAGTTTTTCTTCTCTTCAGTCGTCTGCGAGGGTTTTCATTTCTCTTGGGTGGTTTTGGAAACTGATGTACGATCTCTGGACTAAACCCACTTGTACTTGGAACTGAGATATTGTTTAGGCTCAGAGTCTTCTCTGTTCTTCACTCTACTGATATACAATCTCATTGACTTACTTCTTGCCCATTACGGACAAGAGCATTCAGAAAACGTTCATGAATTGCTTCTACATTCTTTTCAACAGTTGGTTCACAAACATAAACGTCATCATTTTGTAATATTTTAGGATGACCACATGGTAGCGGTCTATCTGTTACGAATGCTTAAGAAAAGTCACCATCTGAAAATGTGTGGACGTAAATTGGTGAAATAACTGCATTCTTAAATCCAGCAGTGACAGCTGGCGTCATTGAATGCAGAAAAAATTCTTTTACAATTGCTGGCATGTGGAATATTGATATTATTCGTCTTGGGTTAGTTTTCAACCAAGCGTTAATACCTGTTACCTATCATTTTTTTAAACGGGCCATAGACTGATACATCCAAGGGTTGAAGGCGATGTGAACGATGAGGCGAGAATGATTCGAGAATTACGCCAGTTGCTTTGCACAGGTCCAAAACAGGACAGCTGATTTGAGTAGAATGGTTGTCCAGGAGTAGGAGTACAGGTTTGGTAAGAAAATGATAATTATGATCAATGAAATGCTTCATGAACGTCAAGATGGTTTCCCTTAGTTTGCCATCCACATTTAGTTGCAGTTCCTTTGCAGCCTACAGGCCCATCTCGTACGAAATGATTCCTGAACTTTTTTCCGAGGAAATACGAACATGGATGGTACGGCATTTCCAATTGCGCTTATCGCAGTTGATACTGTGATAATTTCACCTCTTTCTGCTGAAGTTATAGATCCTATTTGTTTCATCCCTTTTACGGATATTATTTTACCAGGCTTCAAAACAGTAGACATCCCTGTTTCATCCACGTTGAATATACGTGAAGATGGGATTTTATCGCGGCTGAGCACGTCGGAAAGCTTTTCGTAAATTTGGGACTCATTTGTCTTATTAAATGAAGTGCACCTTGCCAAGCTTGTAGGGTCAGCTTGTCTAATGGAAAGTTCTGGGTTGCGCTTTGTGAAAGCAGTAAACGAATCTGGACCAGCATACTTGTTATAGATTTCCATGAATCCGTACCATTTACACTAAATGATACACCACATTCATAGGCAAGCTTACACACCTCTTTTGGCGTGAGGCCAAACATAATTTGAGAACTTCGCCTAAGGTATTCACACGATTGGCTTTTCAACAAAACGCGGTTGCTGGTAACCAGGACTAACAGGGTTGGGTGTTTCTTGTTCTCTAATAAGTTTCTGTATATATCGTGACAGTGTAGCGAAATGTATGTTAAATTATTTTGCAATTTTTCGGACTGTATACTCATATGAATCAGTATTCTCCATGAAGAAATTGGATGCTGTCGCCATTATATCTGGCGGAGTCTTCCCTCTTTCTGTCTTTCTTTTGTACGTCCTACACTAATAAATATTATCAGACATATTTTTAAAAGGAAATGATTATTGTGTTGTTTACGCAATATAGTAATGTGAGTAGTATTACACACATCCAGAAATAAGTTAGCCAAAACAACTATTTAAAATGGGAAAAATAAATTAAGCACAGGCACTTGGGACAAGATGCAATAATGTTGGGGCAAGTTACAACAGACTGTAGCAACTTGCCTCAATACAATACTTGCAGCATTCAGAATTTTCGACTCCTATCTTTGTAAATACGTAATCGCTATTCAACACAAGTAAGTATGAAGGTTCGCACTATTGGTTACAATAAAGGTTGTATTACTTACCTCAAACCACTGAAAACCACAACATCTTTAACTGAACACTGCACAAATTACTTTTATGTACGAAAAGAGGTTATTCCAAGCTTTTATTTAACTTGTCTTGTTAGTTTGTTTGTACGTTCGGGTGAAATCTTGCAAGTTGATTTTAAACCACTTTCCGTCTTTCAACTGAACTGAAATTTCGCATACATGTGTAGTTCCGATGACAATGCGATGTGAAGGCCACTGAGCTGATCTGATGATGGAGCAGGAAGTTACAAGCTTTTAATGTAACTCACGTGTATGTATGTTAAACCACTTCCCGTTATTCAATTGAACTGAAATTTCGCATACATAGTTCCGATGACAATGCGATGTGAAGGCCACTGAGCTGAGCTGATGACGGAGCCTAAAGTTTCAAGCTTTTATGTAACTTCACGCGCATGTATGTTAAACCACTTCCCGTTATCCAATTGAACTGAAATTTCGCATATATGTGTAGTTCCCATGACAATACAATCTGAAGGTATCACTTTGAGTTGATGATGGAGCCGGAAGGTGGCCATAGGAACTCTACAAATACATGGAGTAAACATCTTATCGAGTTTGTTTTACAGAATCGAATAGCAGTAAAATGGAAATTAGAAGTGTCACTGGTGTTGTGCCTTTTTTGTAGCGGTAAATGGTTCTAAAAACTATTATTATAGTTTGCTCCTACAATATGTCCAGTATGGGAATGAAAGCGAACTACTGGTCGATCACGATACATCATGGGGATCTTTATTAGCAAGGTAAAGCCATATTCGTGATACAAACACATGGTTGGAGACTAAAAAGTGAAAAATAAAATTAATGTAAAAAAAAACCTTTTAAAACTAACCTTTTATTTATAAATGCACTAAAAAGAGAAAAATGATTATAATAGTTACACAATTTGTAGAACTTGTAAGATGTGATCGAACAGTCGTTATAAACTTTGCTACAAACAAAAGTTTTTCTACATTAATTTTATTCCTCTCTGCCCTCCGAACCGGTCTATTGACGTGCTCGGGAGTTTAGCATAAGATGGCCGTCACTTAGTACCGCTACCTGACAAGTAACACCTATATCGTAACGAAGAGTGTGTGGTTATGATCAGTGTTGCAACTTACCCCTGTTGCAACCAGCCTCGGTATCCCCTATTAGCGTCTCAGGTAAGGTTGTATTTTTCTACTACGGTAGATGATGTTCGTGTATTTTAATCTGGCCTTCTTACCCATAAGTGTAAAATATAGACAGTGGCAGCAATAACTGAGATATATAATTATATATAAATTGATAAACCGGGAGTTTTTTGAGCATATAAAAAGCTATAAATAAACAAACTTCATTTGTGAAACACACCAGAGGAGAACTGAATCCATACTATAAAATTGGTGTGCAATTGATTTGCCAGGAACCCAGAGTAACTGAAAAGGTAAAAATTTGTTTGGGCATCATGTCTTTCTTTACTGACGAGTTTAGCCACCTAAGCAAGCAGGAGTCAGAAATGGGAGTGCGATATTTTATTTTATTATAAAGGAGTAAAGCTACGTATAAAGGTATTACTTCTGAGATTACATTTCGCAGTTGGCCATTGTGAAATTCCCTTTCGAGTTTAGCGGCAACGGTAATGGTTTATCGCGCGAAACGTTGACTGTTTTTGCTAGTATTCAACGTAAGGTGCACATGTCTGACAGTTTTCTTTCCTTATTGGCTGTCATGCATGTATGAAATACTACCCCATTTCACTTGGCCAATGAGGATTCTGAAAATATAAAGTAGAACGTTCGTGATTGGTCTGCAAACAACTTAGCCGAGTCAGAACCTTGATATTTCAATCATGAAGGAATAAATGAGTTAAGAGTTTTTATAGAAAATGCTTTGGCTCAAAAATTTCTCGCTATTTTTCATCATCTCTAGTAATGCAGTATCTTCGTGAGTATTGAAATGGACGGTATCCACTGCCAAAAATAAGGTTAAATACAAAACAAAAGAAACTATGCATCAAACAAATCAACAAAAGATAGAAACTACAGAAGAAGCTATCTGTCGAAACAGAAAATTACCAATGAGCAAAAGACAACAAACTAGACAAGAAAAATGATGGCCAACAAATACAAGGAACACAAATCAAGAAAAGATCATTTCCTGATCAGAGTTTAAAGAAACTGTATGAAGTAACTGAACTCAAGAAAAATAAAACGCAGAGAAACGACACACAGTAAAACTGGTACAAGCAGGTACCAAAATAGACAAAAAAGTCTATTTTGATTTTTCGGTTTCATTGTCGCGTCATGTGATCTAAGAATTATTTTTTTCGTTCTAGTACTGTAGTTTGTCGTTTCTCCCGTGTTTCTTTTGGAGTGTTTCCATGCTTTGATAATACTACATATATGAAAATGAAATAATATTTTCCTCTTTTGAGTTTATTATTGTTATTATCTGTTTCACGTTTCCCAGTATTTTTTAATTATCCTGCTATGTATCCAGAAATGTGAATTTTTCCTCATTCCACTTATACAGCGTGTTGTTTTTCTGTTTTCTTTGACGTGTTTACTTAATTTCGATAAATTGTCTTATACTCTGAAGAGGAACTAACTTTCTCCTGAGCTGTGTTCATTGTGATTGTTCATAATTTTTCTTATTTTGCCTTTCGCTCGTTATTTTAGGTTTTATCGGCTGCTAGTTACTTATATGATTCCTAGCTTTCTGTCGCTTGTCTCCTAACATTTATTTATTGTTTTCTTCGTTTTTTTTTCAGGTTATCTTCGACAATAGATGTAGTTTATTTACATACTTATAAAAAAATCTTTGCCAATTAATTTATGCATACCAGGTCCATAGCGTGTCTAAACGAGCGTGTTTCAATTGCAAAAAAACTACTAGAACGAACGTATGTTTAAAGTAGGCCTATAACATATTCCCAAAGAAATCGTGAGATTTTCTCAATCTCTTAGTGAAATCTGGGGACTGGCTTTTTATACTTCGGCTTGTCATTAGAACGTCTTTAAATCTACTTTAATTGTATGCTGAATTCTATGTTGAAAGTTGTTCATCCGTTCCCCAAAAATACACGTTGGAAAAAGAACCAGATTAGCTGCCGGCATTTGCTAATAAAACAATTTAAAAATTAAACTTGCTGTGAAAGTTTCAAGTTACCCGATAAAATAAAATTTATTTTGCCATAATGTTATATACTCTAAAAATTTTCCAAAATATTTAATCGAAGTAAAAAGGTTAGAGTAAATGTATTCCCGTGCAAAATATATTCATTTCCAAATAAAAAATAAAGGATTAATAATCAAGTAGATTCGTGTGTTGTGAAAAGTTATCCATTAAACATTAAGCCGAATTATGTGTTTAACTTGTATTACTTCGTCTAGTATTTTCTTCCTCTCTGAAATCCTAACATATTATTATAAATGCGGAAGTTTGTATGTTTGTTACTCAGTCACGTCGTAACGGCTCGATGGATTTGGATGGAATTTGGTACTGGGGTTAACTATATTTTTAATTAACACAAACGATACTTTTCATCCCGGAAAACAGAAAAGTTTTGTAGTGTATATATAACATATGCCACCAACCATTAAGATAGAGCACGTGGTCGTTATTATGAAGGTTTGAATGTTGCACATGGGTGAAGCCGCGGGTAACATCTAGTTCATAATAATGAACATCGCTAAACTATCCTGAACTGGCTCAAATTTTAGAGAATCTATTGTAAATTCCTTACGTATGCGTTGATTTACACTGTTTTTCTGCGCTGCTCAATGCATAAATATTCTGAATAAATAAAGCCCAGATACAAAGTTCTAAGTGGATGATTAAGACTTCTGCTTTCTCTTTTAGAATTATTTTTAGATCACTATTTTGAATTACGTGAATTTACAGTTTTATTTTGAAAAGTTTTAAAATTGCATTCGAGTATTTTGAATTCTACAGTTCCCGCGGTTCTTGCTCCTAGCATTGTCATGTGTAAAATATTGATTTTCTTTTATACTTGGCAACCATTAACAGTTTATTCCATTCACTCGCTAACACAATTAAGGCAAACTGTCTAGGAAAACCGCCAATAACGTTTGAAGGGTAGTAAAATGTACGGCAATAAGCGTCGAATCTTACTTCGAACGCTTAAAAATAAACACCCTCACGCCAAAATCTGTTGCATTTAAATGTGTGGATTTGGTTGTTCGCAGTTAATTAATTGATCTCTTCTTAAAGTTCTGCCTGGGAAATGCTTTTCTTCCCATTTTGTAATCCTTTACAATATTTGTGATATTAACATTGCCATGAGCCAATATCACTTTATTCATACGTCGATCAAATGAAAATGTGAATCTGTTAATAAAGTAACTAGCCTATGTTATCAGTAGCCAATTTTTACTACCATGTGCATATAACGAACAAAACTTCCATTCGTTATAAACAGAATTCATAGTTTTAAACACTGCCTATTAATACAACAGGCAAAGGAACTACACCATTTATCTAAAAGTAATTGGGCACCCGTGAAGAGAGGTAATTCAGTACGTCAGTTGACTTATGTTTCACAGCTTTCGGCGTAGGACCGCTGGTGTTTGTCCGTGGTAGCATGG
Source organism: Dryococelus australis (assembly GCA_029891345.1). NCBI lineage: Eukaryota > Metazoa > Arthropoda > Insecta > Phasmatodea > Phasmatidae > Dryococelus > Dryococelus australis. Next base: position 37,168,883 of record CM057004.1, read on the forward strand.
ACACAGAGGCCTATTGTAACATTCTGGATAATGAAATACTCCCAACATTGTGGCGTTTTTACGGAATGGACCCGTGTTACTTCCAGGATGACAGTGTCAGGTGCCATATTTCAAGGGCTACTATTCAGTGGTACGCCGACAACAATGTTCGCCGATTGGACTGGCCCGCCCAGAGCCCCGACCTCAACCCTATAGAACATCTTTGGGACGAATTGGATCGCCGGGTGAGGGCTCGTCAGGCGCGGCCAAAATCCATTGCTCGACTCATGAAATGGTTGCAAAATGAATAGCGACGAATCCCCGTGGATGTCCTGCAAACACTCAATTTTATCAGTATTTTCTTTTGGTATTTTTAATTGTTCAAAATATGAGAGTCAGAATTCGGAGAGTACTAAACGTAGAACTAAGATTGCAAATGTTATCAATAATCGATAAATCAGCTACAGCTTATTAGGAAACCTATTATTTGGCAGTTACGACGACAGTGGTGGCTGGAGGAAGCTATTTGAACACTGGTATATGTGAGCATGTGGTTTTGTAACTCACAAAATTTAGAAGACCCACCGTGATTAACTGGTTTGCCACCCCCCCCCCCCCCGCGATATATTTATAAAGACCTGAATAATTCGCAGATTCATTTAGGGACAAACTAGAATTTAAAAAACGCCTGTTTATATAACTTTATCCATTGGTCGACACTATTTTTGACGCCTCCTGGAGAACGCTGGCCCAATAGTCGCCTTCCACTGTGACAGCAGACAACCAATGTGCAGTTGATATCGGGATATTTGTACATAAGACTTTAGAGTCTATCCTACAGGTAATTGACCTCGCGAATTTTTTAGGTCTCTAGATATAAATATCAGCATGGGTAGGTGGAAGGTAGGTAGGGCTTAAAGTGTAGTAGACAGCGAAGTCGTTAACGGAACAAGTTGCTGAGAAAGGCTGACATGGGTAAATAATTGGCCATGGTCTGTGGTGAGAAACCATTGCAGCATTCGCCTGGAGGGATTTCGGGAAACCATGGAAAAACCGAGATCAGGAAGGTAGGACAGAGATTCCAACCGCGGTCCTCCCGAATGCTTCTCCTCGCTCGGTAAATAAAATACCTGCGAAGAAGAATCCTGTACAGCTCTGTTCTGCTAAGTGACGCTTGTCAGCTCACTGATCCAGCGCATATATTCAGCGTAGATCACGGGAACCATATCATTCAGTTGTGCGGAAGGGAAAGTTAACGTGAAGATGTTCTCTACAGGCTGGGGTGACTGCCGCCAAGATACGGGCTTTCGACGAATGACCCTTAGGTGGCCATAATTTCAGAACAGAGACATGGAATCAGAGCCTAAATTAGTGTGTTGCGGCGTATATGCAAAAGTAAAAGAAACGGGATAGCCCCTGAGAAAACACGTGTGTCTGTGGACATTCGAGGCAGTGGCTACTGATAATGCGCTTATAAAAATGATCCACTTGTTAACCATCTATCCTAGGTCAGCAGAAACTGCACTAACACCCATTCAATCAGTATTTTATGTTACCAAGGTAGAGGCGTGCTCCTGTTTTTGTCTATTACACCATAATTATCGATTTCTATTAGGTACACTGATGGACCAAATTTAACCATTCACACACCACACTACAGTTTTAGAATAAAAAATTACGCTCGCATATTTATAAATAATAACAAATTATTAAAATAAAAAAACCACTCCTTTTTTTTTAACTTATTAGGTTCTCAAATAATGAGTTTTCTTAACAATACAACAAAGGGGAATGAGTATTCTGCGAGGTTAGCTTGAACAACATATTTTAAAGATTACAATACATAGTAATTTTCTTTATTTTCTGATCAGTAATATGTAATGTTGAGTACCTTCCTAAAACTGTAAAAACACGTATTTATCCGCTATACTAGGTTAGTTTATTAGGTCCTGGTAGGGGTTGGGATAATATTTTGAAAAATTATGTGTGAAAACTCTAATGTGCAATAATGATGGCCACCCCATGTTTCCGTCGAGGCACAGAAATGTCGTCGAGAAAAACTACTGGCCAACAGCAACGTCCGTCATGTTTCCCACACGCGAGAGTCCGTATATGACCCCGTCGAAAACAGAACGTGGATCACTGTTGAGGGAGTCGAGTTCACTGAGCAGAAACTCAGAAACTGGCACACCGGGAATAGGATTCAAGTCTAAAGGAAACAAAAAGAACGAAAGCTGGAAGAGAGGAGTGCATGATCAAAGTCATGAAGCAACATTTTTTGGAGCTGGGGACACGATACAGCCCGGCAGAGAGTAGTGGAGAGTTTAAATTGATTGCAACAACCGTTGAGCCAAGCGGATTTCTGCACACACATAATTATATGAACACGGCAGATCACTGCATATCTAAATTCTCGACGCTAGCAATTTTCGGCCGTACAGTGCGAACGTACATAGCAGAACAATGGACGTGGTGCTTTTTTTTTTTTTTAACGTGAATACGTGTTTAAACTTGCGACCATAGTGGGAGGCAATCCAGAAAATCCGATGATAAAATCGGGGGAATACAGTTTGGCACTGCAGCTCCGAATCTATAGTCTACATTCAAAATTAAATTACACCACTCGATTTTCAAAGGATCAAAGAATATGTTACGTTGATTGAGGTCTGCGAAGCAGCGCCGGTTTGCGGGCGGTTGGGGGGGGGGGGGCACAATTTTGAGTTATTTTAGCCGCGTCACATAATTTCGCGAAGTATAACTTTTGACTAGGAGAAGCTACGAAGCTCGTTTAAGTTTCAATTGATTGTGTGTATAAAAGCATTTGTATGGCGTTGTTATGGTGAAATTGTATGCGTTTAATGTAAAAAAAAAATTTAAGAAAACTTAACACGATTTCGGCCTATACTCGTCAAAAAGCCATGTCGAAATACAGATATCGTATACGGTTGGAAAGAGTATCTCGAAAGCAATCCACTGATACCAAAAGCAATCCAATGATACCCATAAAACTCCATATGATCAAATGAAGCGTTACCGGAAATGTAAAATAAACATCAATGCGTCCGAGCGCGTCAACGTAGACGTATTCACCCAAAACAAACGGCCGTGTCCCCAACACAGCCAAACCCAATTTTTTCCACCGGAAGCAGCCGGGACAACAGATATGGAATAACAGCGAGAAACAAAGCGAACGATTCGAGCTTTAGGTGGTTAACACTGAACAAAACACAAACCTGACGGTGTCAATAGTATCAGAGTATGTATCGAGCCTACTTGAACGGAGCGATTCAAGGTATGGATTCATGATCACGCGGGAGAAATATACCATAAATAATATGAGCCATGTATAAATTATAATATTTTGTAGTCTAGTTACCCAAGGAATGATAGGCTAAATGAAATCACCTTCCTGTCTGCGAGTTTGTAAGTATGTGTGTGTGTGTGGGAGTGTGTCCTCTTAAAACTTTCATACTCGAGCACCGAATTTCTCCAAACTCAGTGCATTTGATGTAGTATTTAGCAATGACACCAGACCTGCGTAGTTTTCTACCATCCCGAATGCTCTTTCTCTAAATAGCGCTAATTTTAAATTTTTGGTACTATGTCATATCTCAGGAGCCATTTAGTAGATGAAAACCAAATTTTTTAAATTGGACCTATCAAAATGTTAGGAGTGAAGATTCATTCTCATTAGTCCACAATTTTGGAAGATAGAATGACCTGAATAATTAAATTTCTTACCCCATATCTCAGGGGAAAACCTATTCCCGCTAAATTAGGTATTTAATTATTGATATAGGCCGTTCTGAAGTTATACTGTTTTAGTATATAAGAAACTTTTTTACAAAATTTCTGTAATGTAAATAACATAGTTTGGTGCGACATCTGCGAAACTATTTGACACATACATCAACCAAACATTATAGGCCGACTGCTACTACTGCCAGAATTAAATGCACTTATTCACATCTCTTTTATCCTCAATTTTATAAGATAGCTTCAACTGAATTGATAAAGGTTTGACGTCGAATCTTCAGAATTTTCAACCGACTGCCGCGAAATTTGGCACAGAAGTATGCTATGGTAAGCCACGCAAGCACTTTAAAATACTAGTTTATTATATCAGGCAGATACTTTCAAAAAGGTGACTGTGAATATGCTATAATGTGATATCTACAGAACCATTTGACCAACTCCAATTAAACTTGATATACTGACAATACATACTGCGAGTATTAAATTCGGTAATTTACATTTTTTTTTTTTTCCAAGAACGACTTCTCAAAAAATTAAGCTTTTACATTATACCACTGGAACTATTCAAACTATTGACACAAATTTCAACATACGGTTACGTGTTACTGGTCCACGTTGTTGACCTCGGCCAGTCCCGCGCGAGCCAGTGGAAGAGAATGCCATAGTAGTGATATGGCAGCGGGCGGCGAAGACAAAGACCAGCTTACACAGGCTTGCCGCCGCGCAGCGATGATCCTTTTGCGGCTCCCGCACTCCTGACCTTTAGAAAATATAATTGGTGCTTTTATCTGAACGATTTTCTGGCATGACACGGGATGTGTTGAGCATTCTAGATTGAGGTCAGTGATAGTATAAATGAGCGATGCCCCCCCCCCCCCGCCCCCGACCGGCCCGGCAGTTCTTATGAGAGGAGTGTCTGAGCGATTGTGCGACGTTAAGCGATAGACGACTAGAAGCGAGTGGAGCCGGAAGTGACTAGCGGGAGGGAGATCTGTGACTGCGAGCATCAGAGCAGACAGGACTATTGGAGTGTATGCGTGAGGGAAAGGCCTTTTAAATGATACAACAGACAGACTGTACGTGTGTTATAGGCTGTTCACGGTAAATTGAGCACTTTTGAAAGCCCCCTCATTTGGACTAATTGTCAATAAACATGTTTTATCTTAGCCTTAGATGTAAACTTCCGAGTACACTGGAATATATATATATATATATATATATATATATATATATATATATATATATATATATATATATATATATATATACATACTGTGTTTATTATTTACATCACATTATTTATTTAAAAAGGTGGCTAACGGATAACAAAAAGCTGGTAAGAAAAAGTAACTAGGGCCTCAAAAGTGCTTACTTTACCGTGAAAAATCTATAATGATGAGTGTGGGTAGATTGTTTATAAAAGTCACGACATTGAGAAAGACTTTAATTAGAGTTGATATAGACATTAAATACTGCGCTCATTGAGAAATAAAAAGAGCGTTAGTGGAGATAGATATATTAATGCTGTAAATGATAGCTGTGAGTATAAATTAAAAATCACATTTAGTTTTCTTTCTTCTTTTTATTAAAACCGTTATCCCTTACGAACTCTTAAATGCCCTTCTGGCATCTAGTAACAGTATATTTTTTTTGAAAATGGCAGTCATATAAATGTTGAGGTCAGTATGCCAACCTCAAAACATATTTAAGCCAAATAGGTGTGCTAGTAACAGTATATTTATTTTGAAAACTCGTAGTCACAAACATGTTTTTCGCTGTCCATGAATATGCTATCCCTGTAAAGGAACAAATCTGTGTATTTAAAATTTATTTCGTATGTGTGTAAAGAAGAGAATACTGTTTAGTTATATCGCTAAGTTTTCGTCTGATTCATAAGAAAAGTACGTGTAAAATACATTTTTCCTTTTTCCGTACAACGGTGCGTTGATCTGAAACCACGAGAAAAATTACTTGTAACTAAGTCACTAACCAAAACACAATTTTTAAAAATATATTTAACTAACAGCAATTTTTAAACCTTCTCTTCGTATTTTTTTTTATCTTAAAGAATCTGTGGGAAATAACAAAAGGAACTGTTTATCAACGGAATATAAAACGATCTAAACAATTGTTTCATAACTTGAGCTTAGTTACAAGCATCATCAAGGATTAGGTTGCTCCACTATCCACTTCTATATAAGGTCACTCTGATAATCCGTTACGAAAAGAGAATACGTTTATACGTTTGTTTTCAAAACTATTGCTACTAACCGAGTGTATTCTGAATAATATATGAAGGGAATAATTCACCCATCTCTGTCAGTATGTTTATAACTAATTATACATTTTTCTTATTTATTTATGAGCTTCTTTTATGAGGTAAGTTAAAAATAAATGCGTCCTGTAGGCAGCGTGTGTTTTTCAAATGGAGTTGAAACGAGTTTATCGCAAACGTTACACAAAGTGTGTGTGTGTGTGTGTGTGTATGTATATATATATATATATATATATATATATATATATATATATATATATATATATATATATATATATATATATATAAATATGCAGTAGACTGCACAATTTGTTGACATCGTCGAATATGACGGAAGCAATTCGGACTGCAATCCTTGTTTAGCAATAAATTTCGTGTTACTAAAATTTAATTAATTTTTAAAGAGCGGATTTTTAATTTTTTTAAATACAGTAAAAATATTCCGCGTGCTTTAATGGAATTAAGACATGAATTTTTTTCGCTGAGAATTGTGACACCTGGTAGGAGTTTAAGGTGGCCGCCTGGTTGAAGGAATTCTGCACTTCTGAGGCCTAAGAGCGTGAGAGCGCTAGGGGCGACCGAGACATGCGCATCAACTCTCTCATCGCCTCTACGCGCAAAGCACTGAACTGCGTGCAGCCCTGCCGTCGATAACGCGCCTCTACGAGAGTTTGAGCTCAGACCCTACCATTTTATTATGAAATAATACAAAAAGTTTTTTTTTATATGCGCGTCACTATTCGTTCTTTAATGTTTTGTACCGGAATGTTCACACCTAAAATGACCGTGAAAACACTCGTTTGAGCTATTTTCACTATCACAAAAACATGCTTTATAGAGACATGGAGTAACTGAAAAACGTATACAAACCCGTAACATTTCTTAAACGCTATTCGTAAGCAGACCTCAGTCACATAAATAAAACGTATTCTGCTGGAGTTTTGCACACCGTTCGGCTGCCTACCCAGGCGGCCATCTTAACACTCATTACAACTTGAGTCGATAGCGTATAATATGAAGAGGTACCCACCGACTAGACTGCAAAATTAATTATACGTGGCATGTAGGCACGCATCAATCTATATTTCATTCACACGCTACAGAGCTTCACAAAGTAGGGATGAGTAATGCCATTATTTACAGAAACTGTACACGGATTACTCTATATTCGTAAATCCAAGCAGCTGTTACCGAATGCCTGAAATATTGGAAGGTTTCCTTCGACCAATGATACCAACATCAACTCATGTAAAACAAGTTTGCACCAGTAAAGAACACATTTTGTCATAATTCCAGACTTTTGCAAGCTCGTGAGCTCGAAGCTTTTAAATACACAGATTTGTTCCTTTACAGGGATAGCATATTCATGGACAGCGAACAACATGTTTGTGACTACGAGTCACTCAACAGCTGAAAATATCACTCCAGGACACTTTTCCGGGAATCAATAAGGATGGCGTTTGTTGTATGTTTTGAATCTTCGAAGAACAATACCGACATGAAAAAATAATTATACCTCTGCAGGATGCTGAAGTGAATTGCGTTCATTGCACAATAGTCAATAAACAATGTCGCATTCCATAGTTTCGTAACTAAATTAATATACAATTTTTTTTTTTTTAATTTTGCAACATACACTGCTGTTGGCCATTAAGGGGCTCGTCTAGCTGGAACTTTTTTCCGCCTCTGAGGCCGGGAAGTGCGGGAGCGATAAGGGCGACACTGTCACGTGCATCAGGTGCGCCATCGCCGCTAAGCGCAAGGTTCTGAACTGGCGTGCAGCCTCGTCGTGCTGCATATAAAACGGGTTTCGGTGACACGTGACCAAACTGAGCCAGCGGATTGCTGATGTGAAATTAAGAAATTTGAACTACGGCACCCATGGTCCATCTCAAATAATAAGGGTTTTAGAAGCCCCTAAAGGCGGAGTACCGAAAAGCATATTACAGTATGTGGGATATTACGGAAAGTACTTGTGTTAGAGGAACAAAACTTGGTGTAGAATTAATTAAACCAAGATATTGGATGAAATGAAAGTATGGTACATCGTGCCCATTCCCATCATGTAAAAAACAGCAGTTTGTGCCCTTTTAAATGAGACAATATTTTTATGGTGGTGCATTCTCCTTTTCAATAATGTTTCGAAAGAGTATAAGACATAAAAAAATAATAAACATTTACGAAATTCAATTGACTAGCCGTATCAACAGGCACAAAACACAATCTTTAATGTTTCTAACAAAGTATGTTTTTACTTCCTCACGGTAACAAATTACGCAAAAATAAATGATGTGATGAATGCGCGAGCTACAGTTACAATTAACTTAACGTAATTTTAAAGATAAGTATCAAAAATTACAATTAATGAAAATGTCTAACTCAACAAATTTATACTGATAACAAAATAAAAACTCTTCTTATTTCTGATAAATTATTTTTGGTTCTGTCAAATTCTCCTTCCTTTCATATTTAGTTACTAATCCAGCTTATAAAATAATTACTCCAGACAAGTAAAATACTAAGACCTATAGTTAACAGGTGTTTAATAATGTCTCTGGATTAATATATGTGTGAATTAGTTAACAAGCTGTGAATATTCTTGTACAGCCGTTAACAGATAATGCTATATGCTATATATTAGCAGTCATTTTTAAAAATCAAATATGGTGAAGTTAACAGTGACTTAAATAAAACAAATCACAATATTTCGCCTTTTTTAAAGATGGAAATATTCTTCAGAATAATCCAATTTTTTCACTGCAGCAGGAGATTATTGGCTGGTCGCGGTAAAATTAGCACATTTGAAAGCCCTGCTTAAGATCTACTTGTATGCACGTTGTGCATTCTTCTGCCTTATGTAAGATTAACACTGCCATGGGCCTCGTAACTTTATTTATGCGTCGGTAAATTAAAACTGAAATTATTAGAAAAGTTAATATTTTACGAACCTTCTCATTTTTTCACTTCGGCGCATTAAAAAAGTACAGAAAGTGAAAGAAGTAATTTAAGTTATCACAAATGTTTACGTAAAACTTTTAATTCGACGTTAAGCCATGCAACTACTTTCCCTCCATCGTTTCCAACTGTATTGGGCGCATGGCACTCAATGCGCCCGTTAAAATATATACAGGTATAGGCTGTTCACGGTAAAGTGAGCACTTTTTAAGGCCCTCCCAACTGGTTTTAACCACTAATAAATATATCTTATTGTAACATCAGGCATTACATTTTGAGGGTGGAGAAACATATACACCGTGTATAATCGTCATATTGCATGTTTATATTAAAAAGCAGAAGGGATATGGAAATAGGATGAAAGGGAAAATTAAGAACGGCCTTAAAAAGTGCTCACTTGACCGTGAACAGCCTATAGGAGCAGTGACTTTTTTTTTTTTCCTGAGGTTGATTTCCAAAGTGCTCACCTCATTGTGAACGACTTGTCACGCGCACCCTTATCACACATTCCTTCATGCTACGGTGACAGCGGGGGGAGGGGGGGGGAAAGATGGCGTCGAGGAAACCTTTGTCTCTGTCGTCGCCACGCGTGACCTTGAGCGGAACGCTGTAGCGTCCTCGCAAAGTAAGCCACGTGAGCGACGGTCGCGTAAACACGCGCGGCTGCTGACCTTGAAAGTACGACGGCGAATATTAAGCGCAGTGAAAGCCAAACTGTCCCGCTTTTTAATAGTTTCTAATACTGTCTTCCTTCACGGGTTCTTACAATCTCTTTCCAATAGCGCTATTAGTAGAGACCTGCAGAATTCGCGATTTTCTTTGGTAACATGCTAGACTTCATCGTTCTATGCCTCCTTGACAGCATTTCGTGATTCCATTGTCCACGACATCATTTACCTGTGCGATTGATTCAATGGAGATTGGTCGCTCAACCGTTGAGGATTTACTATAGGCTAAAGGCGTCCTTGACGCGTGCCGCAAAAGTCGTCGGCCAACGGGAGAAGTCACACGAGCCTATAACATCTTGAAGCTTAGACTTCACCTCCAAAATAATGCGAATTCTGCACGTCCCTAGGTATTAGTATCGACAAGTTCATAAGCGTTGCAAGATAGCGAGGTCACAGAATACTGAACAGCTTAGAAAGTCTTCCTTATTTTCATATTTCTGGTCAATATTCTACGACAACATGCTCTGTGTCGGCTGAAGTTACGTCATTGATTCTTTAACACTAGTCCGACATCTGATATATATATATATATATATATATATATATATATATATATATATATATATATATATATATATATATGTGTGTGTGTGTGTGTGTGTGTGTGTGTGTGTGTGTGTGTGCGTGCGGCGTTTAAGTACTTACTATTATTCTTTTACGGAAAAGTAGGATGAAAACGTTAATAAACTTGTTTGGTATACCCCTTTGATGCGAGCGCTAGTGAATCGCGTTCATGGAAAGAGGCTGTGATTCCTTTTTTGACATAGTTCGTAATTTATGAGCAACGCGCATGTAGTATAATTGTTTGGAGCCCACAGTCGCCTTTAGCAACCCTGTGCATGACAGAGCAACTTCGCTGCTATAAGTGTGAAGCACTTCGCGAATAACACTTGAGCCGTCGTACCCGAGGAATGAAGAAAGTGAGCGAGTAAAGAGATTTGGGCGGCTCTTAACAGCCGATGGTGGTGATTGAAGTGGCTATGGAGCGGCGCCGTAATGAATGGGCGGGGGAAACGGGAGATCCCCGAGGAAACCCGCCGACCAACGGCATCGTCCGGCACTATTCTCACTTGCGAAAATCCGGTGACCTGGCCGGGGATTGAGCCCGGTTCGCCTAGGTGGGAGGCGAGCGTACTAATCGCTCAGCCACCGTGGCCCCTAGGAATGAAGAAAGAATACGACCTTTCCCAACCAACTGGTTTTTTTTTCAAGGGAAACTGACGTAATTACTTTAGAATCATTGACTACTCTGTTGCTGGCTCTCGTCCTAAAAACCCGGGTTCGATTCTGGCCAATAACCAGCTGGTTCGCAGCTAATGGTACCATTCACTTGACATTAAAATGTTTGGCCTGAAATTAAGCTAAATCACTTTAGGGCAAGTAACTGAAGGCAAATTAACTTTAGGCCAAGCGACTTTGGGCGAAACAATTTTAGGCCAGTTGACTTTAGGGCAAATAGTTATTGGCCAAGTGATATTAAACCAAGTATTTTAGGCCAAGTGAATTAACGCCAACTCATTTAGGCAAAGTGACTTTAGGCCAATAGTCTTTAGGCCAAATAGTTTTGGACCAAGAGTCTTTATGTCAAATGTTTTTAGACCAAATGTCTTTAGGCCAAATAGTTTTGGGCCAAGTGTCTTCATGTCAAAGGAGTTTTTAGGTCACGTGACTAGGCCAAGGGACTAGCTCAAGTGACAGGGCAATTTTTAAACCTGGTTTATGCCAAATATTCAGTCCAAACGACGCGCACCGACAGCCAGAATGTCGTTCACCGCGTACAAGCTAGAATGTCGTTCACCGTGTACCAGCTAGAATGTCGTTCACCGTGTGACAGCTAGAATGTCGTTCACCGTGTACCAGCCAGAATGTCGTTCACCGTGTACCAGCCAGAATGTCGTTCACCGCGTACCAGCCAGAATGTCGTTCACCGTGTACCAGCTAGAATGTCGTTCACCGTGTACCAGCTAGAATGTCGTTCACCGCGTACCAGCTAGAATGTCGTTCACCGTGTGACAGCTAGAATGTCGTTCACCGTGTGACAGCTAGAATGTCGTTCACCGTGTACCAGCCAGAATGTCGTTCACCGCGTACCAGCCAGAATGTCGTTCACCGCGTACTAGCTAGAATGTCGTTCACCGTGTACCAGCCAGAATGTCGTTCACCGTGTACCAGCTAGAATGTCGTTCACCGCGTACCAGCAGAAATGTCGTTCACCGTGTACCAGCTAGAATGTCGTTCACCGTGTACCAGCCTAGAATGTCGTTCACCGTGTACCAGCTAGAATGTCGTTCACCGTGTACCAGCTAGAATGTCGTTCACCGTGTGACAGCTAGAATGTCTTTCAGTGACGTAAAGTCTCCCGGGTTGTACCGGTGATTGTTACGCCGTAGTCCCCTGCTGAAGTCCGGAGAGAAGCGTTCTGCAGCTGAATTCGTACACGCAGTTGTGCGCCGTTCTGACGTCACGTACAGCTAGATGTCTTCACGTTAGTGTGTTACCGTAGCAAATGTTTCAGGTCCAGTAATGTTTCACGTGACAGCATGTCAGGCATTACCATAAATTTCCACAGCGAATGTCGTTCACGGTACAGCTAGAATGTGTTCACGTACAGCGACGAGACCAGAATGTCGTTACCGGTACAGCCGAAGTCGTTCACGCTGTGTTGTACAGCAGAATGTCGTTCCGTTTGTACCCAGAATGTCGTTACCGGTACAGCAAATGTCGTCCGTAATGTACAGCTAGAATAGTTAGAAGTCGTTACGGACGCCAGAATGTCGTTCACGTACAGCCAGAATGTCGTTACCGGTACCGCTGAATTCGTTCACGTGTCCAGAGAATGTCGTTCACGGTACAGATTTAGTAAATGTGTTCACGTACAGCGAATGTGTTCACCGTTTCGCGCTAGAATGTCTTCACGTGTACCGCAGATGTCGTTCACCGGACAGCAGATGTCGTTCCCGTGTCGCGAGTCGTCGTACATAGATGCGTTACGTTACAGCTTTTTCAGGAACAGCAGAATGTCGTTCCGTAACCGGTCGTTCACGCTGTCCAGCTAATGTCTTCACTTACATAAATGTTCCTGAAGCAAATCTTAGCGTACAGCAATTCTTCACCTTGAAAAATTTACCGTACAGCAAATGTTTCAAGTACCAAGATTGCCAGTGAATCGCACGCGTACAGAATGTCTTTCAGTACCAGCAATGTTTTAGACAAATGTCTTAGGCCAAGTTGCAGTGTCAGCAGATTCACGGACAGCAGAGTCGTCAGCTACTGTTTAGCATCAGCAAAGCGCACCGACAGCCAGAATGCGTCACGCGTACAGCGAATGTCGTCACGTGTACCAGCTAGAATGTCGTTCACGTGTACAGCTAGAATGTCGTCACCGTGTACCAGCCAGAATGTCGTTCACGGTACCAGCAGAATGTCGTCCGGTACCAGCAGAATGTCGTTCACCGGTACCAGCAGAATGTCGTTCACCGTGTACAGCTAGAAGTCGTTCACCGGTACCAGCTAGAATGTCGTTCACGTGTACAGCAGAATGTCGTTCACCGTGACAGCTAGAATGTCGTTCACCGTGTACAGCCGAATGTCGTTCACGGTACCAGCCAGAATGTCGTTCACGCGTAAGCAGAATGTCGTTCACGCGTACAGCTGAATGTCGTTCACGTGTACCAGCTAGATGTCGTTCACCGTGTACAGCTGAATGTCGTTCACGGTACAGCTAGAAGTCGTTCACCGTGTACCAGCAGAATGTCGTTCACGTGTACAGCTAGAATGTCGTTCACCGTACCAGCTAGATGTCGTTCACGTGTACAGCTAGAATGTCGTTCACGGTACCGCAGAAGTCGTTCACGTGTACAGCTAGATGTCGTTCACGTGTACAGCAGAATGTCGTTCACCGCGTAAGCTAGAATGTCGTTCACCGGTACGCAGAATGTCGTTCACCGGTACAGCAGAATGTCGTTCACGTGTACAGTAGATGTCGTTCACCGTGTACCAGCCAGAATGTCGTTCACGGTAAGCTAGAATGTCGTTCACGGTACAGCAGAATGTCGTTCACGTGTACCAGCTAGAATGTCGTTCACCGTGTACAGCAGATGTCGTTCACCGGTACCAGCTAGAAGTCGTTCACGGTACAGCAGAATGTCGTTCACGGTACCAGCTAGAATGTCGTCACGTGTACAGCAGAATGTCGTTCACCGGTACAGCGAATGTCGTTCACCGGTACCAGCTAGAATGCGTCACGTGTACCAGCTAGAATGTCGTTCACCGCGTACAGCTAGAATGTCGTTCACGGTACAGCCAGAAGTCGTTCACCGGTACCAGCTAGAATGTCGTTACGTGTACCAGCGAATGTCGTCACGGTACCAGCCAGAATGTCGTTCACCGGTACAGCTAGAATGTCGTTCACGTTACACAGAATGTCGTTCACCGGTACAGGATCCATTATAGAATGTCGTTCACCGGTACAGCCAGAATGTCGTTCACCGTTGTACCAGCTAGAATGTCGTTCACGTGTACCAGCAGAAGTCGTTCACCGTGTACCAGCCAGAATGTCGTTCACCGTGTACCAGCTAGAATGTCGTTACGTGTACAGCAGAATGTCGTTCACCGTGTACAGCAGAATGTCGTTCACGGTACAGCCAGAATGTCGTTCACCGTGTACAGCTAGAATGTCGTCACCGTGTACAGCCAGAATGTCGTTCACCGGTACAGCCAGAATGTCGTTCACCGTGTACCAGCTAGAATGTCGTTCACCGTACAGCTAGAATGTCTTCACCGTGTACCAGCTAGAATGTCGTTCACCGGTACCAGCTAGAATGTCGTTCACCGCGTACCAGCTAGAATGTCGTTCACCGTGTTACAGCTGCAAATGGTCGTTCACCGCGTACCAGCCAGAATGTCGTTCACCGTGTGACCAGCTAGAATGTCGTTCACCGTGTACCAGCTAGAATGTCGTTCACCGGCGTTACCAGCTAGAATGTCGTTCACGCGTACCAGCAGAATGTCGTTCACCGTGTACCAGCTAGAATGTCGTTCACCGTGTACCAGCCAGAATGTCGTTCACGCGTACCAGCCAGAATGTCGTTCACCGTGTACCAGCTAGAATGTCGTTCACCGTGTACCAGCCAGAATGTCGTTCACCGCGTACCAGCTAGAATGTCGTTCACCGTGTGACAGCCAGAATGTCGTTCACCGCGTACCAGCTAGAATGTCGTTCACCGTGTACAGCCAGAATGTCGTTCACCGTGTACCAGCTAGAATGTCGTTCACGTGTGTACCAGCCAGAATGTCGTTCACCGTGTACAGCCAGAATGTCGTTCACCGCGTACCAGCCAGAATGTCGTTCACCGCGTACCAGCTAGAATGTCGTTCACGTGTACAGCTAGAATGTCGTTCGTGTACCAGCCAGAAATGTCGTTCACGGTACAGCGAATGTCGTCACCGTGTGTACAGCTAGAATGTCGTTCACCGTGTACCAGCCAGAATGTCGTTCACGCGTACCAGCTAGATGTCGTTCACCGTGTACCAGCTAGAATGTCGTCACCGCGTACCAGCCAGAATGTCGTTCACGTGTACAGCTAGAATGTCGTTCACCGCGTACCAGCTAGAATGTCGTTCACCGTGTACCAGCTAGAATGTCGTTCACCGTGTACCAGCAGAATGTCGTTCACCGCGTACCAGCCAGAATGTCGTTCACCGTGTACCAGCTAGAATGTCGTTCACAGTGTACCAGCTAAAATGTGTTCACGTGTACCAGCAGAATGTCGTTCACGCGTTACCACCAGAATGTCGTCACGTGTACAGCTGATGTCGTTCACCGTGTACCAGCCAGAATGTCGTACCGCGTACCAGCTAGAATGTCGTTCACCGTGTACCAGCTAGAATGTCGTTCACCGCGTACCAGCCAGAATGTCGTTCACCGTGTACCAGCCAGAATGTCGTTCACCGTGTACCAGCTAGAATGTCGTTCACCGCGTACCACGCTAGAATGTCGTTCACCGGTACCAGCTAGAATGTCGTTCACCGCGTACCAGCAGAAGTCGTTCACCGTTCAGCTAGAATGTGTTCACGTGTACAGCTAGAATGTCGTTCACCGCTGTACCAGCTCAGAATGTCGTTCACCGCGTACCAGCAGAATGTCGTTCACGTGTACGCTAGATGTCGTTCACCGTGTACCAGCCAGAATGTCGTTCACCGGTACCAGCCAGATGTCGTTCACCGTGTACCAGCTAGAATGTCGTTCACCGTGTACAGCCAGAATGTCGTCACGGTCAGCTAGAATGTCGTCACCGTGTGACAGCCAGAATGCGTTCACCGCGTAACAGTTAATGTCGTCACCGTGTGACAGCTAGAATGTCGTTCACCGCGTACCAGCTAGAATGTCGTTCACCGTGTACCAGCTAGAATGTCGTTCACCGTGTACCAGCCAGAATGTCGTTCACCGTGTACCAGCCAGAATGTCGTTCACCGTGTACCAGCAGAATGTCGTTCACCGCGTACCAGCCAGAATGTCGTTCACCGTGTGACAGCTAGAATGGTCGTTCACATCGTCCGTACCAGCAGAATGTCGTTCACCGTGTACCAGCTAGAATGTCGTTCACCGTGTACCAGCCAGAATGTCGTTCACCGCGTACCAGCAGAATGTCGTTCACCGTGTACAGCTAGAATGTCGTTCACCGGTACCAGCAGAATGTCGTTCACCGTGTACCAGCAGAATGTCGTTCACCGCGTACCAGCCAGAATGTCGTTCACCGTGTACCAGCTAGAATGTCGTTCACCGTGTACCAGCTAGAATGTCGTTCACCGCGTACCAGCCAGAATGTCGTTCACCGTGTGACAGCTAGAATGTCGTTCACCGCGTACCAGCTAGAATGTCGTTCACCGTGTACCAGCTAGAATGTCGTTCACCGTGTACCAGCCAGAATGTCGTTCACCGCGTACCAGCCAGAATGTCGTTCACCGTGTACCAGCTAGAATGTCGTTCACCGTGTACCAGCTAGAATGTCGTTCACCGTGTACCAGCCAGAATGTCGTTCACCGCGTACCAGCCAGAATGTCGTTCACCGTGTACCAGCTAGAATGTCGTTCACCGTGTACCAGCCAGAATGTCGTTCACCGCGTACCAGCTAGAATGTCGTTCACCGTGTACCAGCTAGAATGTCGTTCACCGCGTACCAGCCAGAATGTCGTTCACCGTGTACCAGCCAGAATGTCGTTCACCGTGTACCAGCTAGAATGTCGTTCACCGTGTACCAGCCAGAATGTCGTTCACCGTGTACCAGCCAGAATGTCGTTCACCGCGTACCAGCCAGAATGTCGTTCACCGTGTACCAGCTAGAATGTCGTTCACCGTGTACCAGCCAGAATGTCGTTCACCGCGTACCAGCCAGAATGTCGTTCACCGTGTACCAGCTAGAATGTCGTTCACCGTGTACCAGCTAGAATGTCGTTCACCGTGTACCAGCCAGAATGTCGTTCACCGCGTACCAGCCAGAATGTCGTTCACCGTGTACCAGCTAGAATGTCGTTCACCGTGTACCAGCTAGAATGTCGTTCACCGTGTACCAGCTAGAATGTCGTTCACCGTGTACCAGCTGAATTTGTGCCGACGTGTGTGGTGTGACGAAGTAAAGTGAAACCGCCAGGCTGGGAAGGCGTCAGCACTGGTGAAGGCCTGGCGTCAGCACTGGCGGGCAAGACGAAGGACATGGGAGATGGTCTGATTGTCTAGTAGGTACGGGAGAAGTGAAAACACGCTCACAGACCATCACCTCGAAAGTGCAGTCGAGAATCGTCCTTTCTTACTTAAATATAAAATAGTAGAGGCTTTGTTTGGTGTAAATGGGGAATTTTAGTGCTTCTAATTATTTAATATCAGCATGTACAAAGTAATTTCTTACGCTCTATATTGAGTAAGTGCTACATACTCAATTGCAAACAAAATTAACGGATTCTACCTTAAACTGTTTGCAGTTTTGGCGAAAAATTACATTACATGGCAAGATTTGAAAAGATTTATAACGACTAATTTATTAAAGGTATTGCAAAAATATTTTACACTGCACAATCACTGTCTGGATAATGTGTTTACTCATTGAGGATCTGTGACTATTGAAAAACCAATCTTTGAAACAAATAAGTTCATAAAGACAATTCCTATGGCACTCTTATTTTGTAAAACATTTTTAAGCAAAATTAAATGATGAATTTTTAAGGAAGCATTAAAATTAATATTTCAGAATGAACGTACGTAGCGCTGTGTTATTTACGTAAGAAACATTTTAATAAGACTTATTCAGCTATACATTCGTTTCTATTACTACTTATTCTCTCTATCTTGAGAAATACTTTGTCGCCCTAGTTTTTGTATTTTATAAGTTTTTGTTTACTATTTGATTGTAGTATCTATATTTAGGTATGGTTTTTTAATCTAACCGTAGTAATATTTAATTTTTTAATGTTACATAAAATGTGTAAATAATAATACTAATTTAAAAATAATAATTTTTTATATCACAACTATATATAGGGCCTGCTCAAAACTTAACCTACACCTGAAAAGAAATCGCTGTAAAATATTTAAAACCACGTGGTCACAAGAAGAGAGCGAGAGAAAGAGCAGTGGATGTTTGTTGTCATTTGCTTTCTCATCTCTCTGTATTGACGACGGCAAAGAGGACCTACGTTACCTCAAGGGCGAGTGAAAGACTATTCACTCGATTAATTAGGGAACTGCCTTACAGCCTTCTTTGAATGTCAATGAAAATTCCTCAAGAACTTTATCTTTAACTATTTGTATCTTTTAAAGAAAACTCGTGGTTTATCTACAGTATTTATATTACCACACGCAGTGAGCTGTTTTACGACTAAGATAACAGCGTCTCAAATATCCTGCTGGTGCTGCTGAGTCATATAAGAATTGAATTGCCATAACTTCATCGCTGATGCCCGTGGCAGGCCTGTTGGTCTAGGGGTATGATTCTCGCTTCGGGTGCGAGAGGTCCCGGGTTCAAATCCCGGACAGGCCCGGAGCTTTTTGATCAGGTGACTGCCTTGTCAGTTAATAGTACCTTCCCAACTGTTATACTAAATAAGCCAATAGACAAAAAATCACAAATACGTCGTTAACGCAAATAAATTACCAGCGTGGCATTTTTTGCACACATAAGTAACAAATGTATCACCTCTATAAATCCACACATTTACATTCAAACAATGCCATGAAGTAATTAAAAAAAGATAACATTTTTGAGGTTTTAAAATTTGTTTAATGTGAGAGAACGTTGCACATATATAACACGTGCCTGTCCCTGAATTTTCACAAAGTAACTTCTATTGAGTACACCTTAAAAAAGTTGATACAACTCCTTCCAGCTTAATTTCTGGGTCTTTTTCTGTTCCAAAACAATAAAATTGTGTTTCCAATCAACATTATAGTTATCCAGTCACGGAATAATTTGTACATGACTATAATCTATTCATGGTTAAACCAACTTCTCAGAAGCCCTACTAAATTTCTACTTCCAGGATATGCCCCCGCCCCAAGTAAACGAAGATTAACCGAGTCTAGAAAATTGCACTCAGTGTAATGACATTTTGCAAAAGAACTATTTCTTACAATGCGTTACGATCAAACCTACTTTCTCTCTAGTTCCATTCAAATTAATTATAAATGAAGTATTATAATTTACAGACAGTATACGTATAGGCTGTTCACGGTAAAGTGAGCACTTTTGAAAGCCCTGCTTAAGATCTACTTGTATGCACGTTGTGTATTCTTCTACCTTGTATTAAATTAATTTTGTCGTGGGACTCATCACTTTATTTATGCGTCGGTCAAGTGAAAATGTGGAATTTGTAAGAAAGTAAATGTTTTACAAATCTGCTCACTTATACACTACAATTCACAAAAAAAAGTGAACGACGTAATTTAAGTTATTACAAATTTTAACCTAACACTTTTTTATTAGACATTAAGATATGGAACTACTTTCCATCCATCGATACCAACTGTAATGGGCCAGTTAAAATATATGCAGGTAGGAGCAGTGACATTTTTGTAAGGTTGATTAAAAATATTCTCACTTTAAATAAAAGTACTTGCTAAACAAAAGCGAGGTATATTTATGTCGACAGAGGCATAAAACGCTTGTTATATATGACACGTTTAGGAAGCAACCAAACGCGTCATATAAAGAATGA
Organism: Dryococelus australis; assembly: GCA_029891345.1. Taxonomy (NCBI): domain Eukaryota; kingdom Metazoa; phylum Arthropoda; class Insecta; order Phasmatodea; family Phasmatidae; genus Dryococelus; species Dryococelus australis. The sequence goes on from CM057004.1 coordinate 37,188,782, forward strand.
TTTCTCAAAGGTTTGATTCAAAAAATGTGAAGAATCTGCGAATAGACTATTTATGGTAGTTGGGAAAAGATAAAGTAACCCGATGACAGACTTTTAAATTTTACAAAGCAATTAAAAATAGCTTATATTAATTAATTTATTGTCGTTAGCAAGTGTACGGATATGTAACGGTAGCGCGGTCGATATTCGTGATTACTGTGGCGTAACGTCATACGTTTCCGTTACGAAAGGACATACTGGCTGCTCATTGGAGCTGAACACGTTGACCGCAGTTACTGGCTTTGCAAAACAAAACACTGGGAATAGTAGTTGCCGTTGTAGAAGGACCGTAAACTCTAAAAAAATTTTTTTGTACTTCTACAAAAAAAAATCCTTGGAAACGCAGTCGCCAAGAAAATTATTTGTAAACCTGCAAAGAGTTTTCTTGTAAAATGTGCAAGACATTTATTTGTAATATTACATATTATAAGCCTTGTATTACAACTGACATTATTGAGAAGTGCGCATAAAATTACTTTTTTTTCTTCTTCTAGAAAACAAAAATGTGATAAATTAACAACAGGGAATAACAAAAAGAAAATCAAAATACAATCTAGGAAAGAAAAAGTACACTTTGCCAGCACGGGAACTAAAAGCCGCGCCACTTATATTATTAAACGGCGTCCTTGACCACAAGACCAACTTTAAATCTCGAGCTGAAAGTTATTTTTACAGTAAATATAGATGCAAGTGCCTGCAAAATATTGATGAAGTAATTCTACTAAAAATAATAGGTACATTAATTTCATTTTAAGAGTTCTGTTGATGAGTTAAGAGGTTTGTACGGCTCTCAACAACGAGGTATTGAGAGCCAATTTAAGAGGTCTGTGTAACTAGGAAGCATTAACAGTTAAGGAATAATACAGTCACGTTTAGTTGAAATTGTCGTTTTATTATGATTATTTGAGTTGTTTTAAGAGTTTTACGTTATTCAAAGTTGCAATACATTTATTCTTGCACGCAGCTACGCTTTACATCACCCACAGTTTGTGCACAATCAGCTATATACGGTTTTACGTTGTTTAGTGACCGCAATATTGAGGAATCTCGTGGAAACGGGTCAGCATACTAATAACTTGAGATATATTACAAACACAGCCCTTATAGTTTTACAAACGAGTAGTTCTACAAGAGAAATCTTTCTACTGTTACAAGCATTTGTAAAATTACAAAGAATTTTTTAGTAAAGATTACAAAAATTTTTTACAGCGTAAGAGAGTTATAAATTTAATTTTACTCGTATCGTTTTTTATTGCCAGGAAAACTAGCGTTTGGGATTTCAATGATATTTGTATGTGCATATCGTTGTGCCTTTTTTATGAGCAGTATTTGAGTAATTAGGTGATTTAGTTTAAGTAAATGATTCTGAATAAGCACTGCAAAACAATACACGTCCGTCCAGTGCTTCATTAGTAGAAAATACTTTCCACTTTTTTAGCCTGTGTCTGGTGGAATTTTCTGGACTGTCAACTATTCCTGGTTCGTAGGCAAATTCTTGAATTTCTGGGCACAAGGGAAGAATATAAACCGCGTTAAATATAGTCTATTGCCTGATAAAACATGTAAATGACTTTCTGTGCATATACAGAGCAATAATTGTTTCTACGTTAAACTCCTTTCATAATTTTGAAACGAGAATATAAAGTTTCAAACTAAGTAAATTGTCTTAATTCATGTAGGCCTAGAGATAGTTTCTGGACCTATCCGTGCGATATTGTGGACTTGATTGTGACTGGTAAAATGTAAAAAGAACCCTTTTTAAAAATGTGCTATATTTGTTAAGCGGATATACATTACATGAGGCATATCTTGGTGTTTTTAATGCAGGTCTGTACTTCTGATCACTGATCACAAATACAGATTATCGCGTCAATATTGATGGAATTCATACACGCTCTGTCTGCAAACGCATACGGTAGAAGTAATCGAAGTCACTGCAGTTTCAAGTCGATTGTGGGTAATATTTCTGAAAGACGATAGAGCTATAACGCCTCGCCCATATGACGGTCATGATATGACGCTGAACGAAACAATCGATTGTTTCTGACGCCGAGATTTCTATGTCGCTTGCGACAATTGGGAATGGTATGATGTATTTTCCCGCCACTCAAGAATAAGAAGACCTGCGATCGTCATTGTTGTTTATAAACATTGACGTTTCCTCTGCGCTGCAAGGCATTTTGTTTCGTCTGTGCGCGTACGAGTTACGTACACCAAATGTTTTCTCTGAAGTAATCTTTTGCGTTCACGACAGATTTCAAGTGTAATGAAATATGTGGTCATATTAGGTACGTTAGTCCAACCTCGCTGCATGTTGTTTGGTGTATCCAAAAGCATATTACGTACATGTTTATATCCTCACTATAAAATTAGCACTTTTGAGGCCCTAGTTACTTTTTTTTCGATTAGGAAATATTTTATTATTTAACCACATTTTCTAATTAATATCGCCATGTATGTAATAAACACAGTGTGTAGATTACATTGCACTCGGAAGTTAACAACTATGGCTAAAATAAAATTTATTTATTTACCGTTATTCCAAACGAGAGGGTTTTCAAAAGTGGTCACTTTAGCGTGAATAGCCTATAGTATGATTCGTTAACTACGACCACCTTACGTTGTGATAGGGGACAGTCTTGTAGTGGGAGGGCGTGGTCGACTATATGGTGGGCCATCCTGATTTAGCCACTGATCAGCTTTTGGGACCACAACGGACCAAGACGTTGACCGGAAATGTGGCAGGCTTTAGCAAAGAAGTTAAATGAAAAAAGGTCCTGAAAAATCAGGTTAGGTTAGGTTAGGCCTAGTAATTCGTGTTACGTATGTAATTTCATTACATAATATTATAACTGTACAATAAATGTTGTGCTCGATTTGTTTATTTCAAAATAATACATAAAAGCATACGTCACAGGAAAGTTATTTGTAATAATTTTAAATCCCTACAAGTATTGGTTCATATGAAATGTTTGTGTCGTGTGTGTGAAAGAACACAGTTTGTATCGCTCACACTTGAGGATATCACAGTAATTTCTAAACATTTTATTAGTACAGAATAGTGGAGTTAATGTAAATACTAGTTTTGCACATAAACATTGCTATTTTTGACAGAGAAGTAATGTATATTCAAATTTAAAGTGGGATTGATGCAACTTATTCTAAGATATTACATATATGTGCCTTTATCCCATTACTCCTTTTAAAATAAACTTGTAAATTGGGGTTTGAAATATTTTTAACGTTGGTTATGTACAAATTTTCACATTGAGCTACCATAATGAAAAAATTTGTAATGGTAAAGGCTTGTAAAGAAAAACATTTTTAAATGGTAAAGAGTTGTGAAGAAAAGATAAATTTAATTACAATGCTTGCATTAATGGTGACTCTTGCCGCAAATCCAACCAAACTTAATTTCTAAAATATCCTTTCCGGTAACCTAGGTGTCTATGGTTCGATATCAAGCATTCAGAGGAACAAGGGTAATTTTGTGTTACAAAGGCAGTATTTCAGAAACTAGTGGAAATGATGGAGAAAATGGAGGATGACGTGGTTGTATTAAAAATATATCCAAATACAGTAATAATGATTCCACCTTGTTAATTTTTTTAATGTATTCCTTGTGGGCTTTGCTGAAAGTTCAGTGTGATTTTAAAAAAATACACTTAGTTTGTATTGAAATGGCTCAGAATAAATATTTTTGTTAATGATGGCGTCATTAACTGTGCATTTATCAGTTGGGGTCACCTTTTCCCAATTAATTTAACAAAACAAAAATATTTAAATGGACTTTGATTTGGAATGTTCTATGTTGGTAAGACAGATGCCTAGTTCTTCATGTGATACTTTAATAATGTATACATCAATGCAACCAAATATGTATTGGCGAGTCACACTGTAATTATAATGGACTTTTATTTTTTTTAATTCATCAAAAGAAAAAAAAATGGTTCTCGTATAGATTTGATTGCAACTAAATTCGTTATCTGTTTTAATTCCAATGTGCTATCACAGGATAAGTACACAATCTTTGCGAGCATACAAATCCAAAGGTTTTTTATATCTAGGAAGTGAAAATTCTAATTTTCCACAACTCTTGGAAACAGTGACATTATACCTAAAATGACCAACAGCAGAGATCTCAGTAAGTGCTTGTATTACTGAAAATTCCACAATTTGTTTCAGCTGTGTATGCCCTCAACTACCACCTCCTCTCTATCTCTCATTCTCTCTCTCTCTGTCTCCCTGTGTGTGTGTGTTTCCTATATAGACATTGTATTAATCTTGAATGTTTGTGTAGGTGTGGCGTGATTTGCAGCGCAACATAAGAGCAAAGAATGCTTCCTTGAATGACGCACATTGAAGGACGGGGAATAAAGAAATGACAACGGGCCTGACTGCTCTTGACTGTAAAGTTCTGGCAATAATAGGAACATAGTCGAGCAGTGGATTATCAGGCCTTGCCATGAACTTTGCTACAAACAATTCACCAATAAAATGAAATAGTCGTGGTTCAATGCTTGAAGTCCCACTGTAAATTGCGTATGGCTGGAAAGCCTGCACGCCAGTTCAGAGCCTTGTGCATAACAGCGACGGAGGTCGAAGTCAAGCAACTGTCTATGGAGCACTGCATCCGACTATGCAACGTGAAGAACTCATCAAAAAAGGTAGTACACACACCATAAAAATTGCTAGAAAAGTGCGATTTATGCTGTATATGAAATAAGAATGTATATATTTTGCACCATTATAAAATACTTGACTAAAATATACTTTTTAAATGTAAACAAATAATAGAATAACATAGCCTGTGTTGTTTACCAAAATTTAAGAATATTCCCATTCTGGATTATTTAGAAAGTAGAATTTTCAAGAAAATCTTCGTCATGGAATGTCATCATAATGCTCACTATGATTGTGTGTATGAAAATTGTAATAATAGTGCACGAAATAATCTCTATAATTCATTTTATGTGTGTCCATTTGTCACAAACATTTATGGCAGAAACTGAAGTAAATAAAGTTAATTATAAAATTGATATGATACATTATTACTATGATTTTATTACACATGATCACAGTAAATAATATGACGAAATTTCTTGAAGGAGATTTTCTTGTAAATTCTGCTTTCCGAAGCATCAAAAACGGAAAAGAGCTTAAATTTGGTTAAAAATGCGGACTCTATCGAACGATTAATTTTTTTACATTTAACAAGTATATTTTACTAAAGTATTTTATAATTGTGCAAATATCTACATTCTTCTTTAATTTACAGCATTAATTACACTTTTCTGACTATTTTTATGTGTTCTTCACATTGTAGAGTCATGTGCAGTGCTCCATTGGCAGTTGCTTTACTTCAACCTTAAGCATTCGTGGACGGCCTGAGGTCTTGGTTTCTCTGGAAGTCTTTCTCATTCAGCATGTGTGTACAACTGTCATGAAAAAATTAGATGCTGTCTTATGTTGCGGGGTAAGGGTAGATGGAATGTCACAAACATGCAGAACATTGGGCTGTGCCTGTACAATCTGTTCTTTTCTGGGACGGACGTTCGTAACTCTCGTTGCTAGTTTGTTTCGGACCCACTATTGGCTCAATGACTGGTTTATGGCCTTCCCAATTCGATTTCAGGCCCTCCCTGCTGGGTGGAAACTTTTCGGATGGTAATTGGCAGCCCAATACCAGCCCCCGAGGAGCCCTGATTTGAAACCACTAGACTTTTATTTGCGTGGACATTTAAAAGCACTTGTGTATGCAACTCGAGTGGACGATGTGGATACCCTTCGTGGCCGCATTGTGGCGGGCTCCAGGGATTCATCAACGCATCCGGTAGTCCATACAACGGCAGGTTGATGCATGTGTTCGTGCTGATGAAGGGCATGTTGAACATTTCCTGAAGTGCCAACGATAAGCCTTCACACACGTGTGTAACTAATTCCTGTGCAGTTCCTACTGTTCTAGGTGCAGTGTCGTAGTCAGAGGTGCCGTGTATCATGCAAACGAAGTTGTGATGGCATTCCACAGTAACACGATCCAGCCCGCGGGCCATACACTGTACGTTAGTATCACGATCTGTAGTAAAGAAACAGAGCGTTTGCGGACCTATATTCATGTAACATTTTTACATCCTTCAGATTTGAGAAATATTTCCGCGAAGTATTGAAATGCAATTTCGCAACACCCTATTTATCAAGGCACAGCAGAGTTTGAGCATCTGTGTAGTGAATATTAACTAAAGCAATTTTTGCCAATGCATTATGAGTTAAAAATACAGTAGTTATGGGTACAATACTTTAATAATTCTATTGTTTTCTCTTCTCTTCCTCTGCTTGACAAACCGTGTTGTTTTATAATCTGTTTCTTTTTCAATTTCTTATAATTATTTTCACATTTTCCTACTAGTGGTGGGATTATTATATTTTTTGTTGGTTTCATTTCCTGCGTTATGGTTCTCAGTTTTCGGTTTCACTTAATAGTTTTGCGTTAGAGGAAACTAACTTTACTTGTAATTCGAAATGACAAAGGTGGCTATAGAAGTCATGTTTTTCAAAGTTTAAAATTCCTTTAGGAAGCATTATGAGAAATTCGTGCTCCACAATGCTGAAAAACTACTAAATACAGGTTTGTCATATTTGATATAAATACTGAAGTAATTCTATATGTGTGACATAGCAAGATGGCAATTATTTATACATGTTTCCTTTGAATGTGACTATTCATGAAGACATCACTAAGTATACGTTTTGTTGTCTTGAGAACGTATGCACTGGTGGCATTTCTTGCTTAATTGCACGATAATCAAAATTACAAGTCATTTATTAAACAAATGTTTTTTTTTTATAAATGAGTTATATTCAATAGCTAACCTAGCTCTAACTAATTTAGTTTTTTTTTTTTTTTTGTGAAGCATCAATACATAAACACAACATCCAACAAATGACTAGACATTGCATCATTTCTTGCTGTGTAGCGCAGTGTTAACAGCCATCATGCAGACTTTATAACTCCAGTGTTTTTAAGTAATCAACTAATTAAAAATTTTTCTAACTAACCACAAGACAGCAGATTTGTGGTGCATGGCAAATATTTGGTCGCAGAAATTTGAGGTTCATGAGAGTAAAGAGGGTAAAGACGCTGTAAAATAATTGGCGGAAAAAAATATACTACAAAATAAATTTTTTTTTCCTGGGAACTAGATTATGTCACCTACTTATCCTGTGCCTTATATCTTTGTGCCTTGATCAGAGCTTTACCTTTCATTTACATTAAATAACTAATTATGTAATGTGGATGACTGTTTCATATTTTCTTTGCACTGTTGTCTACTCATGTGTAGAGTCATTTGAGTAGCGAAGAGTTCTCACATAAGATAAAACTAAATTTCATATTGAAAAAGTGCATCATATTAGAAAACCTCTGGAATGTTGTCCAATGGTACTCCAACAGTAGCGACTTATTGTATATATAACATAAATGAGATAAAGTTAGTTTTTTGGGAGATGACAAAGTCTGTTTTCATGCATATCACGATGCGTTTTATTGTTTTGGTGCTGATCACATCGTAACAACTTGGTATTTGGTGTTTCAGCTATGAAAGCAGGATTTGACCGTTCTAGGGAAGTTCCACTGATGTTACTGTTAGCTAATGTATCCTTCTGCATAAGATGATGTGATACAGAACGCCATGTTTGCATTTTTTGTCAGATTTCAGTTTTACCACAGAAGGATCAATGTTTTCCAGTAACTGAGAGTTGCTTAAATAAGTGTGAAATGTTGTTATAATGAGAAGCTATTGCATTCACGATATGCATTTGCAGAACTTATAGTTAAATATTTTACAATAAATTAATACTGAAATGAATTTTGAAATTAAACTATTTAGGGTTGTATTTCTACACCTAACAATTTTCAGTTAGCGATTAGGTAAAACTATAATTTACCACGGACAACTTGCACTCTAATTGTAGAGGCCACGGTGGCTGAGTGGTTAGCCTGCTCGCCTCCCACCATGACGATCCGGGTTCAATCCCCGGCCGGGTCCCTCCGGATTTTCGCATGGATCGCATCGTGTCGGACGATGATCGGTGGGTTTTCTAGGAGTTCTCATATTTCCCCCGCCCCTTCATTCCAGCGCCGCTCCATACTCACCTCAATCACTCTCATCGGCTCTCAAGACCTCGCTGTTAAGAGCCGTCCAAATATCTTCACTCACTCTAAATATATTGCATAGATTTCTGCATATTTCTTGTCGTGAGGTGGTTATGCGTATAAATATAGATCAGATTAATCTGTTACAGTGTTTTATGGAATTTATATTAACCCCCCTCCCACTCCGAAATATCCGTGGTGGAAAATATTAAATTTTTCAGATTGGTAAATTTTGAGGGGAAGATACAAAAAGTGGGAGGGAGTTGGGTTTATTCATGACTATTTTAATTATTTTGTTTGTATATTTTTACTAATTTTTATAATAACTTTTGGCACGCAGAATTATGATAGTTTAAAGTTTTCTATCTTTAAACTTGGTTTTAAATGTGTTTCCACAGTGCTGTATTATGAATGTATTATAATTTAATATATTTGTAGTATTCCGCTAAGAATCATCCCAATAAACAGATTTTAACTGAAACATAATTTTGTTGATTATTTTCATTAGGTTCTTAATCACTTGGTAATATATTCAAGTTAGAGTGATTCTTTGTCACGATGGTTAAGGTGTAGCGTGCTAGGAATTTAGTCTTGAACAGTGCTCGTGCATTATCATAACCAGTTCGTTTTATATTTGACGTGAGAATTTAATTATTAACTACATTACAGTTGACTTTAACAAGTTATATTGCATGATGTCACCCAGGATATTTGGGAGCCTAAACTGCATCTTTACTCTGTAAATTATTTATAGTGTGTCCACCTAACGTGGACACCCCAAAAATTTTCGCAATAGTTGCAGATCACAAAATGTGGTCGCCGTTAAATGATACTATGTACAAAGGTGAGTAATTTGCCGCATGGCGACTACTTGTAACATGTATATGGATGTAGAAATTGACCCACATATGTTTAACTGGAAAAATAAACCAATTTGAACGGAATCTGAAAGTACGCGCAAAGAGGAATTCAATGGCATAGCATTTGCAATGGTGAGTATTGAAGAAATACCAAGAAATAATGTGCATATATGATTAAGTTAGGTAGGCCGGTAGCATGGGCGACACGTGTCGTAACTCATCCTGGCTTCTGACGAAGCAGTAAACTTATTATCAACAGCAATTCAAAACGTCGTGTCCGAGCTCATTCCAGTGAAGGAAGCAACACACAAACTGCATACATTTTACGCGTATATCAGAAAGTTGATTACTGGAAAGACCCGACTTCGTATTACAGAAAGTTATTTCTGAAGAAATCTCGTTCTGGCGAAATAGTGTCTGGGATACATCATTTCCAAGATAAAAAATTCAAAGCAATGACATTCGGAACATGTCTAATCGGATTTTAAATAAAACGTAAGATTCCACCTCTAATAACAACATATGGAACTGTTTACAATCCTGAAGCAATGGCACAGGCCTTTGAAAATGTCGTGGAAAAAACATTACAGTAAAATTAGGCGTCCTACGATATAGTCTTCTCAGTTAAAATTTAGCAATTAATAAGGCAAAAACTAACCCTTTTAGACCCAATTTAATTTACGGTTTCAGGTGTTGCAAAAGAAAAATATTTATGATGCATGCTGCACTTCGTCGACACAATACTTGTTTTGTTGCCACAGCAAATGCGCAGCAGGTTTAATGTTCGGGCTACAGTTATATGAACCAATTATGATCTAGACCTGTAAGACGGTTTGCGAATCATTTTTCCACTGGTAAGACCATTGGTCATTGAGCTTCGCAGTGTTTAGTACAGACCAAAAATTATCTACACGTGCGTAATGTACATAAATGTGTACACTGGGTCAGAAAGGGTTAAGAAGCCCGATTATTAAAGAGCCCGGACCTACCCAGTCCCACGAAATAAGGCCCGCAGTAAAACACATCAAGCCAAAATTAAGGCGCCTGGGCCCGATGGCATACACGCCATAGTCGTAAACAAATTACCTAAGGCGGCCTACGAATATCTTATTATATAATAAAATCTAGTTTGCCCATTTGCCAGGCACATGTAAAAAAAAGCGAATGTAATGATGTTCTAGACATATGGAAGAGATAAAACACTTCTCCCGAACTACAGACCAGTCAGTCTTTTAAACATATTATCCAAGGTAGCAGAATATATAATCCAGCACTGGATTTTAGATCATCTTGAACAAAATAATATTCGCGAAGGTCAGAGCTTTCATTTTGCATTTTTTCTTGAGGAGCCAAAGTAATAAAAAAATTTATTTGCGTACAACATTTTACATGTATTTCGTTCAGGTAAAGCACGTTGAATATTTTAAAGTATTTTATATCAATTTGAATGTTCTGTGTTTATGTATCTTGTGTAATAGTCTGAGTGGCATTTCTGGAGAAAATAATTTATAGCCACAAATATAAAACAAAAATATATAGGTAACAGTGCTATTGCGTTACGCACCTAGCAACCTGGGAAAGCTAAATTGTGGGGCAAATGTTTGTTTTTTTCCCCCAGGTTCTTGTCGGGCGGGATCTTGCGGATGTTGAAATGGGAAATTGTGTTTGATGTTGAGGTGGGGAGAATCCGCCACAACCTGTAGTTCAGGATCATGCTATGTCGCCAAAGCCCCTCTCTTCACAGTCAGTCTCACAAGGCCTCGGTTACACAAAAATATGTTCACGTGGTTTTAGTAAGTGAACATGTGCAAAAACGTGCGCTCGGGTCAGGGCCGGCCGAAGTAATGTTGCTACCCAGGGTCACTCCGTGACATATAGGCTGCTCACGATAAAGTGAGAACTTTTGAGAGCCAAGTTACTTTTCCTTTCAAACCATTGTTTATCCTTTAACCACATTTCAAATAAATATTGCCATGTAAGTAATAAACACAGTTCAAGGCTCTCCACTAGAGTTGCATAAATTCACCCAGAATATTATGAGCTATAGCAGTATTGAAAATATGTTCGGCCATATTGAAGAGCTTCAAAACCGGACATGCAATAACCGTGATATGTTGAAAGTTGTATTTCGCCATTGTCAGAAGTGTAATTTCTTTTCGTGTCGAGGTCGCTGTGTCTGAGCGGTTAGACTGCTCGCCTCCCACAAAGGTAAACCGGGTTCAATCCCCGTCCGGGTCACTCCCGAATTGTGGGAGGTGAGAATCGTGCCGTACGATGCCGATGGTCGGCGGATTTTCTCGGGTATCTCCCATTTCCCCTGCCCTTGCATTCCGGCGCTGCTACATTTCTTGCCTCATTTTAACCTCATCGGTTCTCAAGACCTCGTTCTTAAGAGCCACTCAACTCTCTCAACTTTTCGTGTCCAAACAGTATTGTTTGAAAAGGTAGGCGGGCATCTTAATACTCTGTACTTATGAGTAATGTTCATTTATAATTTCGTTACATTAATCTCTCTTGCTCTGATTGTTGCTCTACCACCTAGCCCGAACGAATGTAAAATATTTTAGTGTTTTATCATATCATAACACCAGGAATGTCAATAGAGATCTAAGGTTGAAACCTCTGTGAAAGACTTCGTCGGATTTGTAAATTACTTCAACCACAGTTGTTCTAAAATATTGCGAGTGTGGAAGGTAGCTCACTTAAAGTATAGTGAACATAATTTCCAACGAAATAATTCACCAGCAGTGGGGCAGCATTCCTCAACTTTTCTTGTCCAGACACAATTGGTTACGTTTAATAAACATGCCTCTACTCAACCTCATTCACAGCAATTTAAGTTTTCCGAAGCGATCGATAGATGAAGGAAGCATTTTCTAAAAAGTCCCCACTTCTCCTCCTTGTGCTTTCCCCTCACCATCCACCAAAGTCTGAAAAGCATGATCTTCACTGAATCGCGCGTAAGTCCGTTACAAAAAGTCGTATCGATTTTTTTTTTTGTTTCAATCGTTAATAACAGCCATTTAACTTTGGCCAAGAAAACATGTTCTCTAATCTTGATGATGAAGGCGCTATAAAATTACAAACCTGAAAAAAAGGTGTTTTTTTTTCTTTCGAATAGGCTCCGTTCACGATAAAGTGAGCACTTTTGAGGCCCTAGTTACTTTTCTCTTTCATCCATTTTGTATCGTATACTAAATTTGCAAAATAAATATTGCCATGTATGTAATAAACGGAGCGTATATATATTCCATCACACACGGAAATTAACGCCTAAGGCTAAAATAAAATATATTTATTGACTGTTATTTCAATTGAGAGGGCTTTCAAAGTGCTCACTTTACCGTGAATAACATATACCTAGGATTGTGTACATTTCGTTATGTAGTTTCATACTCTATAATCAATAACGCTATAATCCTTCCTCTTTGAACCCTCCCCCCAAAGTGCCACCCCTTTCCAACCCTGGGAGGAGTTAGTGGGACAAGGGGGGTATGTTTTCCATTTTGTGGAATTGGGGTCGGCCTGGAAGGTGCATATTTCGACCTATTTCATTCAAATTTGGGGGAGGGGTGCCTTTCCGTATCCCGCCCTCCCCTCCCCATTAACAGTTAGGCCCTTCGTAATCCTAAGACCTAAGTCTTAAGTATTAAGTTTAAATTCTTCAGTTTTAAGTCTTAAGTTATAAGTTAAAGTTCCCAGGTGACATTGCACCATAAATACTAATTCGTATGGTTACCTGCTTCATCTTTGGTGGCTCAGCCCGCGATTTCCGCGGGCCCGACCCCTGGTTTTAGATAATTGGAAAACCCAAACATTTTTCAAGCAAAAGATTTAGCAGGCATTTTAATATGTAAAATGGTGTATGTTTTACATTGGGGAGTTTATTAGTCACGGTTGGCTAAGGCGTGAAAGTGGCGCCAGGGGCTCACTGGCTGCGAGGTTCGTCGTATACGGCACCTTGTCGCACGTCCACCTGGCGCCTCTGCTCGGCGTCGCGACGCCGCAGCTCCTTCTCCTCGAGCATTAGCTTGCGGTGCTCCAACAGGATCTTCCTCTCGAGCTGCACGACGTCCTGCACCAGGACCTCGTTGCAACGCAACTCCCTCGACGGCCGGTCCTCCATCCTGGCCAGCAGAGACTCCAGGCGCCCGAGCACCCGGGTGTTCGCCGCGCCCACCAGCGTGTCGACGACGCGCTGCGCCACAGCCTCGGCGTCCTGGAAGTAGGCATCTTGTGATGTACTCCATTCACGGTTACTTCAGCCTTTTCTGAAGACCCTGCTCGACTAAGCTCAACTAATCCTGGAGAATTACACCAGAGGGGGACAACGCACCACATTCGTGCTCAATCAGTGCATGCTGGATTTACAATGCCACGACGAGATCGTCGCGACAGTCAGACCCGACGTTACAGCCCGACCATCTCTGCCACCAAATTTATTTCAATGTTTACAATACCCCGACAGTTACCTTCCGACAAGTGTTGCGTGGCTTTCGGCCATTCCTATAATAGCCAGTAACTTGCTATGGAGTGTGAATAAATCACAAATCATTGCACACTATTTTGTTTTGCTATATTTGTAAACGCAATACGTTTGGATGTTGCAGCAGTTATTTTTCACGAATATTTATTTCCGTCAATTCATTAGTTTTCTGTTACAAGTAAACCAGGATGTACACGTAATAACGTACGTTTCATTTGAAACTTACCACAGCAGTGAAATCCGTACATTTAGTTTTGTAAGGTTATGTTTGTTTTTCTTCTTATACTGCCAAGCGAGGCCGACCGGTCCGACGCCCAATGAAAGTAGAAATAGAATCTACTTTTGTCAGGCTGTCGTTGTTGCAATTTTGTCGGGGTGACCTTGGTCCTGATTGGCTAATGAAAAATTTTCGTCGGTGTCGGGGCTGTTTTGTCGGACTGTCGGATTATTGTCAAGCCAGCTTCAGTATTTTGTATAAGGACTATTTCTCACTATGCGCTACCAACATACTAATTTTCTCACTGTTTTTAATTCAAGTTATTTATAAATGAAGCATTATAATTTATAGATGAAATATGAATAGTATTTCAATTTAACAGAAAAAAAGTAACTTTTATGAACACAAGTATAGAACGCTTGTGATACAGGGCGTATTTAGGAAATAATTAAACACGTCGTACATGGGGAGATTTTTCAAAGGTTTGATTCAAAAAGGCCGAAGAAACCGTGGATGGGCTATACTACTGATATGATACTGGTATCGATACTTTCCTTTCGATACCGGGAATTTTGGAATCGATAATTTTATTCGTTTACCGAACGAGGTGGCGCAGTGGTAACTCACTGGACGCACATTCGTGAGTACCCGGGTTCGATTCCCGGTCCGGCCATCCTGATTTAGGCTTTTCATGTTTATCCGAAATTACTCCTCTGGAATGCTCGAAAGGGCCCCAAAGAAAGGCAAAGGCCATAGCCGGTTCCTCCCCAATCCCTCTTCCCTAAGCAACTCGCATCGTCTCTAATGACCTCGCTGTCGACGAAACGTTAAGCACGCTCACCTACCTTTTATTCGTTAATTTATCAGTATCATATCAGTAAATGATTCGATACCGATACTATTTTTTGGAATGACTTTTGGCTGTTGATTTCAAACCGTTTCAATCAAAGTGCTCCAAAAATATAAATATGTTTTCCCCCCTAAAATAATAATTTGAAAAGCAGTACACATGAGTATTTTACTTGTCATCTAATTAGAACGATACCCAAATATAATTATCACTATTAAGTGCTGCATTGTGTATTTTTTCAAAGGAAGCAAAAAATTTAAAGAAAAAATACAAATTCTGTAGAGAGCTCTAAAAAATATAATTAAGTATGTATAAATATGCCAGCATCGATATTTTCATGGTATAGGCTGTTCACGGTAAAATGATCACTTTTTAAAGCCCTGATTAAGATCTACTTGCATACACGTTGTGTGTTCTTCCGCCTTATGCAAAATAAACATTGGCACGGGCCTCGTCACTTTATTCATGCGTCGGTAAAGTGAAACTGTGAAATTATTAGAAAAGTAAATATTGTAAAAATATGCTCATTCTTACACTTAGAGGTATTTAAAAAGAAACAGAAAGTGAGCGAAATAATATAAGTTATCATTAATGGTTACCTAACTAACACTTTTTATTCGACGTTAATGTATGGAAGTACTTTCCCCTCCAAAATTACAAACTTTACTAGGCGCATGTCACTCAGGGCACTCGTTAAAATATATGCAGGTGAGCGCTGTTCACGATAAAGTGAGCACTTTTAAAATCAACCTTACGAAAAAGTCACTGCTTCTGCCCGCATATATTTTAGCGGGTGCACTGTGACATGCACCCAGTAAAGTTGGTAATGAATGGAAAGTAGTTACACATCGTAAAGTCACATAAAACGTGTTAGATAACCAATTTGGTAAGTTAAATTATTTTTTCCACTTTGTTTTTTTTTACGCATTGAAGTATAAAAAACGAGAACAGTTTTGTAAAATATTTATTTTTCTAATAATTTAACAGTTTCGCTTGACCGACGCATGGATAACGTGATGGGGCCCATGGCAATGCAATTTTACATAAAGAGGAGGAATGTACATCGTGTGTATAAGTATGATCTTGAGCAGGGCTTTCAAAAGTGCTCGTTTTACCGTGAGCAGCTTAGAAGGGCAGTGACATTGTTTTCTGAGGTCGATTTCCAAAAGTGCTCACTTGATCGCGAAGGGCGTTTACCTGGAAGCGGGTGGCGAACTCGGCGACGGCTGCGCGGAGGAAGGCGGAGAGACGCGCGATGCGCTCCTCGTAGCCGACGCACGTGTCGCGCGCGCAGACTCCCGTGTCCTGCTCCTGCCGCAGGCGCGCCAGCTCGTGGTTCAGAGCGAGGTTCTCCGCCTGCAGCGCGCGCAGCTGTGTGCGCAGCAGCTCGCGGTCCGCCGGGGGAGCCGCCAGCTTCTCCTCCAGCTGGGCGACGGCTCGCCTCGTCCTCTGCAGCTCCGCGATGCAGTCGGCTTTGCGACGCCGCGCGTCCTCCTCCTCCTTCTTCAGCTCCGCCACGCGCTGCCTGTCGCTGCCCACGTCCTCTCGACCCGCCGCCATCGTTCGGCTACACTGGCGATTTTTAGACACGCTGCCTGTGTGTGTGTGTGGCACTTCGCAAATTTTGTCGGTGCGAGTCTGTTAGGAAAGTTACTCCAGCAACTGCTTAAATAATGTAGCTCTGTTTTTACAGCTATAATTGTTATTAACAGTTAGCTCGTTACTAGGCCCCAACACCCAACAATCTCACTCCTGACTTCCTTCATAAATAAGTCAGTGAAGCTATTTCTTATCATCGAGGTCTTCAGAGCCGATGAGGGCGATTGACGTGACTATGGAGCAGCACCGGAATAAAGGGACGTGGGAAATGGGAGATCCCCGAGAAAACCCGCCGACCAACGGCATCGTCCGGCACGATTCCTACATGCGGAAATCCGGAGTGACACGGCCGGGGATTGAACCCGGGTGGCCTTGGTGGGAGGAGAGCAGGCTAACCGCTCAGCCACTGTGGCCCCAAGAAGCCTAAGAATGAACAAACCTTAACACAAACAAATAATAAACCACTATAAACATCAATATCACAACGCCACTGAAAACAATAAATATTCATTAATTTTGAAGTACAAATAACACGAACACTTGATAAAACAGCAGGCCAGTGTACATTAGTAAAGGCTGTTCACGAAAAAGTGAGCACTTTAGAAATTAAACTTAGAAAAAAAATTCCTCACTCTTACCTGCATATATTTTAACGGGCACAGTGAGTGACATTCACCCAGTAAAGTTGGTAACGATATATGGAAAGTAGTTCCATTTCTTAACGTCAAATAAAAAGTGTTAGGTAACCATTCGTGGTAACTTATATTTTTTCTTTGGCTTTGTTATTTTTAATGCATCGGATTGTGAAAATGAGCAGATGTGCAAAATACTTACTTTTATAATAATTTCACAGTTTCACTTGACCGTCGTATGTATATAGTGACGATGCCCATGGCAATGTTAATCTTACATAAGGCGAATGAATACACAACTTCCATGTAATTAGGTCGTAAACAGGGCTTTCAAAAGTGCTCATTTACTGTGAACAGACTTTAGGAATGACTGACAGTAATAACAATAATTAAATTTTTTTAAATTCTAAGAATCGAAAGTAAAGGATTTATTTGCAATATTAAGTGAGTGTTATGCGAGTTCTTGATTAGAAACATTTATGGAGTTTTCATCTCGTTGCGATCCTCGAGAAAACATGCAGTTCAGTAGAAGCGTAGGCAACTCTCGCGCACCATCTTGAAGGAAAGGAAGTTGAGACACGACTGCTAGAGCAGCACTCTGTGCACGACGGAAGATTACGCCGGGTGATAGGCAACCTTACAACTGGCGGTGCTCGGCACACAGCAAACGTGTAGAGAGCAGGCGCAACGCAGGCAGCTTGAGAGCCACGTTCTAAGTCGTCTGTGACCTTGAGCCTGTGGGGCCAGTGTGCAACCGTGGATTTTTATTACCCGTGTAGTAAGCATTACCTAAGACTCAATTATGGAGATTAATAATATATATACACGTGGCGTACCGGGGTGCCTTTATTAAATTTTTTTTCTTACAGCACAACATATTTCTTTTGGGGATTAAAAAATCACTAGCGAATTTTCACTTCCCCACTGTGCCTGTTCGTTACGTATTGGAGTGCCTTCCCATTCATATTTGCGAGGGTATAATAATTCACTGGTTATTTGGCTTCATTTTCTTTGGCCACCCCTGTGATAGGGAGTAAAAATTCACCAGTGATTTTTTTTTTTCAAGGGGGTAAACAATCACGGGTAGTAAAATTCCACGGTTACATCTGCCTGCATATTCCCAACCCTCTTCTCTGCTCCATCCCTGCCTCCCCCAGCACCCTGTCTCACATTTTTCGCGCCATTCAAAACACCAGTAAAGGCTGTTCACGATAAAGTGAGCACTTTTGGAATCAACCTTAGAAAAAAGTCACTGCCCATGCCTGCATACACTTCAACGGGCACATTGGGTGATATGCGTCTGGTAAAGTTGGTAGCGATAGATGGAAAGTAGTTCCACATCTTAACGTCGAATTAAAAGTGTTAGGTAACCATTTGTGACAATTTTAATAATTCATTTCGCTTCCTGCGTTTTTAATGCACCAGTGTGTGAAAATTAGCAGATTTATAAAATGCTTATTTTTCTAATAATTTTACAGTTTCACTTGACCGACGCATGAATAAATTGATGAGACCCATGGCAATGTTAATTTTACATAAGGCAGAAGACTACACAACGTGCATACAAGTAGATCTTCAGCAGGGCTTTCAAAAGTGTTTATTTTACCGTGATGTGCCTGATTAGTTAGTTATAGTACACCCTTGCTTGCTTGGCAGCTCTACATACTAGGCCCCCAAAACCGCGAGCTTCTGGCAGTCGCCATCAGGGCGACAAGAAATTTTTTGTTACACACCAAGCCTGGAGGTTGACAGTATATCTAAGTCGTCTGTGGCCATGTTCACGTGTTCCAATTCAAGCGATCGCTGTTTGGCAGACTTCAGATGCGGCAATGCTTGGGCCAAAATTTCATAGTAGCCTTCTAGTCCGCGGATATAAGAAAGAGGCAGTATACATCTGAGGAAATAGGAAAAGAAGCATCTACAGATTGTGTGCATAGGTATAAATTCATCCAACAAACGCCCGAGCAACACGACTTTAAAAATAACTAAGCTGAAATCTGTGAACACCACACCCGAATAAAACATGGGCAATAGCTATGTTACAAAACACAACCTAATTACAGTTCGGTCTGCGAATGCACGGTTTCAAGAGCGAGAAACGATAGCAGCTAAAAATTCTGACATAAATTTATGCACTGGGTGACTGATTTTGGTCTGTGTTACTGATGGTTTGAAGGGATGCGGAATAAAAAGAATTTAATATATGAAGCCCTAAATAATGAAAGCTAACTCTTGGTACCTACTGTAAAAGAGAGACAAACAAGCATTAAAGTTCTTATTGACTCTTTCCACTCTTCAGAGAAATAAGGGCTTATGGTCTGTTTAATACCCCAACGGAAGAATTTATTTTTGAAGATGGCGGATTGAAATTAATGGGCGAATTACGTCACTTTATGACTCGTGGCTCCCACAGATTTCCATACTTGGTACTTACGAGGCCTTAACGGTGGAAAGGACTTGCATATTTCTTAGAGGCAAGAGAATTGACATAATGTGAGAAAGTATAAGCCAGGATAAGAATACGCGAGAACAAGTCAGAAGAGCAGAGACGGTGTACTAATGACATAGATGGCGACCGAAGACCTAAACGTGAAACTATTATAAAAGCATGGACAGTATAATCCCGTAATGTTTTTTTTAAAGATGATATTAAGTGTATTCAAATAAAAATAATAAAAATTGTAATTAATTAAATAGAGCTTGCTTGCACAGTTTCCTTAAGAGGTAGGAGAAAAGTTAAAATGGTACAATCGTAGTTACAACTGTGGGCTTTCATCGTGTTGGAAATGTATTGATCCAGCTGCCCTCTCCCGTTATACGTGGCCAGGGATTACCCACCTTATCCCTCCACGCCCCCCCCCCCCCCGGACTGACACGCTAGCTACTTTGTTTGCCTCGTTCTTCTGGGAAGCCCATGGATCATTGACAGAGGTGGTCAAGCTGTCGCACCGCTCGGTTCCTGGCTGGTGTCCCAGCCCCCTCCTCTTCCCTGCTGGAGATGCCGACAGATGTAGCGAAGAAGCAAGAATATTCTGGTGAGACTAGTTGGCGTCACAACCCCCCCCCCCCCCCTTACCCTCGCGCAGCGCGCGAGTTACAGAAAATTCTGGGTGACGTCCTACGACGCTATATATACTGCTGCTGTCCAGCGGCCAGCAGTATTTGGTGGAGGCCATCTGGCAGTGCGCGAGCAACGTAAATTTCGAGACGTCGGCGGCGGAAGAGTGTTCTTGGCGTGAATGGACGAGAGGGCGTGAAACCCGGCGAATGAAGTCTACTGTGCGCGAGGGTGCTCAGAGGACTCTAGAACATTGTGGACTGGCGGGACACGGACTGAACCGAGGTGGGCCTGAGTGGAAATGTAATACGCATTTTATTGTAAGTAATGGAACTGTCAAATATGGACACATAATTGACCAAATAATTGAATAGGTTGATACAGTGTCTATTGGGACTGATTCTTAATTCCTTAATTTCATTGTTTTAATTGAGGTAATCATAAATTGCATTAATTGGATTCAATAATTGTAAACACTAAGTGGTAGACCTATCAAATTTATGGTGATATGTGGAGCCGAGAGAATTTTGTTTGTAGTTAATTTTAATAAAATTATAATTAATTCTTTTATTTAATTAAGACCTCCTTCCCTCAACGAACTTGGTTTAGCCCACTCGATTTCTAGAGAGAAATTGTAACAGTTTTGTCAATTATACTTTGCCTGCTATTCTAATATCATTGGAGCAAGTACTGAATTTGGTGACATCTACGTTTTCATGTAACTTATTGATACAGATTTTCACTATAAAGGCTGGTGTACTGCTAGTGTCAATGATTTTACTGTTTTAAGAAATAGTTTCTTCAATTCATTTATGACTGGAAGGTGATGCAGAATAATCATGTTACGTTGCAAACATTCTCAATTGATCTTCATGGCCGTAATGCAAGTAATTAAAGACCAAAATTGCATGTATTTAAGCAATGGTGTGACAACGCAGCAGAAATATAGTAAATAACATAATAGGTCCCATTAAAAGTAAAGATTCTGTAATATAGTTCCCTTATACAGAATGATTCACAGCACCCGTATCACCCCTTTTTATCGGAAACAACACGACACCGGTGGTTCGCGAAAAAAATTGTTATAACTATACGCTATATGAATCATCAATTGGTAGCAATTTTATTTCCCTGAACATACCGGATGTAGGGGTACGGGGGTGAGCTTTGAAATTGCAAATGGGAACGGGGGTCGTATATTTTATCGTTGGATAGACCGTCGAAAAAGAAACAACATTTCTAAGGCACTTTCTGACATGAATAGTGCACGCACAATAAATTAATTCATGTAAACATGTGGTTTGTGACGAGCATAGTTTAAGCACAATGAAACAGAAAGAGAACTAGTTTTATTCTTACTTCAATCAAATGGAAATCAACGAAACGTGTTTTTTCTGGCGTACATGCCTAGTTTACGTACAATCAAAAGGACATCGGGTGTGCTGTAAACACTGGTATGGTGTGACAGAACTACTGTGAAATGGGAATTGGGAAAACTCATTCGCACACATCGCTCTTCATAAGTGTTCGAAATTTCGAACATTCTGTATCAGATACGATTCTGCTCTCCTTACGTTCGCGGTTGCTCGGCGGAAAAATAAAGTTTTCATGTCGTATCTCGAGAAGCAATTAACCTATTCCTAAAAAATTTGCAAACAAGTCGTACTACAGTAGTCCAATACATTTTATGTTTGTCAAGACACTCATTTTCTAAATAGCAGCTATACAGGGCGAATGTAAACTAAAGAGACAAACTTCTGGAGGTTATTCCTGAGGATAAAAAGGGACAAAAACGACCATATCAACATATGTCCGGAAATTGACGGCGAGGCTGCAATAAAGCAATTACTACCGGTACACAATACATGGCATTAAGTGCATACAGGTTACAACAGATGTTCAAAGTGGGATGCAATGCAAGCGTCCACACATCGCATTATGGATTGTCTCACTCTTTCGAATGTTCATATGGCCTGTACCCGAACATCATCACAGGTTACACGGACACGCTGTTCAAGAGTCTGCACATCAGGAACTGGCTCCGCATACACAACACTTTTCAGATAACCTCCTTCAAGTGAAAAGCAAGGGGATTGAGGTCCGGTGATCGCGCGGGCCATGCAACAGGGTATCTTCGTCCTATCCATCTTCTGGGGAAGCTGTTGTTGAGGTTTTGACGAACATTATGGAGGAAGTGGGCTGTAAGAACAAACCCATGCTCATACAAACACCCAAAAATGGCTGCAAATGTTTTGTTATTTGGCTGGTGCTCTCTGTGAGGGTACGTGGCTCGGTAAATCAGTGTGGCCTCTTGGCTATTTCCATGTGCTTGACCGTATACGAACACCATCTCGGTTTGTTCCTGGAATAAATAACGGACCATTGGGCTTCATCTTGGCTCCAATCACACAATCTGCAGACACACAAAAGCACACTGTGAGTGTTGTTATGAGACAATGGTGTCGTTCATCAGTGCCATCTACCTTGGAAAATATGCATTTCCGTACATATGTTGATATGGACATTTTTGTCCCTTTTCCGGTCATAAATCACCTCCTGAAGTTTGTTCCTTTAGTTTCCATTCATTCTGTATAATCATGTTAGCTTAGCATGCTGTATCTACGAAACCATGCAAACCAATTAGAACTTAGTATACTGGCAAGCATTAAATGAGCATATTCATGAAATATTTCCTCCGCCAATTTATAAGATAGCATCTCATGCAGAATGCAGCTTTTATGTCCTATCTCGGGAAACAATTATATCATTCCTACCAAATTAATGCATAAAGGTATACTTTCCTATTCCATCTAAATAAGTATGGATTAAAGGGGTAGTCACATCTTTTCAACATAACAGCCGTGTAAATATTTTTGCTTACTATGCCACAAGTCCCAAACCTTTTGAACCGAATTTATATGCTGTCTTTATGTATGGCAATCATCAAAGGAGCTAGTACATAAACGCTTTGTCCGCCATTTATGAATGTCGCCAAATAAAAACATGAAGGTTTTATACCATGTCTCGAAGATTCATCAACCGATTCCCACCTCGTTTTCGCACAAGCAGTGATACGGTATGCCATGTAAACTTGCATGTTTTAAGTGGGGCAGGATTTTTTAAAATTGCATGAATGTAATCAATTTAGATTAGTATGACATATATATTGTAATAATGTAGTACTATGTCATATGGCATATGCATACAATTTACTACATAAATTATGAACTGAGCACTGTGTGATTAAACGTGTGGGTTCATAGTTGCGTATACTATAGTGTTCGAACGTATCGTGTTCCCCCCTCAGTGTTCAACAACATGTATGTGTGCAAATCAGACAAAACTTTAGGCAGAGTGTAAGTTGTAAGTCACAACACCAACTGAACACTTCCTTTGTTTACATGCGTCCCACTGCATGACCTATTAAAATGTGAAACAGATACTTCATCATACACTGTGCTCGTGTCAGGGTTTGAGGTGTTGTCGATCAGGACAGAATAATTAGTATAATAAACAGTCGTATGTTCCAACTGAGGAACAAATTTACCAGAATACCTTCAGGTTCAGGAACAGCTGCCGCAGGAATAGAGAACTCACCTTGTCGATATTTCTAGTAGAAGACAGACCCTTGATTGTCTTTAAGCTGAAATATTTACTTAACATGGACACTTATGATAGAAAAGAAAATATGTTTTTTATGCAAAAGTAGGGAGAGGTTATGTGTCTACTCGTACACAGAAATGTAATGCCAGGTAATTAACTTTAAGCTATAGCCCATTTTATTTTCAAATCAATTTAAATCATCATTAACTCATTATTAGCTGAAACTAAAGATAACCAGAAGACCCTGGATGGCGACAGTAAATAAAATAAATTAATGAAAATCTATCTGCCGTTAGGTAGTTTTTGTTCTACTGTATTTAAATACCATTGTGTGTTACGTTAAAAATCACTGAAAAATATTTTCGTCTCGAAAATAATTAAAATGTAGACTGCTCTCAAAATACTCCGTATTAGATCAAAATACTAAAGTAATTATGTTCCTGGCTTGCTTTCGTCAGTTAGAACACTGATTTTTTTTCAGGGCCTCTTGTGGTTAAAGTTCGCCGAAGTTTATACTATAGACACCTCGACAGCAGGGCGTCGGTCAGACTGTTCTAGTGCGTCATCCATAACGGCTATCCTACAAGACGTAGAAAAATAATATACTAACGTCTCTGGTGATGTGATGCTGCTCTCGAGTGAAAATACAATTTATTTCGTAGGAAAAGTAAAAATAGGGGATGTTTTAAGGTAGCTCAGGCTTCAAAACATATGTAGTGTAGAGGTTCTTAAATACATGATCACGGCACACGGGCGTAACGTCGTTTAGCTAAATAATTTCCTAACAGCTGCAAAATTACGAAAAGGCTTACCAGCACTTACTTCTACATGGAATAGCTTAAACAATCGCTGCTAGCTGCGGAAACGAACTCCCTATAAAACTGACGTATGTCTAACTTGGTTGAACGATGGTGGCAGAAAGAGAGAGCGAGAGAGAGAGAGAGAGAGAGAGAGAGAGAGAGAGAGAGAGAGAGAGACAGTGCTAATTAGCATAATCCGGGCAATTTGCCCTTTGCGGCGGAATCGGTCGGACCTTCCCTCAAATTCGGAGATTCTGATTCCCCGGTGGCCATCTTGGTATCGACGACGCATATCTACCCAGGACAATTGTCGACCAGCTGAGGATGTCGACCATTTTGGCAGCCAGCACCTCACCGCCGGTGGCGGTGGGGTATCAAGGCGTCGTGAACGATCAGATCTCGGGTAACACAGCAGCCACCTTAAGTACGTGTGTGCATAACACTTATAAGCATAGTTGGTTATAATTTCCGAACTGTTTAAGTTATAGTTGTCAGATTCATAACATAAGCATCAACCACGACTAGGAGAAGGGTCCTGGGGTCAAATATCCCACATGTCAACTTATAAGCATAATTGGCTCTAATTTCGGAACCATTTAAGTTATAATTGTCAAATACATAACATAGGTATCACACATGACAATGAGAAGGGTCGCGGGGTCAAGTATGCTCGATGACAACTTATAACAATATGTGGCTATAAGTTATGAACCTTTTAAGTTATAGTTGTCAAATTCATAACATAGGCATCCACCCGGCTAGGAGAAGGGTCGCGAGTTCAATAAGTTATAGCTGTCAAATTCATATCATAGACATCAACCATGACTAGGAAAAGAGTACCGGGGTCAAGTATACCATATGACAGTGTATAAGCATAGTTAGCTGTAATTTCCGAACCATCTAAGTTATTGTTATCAAATTCATAGCATAGACATCATTAATGACTAGGAGAAGGGTCGCAGATTATTATGCCCTAGGTTGGTGTACGAGCAGAGTTGGGTATAATTTCCGAACCACATGAGTTATAGTTGACAAATTCATAATATATACATCTGCCACGACCAGGAGAGGGGTCGCGTATGGCCTATGCCAACTTATAAGCATAGTTGGCTGTAATTTTCGAACCATTCGAGTTATAGTCGCCAAATTCATAACATAGACTTCAACCATGACTATGATAGATCGCTGTAATTGATGTAGCATTTGAGATACAACTACCAAAATCATAATACTTGCATACCCCCCTCCGATGACAAGAAGTGACATGCGGACATATATCGGCCTGCATGTCTCCACGTTTTTACTAATGTCTGTCTCTCCTGTCCTCTCAGCTCCACCACCTGGCCACACACACACTTCCTCAAATGACGCTTCCTCACGTGCCACTCCCTTGGCACCTCGACCAGCAACCTTCCACTCATTCTTATACTGCTCTATAAAATACAAATTCTACTTGCGCACCATGTCGCTGGCATCAATGTTATGACTGACCGCCAAAACACCACCCACTTATCGATGTCTTCGGCATCCGACAGCGACGAAGGACACATCACCACTGACCATCTGCAAGGGTTCACACGACGAAGCCACTCCATCGCCAGGCAACCATCTTGGTTATCAAATGCATAACATCATCATCCCGAACGACGAGAGGGGTCGCATGAGGTAAGTATACTACATAAACATAGTTGACTGTAAGTTCCGAACTACATAAGTTTTAGTTATTATATGCATAACATATCCATTACGAAGGTTTTTTTCCCTTCCTTGTATGCTACTACTACAAGTCGTCCTAGGCGGCCACCATCTAGCAGTCCCACTGACCGTCAAACATACACAGACCTTCAGTGTGTGTACTTACTTCCAGACAGTCAGTCAGTACTGCTGACTGTGCACTCGTAAGCCATGTACCGAAACATCGATGTATGTATGTGTGTAATGAGATATCAATCACAATGAATACACAGTCATCGCTAAACAGCTGAGTCTCCACACATACAACAACACATGCTAGAATGATAAACATCCTATTACTAAATGAAGTATATCCTACGTTAACTGGTGTAGCAGTGAATACTTATAGGCTACGAGGACATCTCGTCATCGTCTTCGTTGTCGATGTTACCTCGCTGGAAGTAGAGACCACAATGACCGGTCCTGCCTTTCCATGCATGATACATAGCAACCAAGTACTACATCCACGCCACCTCCCCCTTGACACTGTACTTACAGATATACTATTGAAAAGAACCAATGCATGTACCCTGAACCATCCTCGAAGTATCGCAGATTCGACTCCTGTAAATATGCATCTCTCTCTGTGTGCTTTGTCACGTTGTCTGCTAGAGTGTACAAAAGGGGGAAAAAAATCTACCAACTTGTACGTGCAAATTCCACACGCGACAGCTAGACAAGACCATACGTCATATGGCATTCGACAAAAGACATGTAAGCCCATCACTAATACAAATTGTCTGGTTGGCCAAGCGGCCTAGGGCGCCTGATATAAGCTCTGGATCCAGTAATAGATAGAATGGGTTCGAATGCCCGCACCTTACACATTTTTTGTATTTTTGCTGTCTCAGTTCTCTACTCGAATTAATATGGTATCGTGGGTTTGATTCCCATTGAGAGCACATGCAAAGATTCGTTGGTCATAACATATAATCGGCAATGTATTGTGTGTACGGAAAGGCAGAGCAGTTATTGCTTCCAGTGAGTTCACGACGATGATATGTGCTTATGCCCTGCAGGTCTTCTGAAACAGCTACACTCGTTAAGGTAAAACCTCTGCTCTGCTTCATCTATGAGCAGAGTTCATACATAGTTGATGTGTGTGTGGGTTGTGATACCTCCTTACTCGGTTCGTGTCTTGGGTTTGTCACAGTGTGTGTGTGACTTATGACTGCAGGTATTTGTGATGAACATACACTGCACAATGTGCTCGTTACTAGCCATTTTGTTTATAACATTTTTTTTTTCCTTTTGTGCATTCTAGAGGGCGAAATTCTACTGTGGAGGGCAAGCTGTTGTATGTCTGGAATTGGGTTCGAGACTTCTCAATATGGGTAAACACAACATCACAGTTATAATAGTGGAATGGCTGAACATGTAATGCTGGACGGAAACCGTCTAATTGCATGCATTAAAGGTTCGAAAAGAATCGACTGATGCAATTTCAAAGGCTTGGTATATTATGTAAGTACATACATTGAAGGTTCGCGCAGGGTCAGCAGAGTATGACTGCTTGTAATTGCAAAGGCTTGGTACATGCATTAAAGATTCGGGAGCGGCTGGCTGAGTGTGACTTCCTGTAAGTGTAAAAATGCTCGGCCGGTACACGGATGCAGCATAGGTCGTCAGAGTATGACTGTAATTGCAAAGGTTCGGTTCATGAGTGCAGGTCGGGGACAGAGTTTGACTGTCATGATCGCTACATGCTCATCTTCATGACCAGTGAGACCAACGACGAACGATTGTTTGAAGACATGTCAGCATACACACTCAACGAAAATCGAATATTCGATACCTTATTATTTTTTCAAGGATCGTACACAATTGTTGTCAGGCCACATGCAATAGTTACATTCAAGTACTTGCGTTTTGACGCAGAGTTGTTGTGATTAAACTTCTTGGTTGGAAATGTATACTGTACACAGAAAGACAGAGCGATCATTGTGCTCTGAGCTTCCAATGAGTTCACATCGCGACCTACAGATCTTCTGCTCTACAAAGTATGTACATAG
Organism: Dryococelus australis; assembly: GCA_029891345.1. NCBI lineage: Eukaryota > Metazoa > Arthropoda > Insecta > Phasmatodea > Phasmatidae > Dryococelus > Dryococelus australis. The sequence continues at coordinate 37,216,824 of CM057004.1, forward strand.
TTGCAATGTGTGTGATATCGCCTTGCTCACCATGTCTAATTCAACTGTACTCAGCAGCTAAAGTTTTCCTGCAAAATTGTATTTTATATTATACACTTATAAAACTACACGATTGACGGTAAACCTTTTACACAGTAAGAGACATCTGATTGGAGCATAATCAGCTCTGCGACCCCAGTGGCTCGCGACCAGCCAATGATGACAGGAATCAACAGAATAGGCGTTCCTACAGTGGTGTATACAGGTGATACACTTCTAACTTGCCTTCAATTATAGTAAATATGCGCATACCTGAATGTGTTAAAAGTGTCCATCCAGTCATGATCAGGCTGTGGATATTATAGGCTGTTCACGGTAAAGTGAGCACTTTTTAAGGTTCTTCTAAATTTTTCCATTCATTCAGTTCCCATCTTCCTGCTGCTTTTTAATATAAAGATTGCAATGTGACCAATAAACACTGTGCATACATCTCCCCACCCTCAAAATGTAATGCCTCAGGCTGCTATAAGAGATATTTATTATTGGTTAGTGCCTGTTGCAAGGGCCTTAAAAAAGTACTCACTTTACCATGAACAGCCTATACATGAACCGAACTTGCAGGAGTTGTACTGTTGTTGCACTCAGGACAGCTGCGTGTATTGTAATTGCGGCTGCGTACGAATGGAGCAGTGGCCAGAAAACCTGTTAACACCATGTCAGGCCGTGCTACCGTTATGCCACCGTTTGCCGCCACCGTGCTTTCTATTTCCTAGTTCCTAGGGCTGTCGGCCTCGATTACGGAGACTGACTGGGCATGGGCGCGGTAACCCGCACATCCTCGAAACGAACAACAGGCTGTTGACGGATTTATAGGCTGTTCACGGTGAAGTGGGCACTTTTGATAGCCCTGCTTAAGATCTCCTTGTATACATGTTGCTTGTTCTCTCACCATACGTAAAATTAACATTGCCATGAGCCTCGTCACTTTATTCATGCGATCTCGTATACATGTTGCTTGTTCTCTCACCATACGTAAAATTAACATTGCCATGAGCCTCGTCACTTTATTCATGCGGCGGTCAAGCGAAACTGTGAACTTATTAGAAAAGTAAATATTTTACAAATCTGCTCTCATTTTTACACTACGATGCATTCAAAAAAAAATTGAAATAAATAATCTATATTATCAGTAAATGTTACCTAACCCTTTTTATTCGACGTTAAGGTACGGAACTACTTCCCATCCGTCGTTCAAGGCTGTTCACGATAAAGTGAGCACTTTAGAAATGAACCTTAGAAAAAAGTCACTGCCCCTGCATGCACATATTTAAATGTGCGCAGTGAGAGACATTCGCCCATTAAAGTTGGTAACGATGGATGGAAAGTAGATCCATATCTTAACGTCGAATAAAAACTATTACGTAACTATTTGTGATAACTTAGAATTAATTATTTTATTTTCTGCTTTTTTTTTTAACGCATTGAAGTGTAAAAATGAGTAGATTTGTAAAGTATTTACTTTCCTAATAATTTCACAGTTTCATTTGACCGACGCATGAATAAAGTAATGAGGATCATGGCAATGTTAATTTTACATAAGGCGGAGGAATACACAGCGAGTATACAGTCAGAGTGGACCTCTCGGTCTTGTATTTTGTATTTTTACGCAGCGCTCTTGGTCTTACCGCGCTTCGGCCTCCCAATAGGCGGGGGGAGAGGAATCATGTCCTCTCAACGCAAGCAGGCCAGGATTAATGCGACCAGAGGCCAGACCCAAGCCCAAGCCTGGCACGTCCGCATATCCCTGCCTCCTCTACCACAGAGGTTCTGAGACTCTCGCACCCAGAAACCAAGCGTGTGGTCTGGCCGGGGTTCTATCCATACCCCTAGTGCCTCTCCAGGGTACAACCGGAGCTAGTTGCCGCTCACCGCCCGGCCTGTCAAAGAAAGTGGGAATCTCTCCAGACCTCCACCAGCATATGGAATCAACCTCTGCCAGCATTAGTCCAACCCTATGATCGGCCACCAGAGAGAACCTCATGGTGGGGCCAACCGATCGTCCCGTGCTACCACTTAATTTCCATGGCACTAGTGGGTTATTCATGGCCGACATGATCCACTGATGGAGTGGCAGAGGAAATCCCTTCCGCACAAGGTGGTTGAGAAAACCTCACCGGGCATAGCCTTACAACCAATGAAGAGCCGGCCACACTCCACTCCCTGGGAGCCACCTCCTACAACGGCAGGGAATTACTATGACCCAGAATGGCCACCGCCCCAGCGGCCTGGCACAAGAAAGCAGTCAGGACCCCTCCCCGGTGTCGCGGCTCTCCGGGGATAGCAGCCCATTGTTCTGAAATTGGAGAGTTTATATCACATATGTCATCATATAATCTCCATGGTTTCAGCACCGCATCTTAAGCAGGCTTTCAGAAGTGATCATTTTACAGTGAACCGTCTATACCAACTTTACTGGGTGCATGTCACCCAGGACGCCCGTTAAAATATATGCAGGTAGGAGCAGCGACTTTTTTTTTCTGAGGTTGATTTCAAAAGTGCTCACTTTATCGTGAACAGCCTTTAAAAACGTTTACGGAATTATTTGCGACGGGACTTGAAAGGACTGGGCTTGAAAGGAGCGTAAGGCTCAGCGTAGCAACAGCACACAGTGTGCTGTCTCGTAAACACTGCCGATACCTACAGAAGGGGGAGATGTTTTTACTTTCCTTTCCCGGCGTGCCGACGACCATGTACGGGGGCGGAGGCGCGTGATTTTCACAGCCAGCTCGCCGCGCGTTATGCGATGCTACCGGCTATTACGGTTTCCGCCCATTGTTGTTAGCGGCCGAGTGGAAAGCTCGCCCCTTCGTAGTTGCATCACTGCCCGAAAAGAAATCCGCGCTATTCCGACGCGCGCTCGCCGTGGTGTCTAAGATAGCGACAACTTGCGCATGCTAACTAGGAGTGCCGGCCCGACTATTCGCGTCATGCCGAAATCGCATAGCCCCGGCCAGCACGACGCCGCTAGCACGACACGACACTTGAAACTAAACAACCAGTGTAATACAAGACAGATCTGACGCACGCCCGACAATTCTGTCGCCCGACCAACAAATTTGGAATAGAAGTTCCTTCTGTTCTTCGTCGTGTCGTGTTGCACGATGCACAGAGTGCACAACTTTGCAACTGTATGATAAGCTTTCCCTACAATGGGAAATACGTAGTCTAAATTAAAAGAAAACAAATTATGAAACTTATTGTATTCAACTCTTATGAATAATAATTTTATCTTTGTATGCATTAGTTATAAAACTTTGTAACCATTATGAATTCCAAATTCCCCGTCTGCCCACCGCCTTTGAAACTAGCGTACTTAATCAGCGCCTTCTAAATGGATCCGGAAAATTCTACTCGGGTCGCGTCAGTAAACACTGTGGGGCTGTAAATTCGAGCAGGCACATTGAAAATGTTCGTGGTTGCGGTTTTTGTCCTGTCGTGCTGCGCTCGACGGGGCTATGTGATTCCGGCATCAGAGATCATCTACGAGGTTTACTGCTCCGTGGAAGACCTGTCAGCTTTTTGGCGCATATGCGGGAGATGTCCATCTACCACACACAGACTTAAGCCTGTCACATACGGTTCACTTTCTTACTCAAGTCAACTTACATCGTGTGACTGGCTAACTTGTTTGCAAGTGGCTTGCATGGAGAGGCTTGCGTGCTAGCTATAATCGTTTAGAAACTACTCTATTTTTCTTTCACCTCCTTGTGCAAGTAGTTTATTTACATTTACGTTTTGTACGTTTATGTAGTTCCGGTACATTTATTAATACTGATATTGCTAATATGAGAGTAGAAAACAGATTTTAATTCTGTATTAGTGATTTGTTAGGTTCGTAAAATCTTCGTGTGTTGTGGTGGAAATGAGTGGAAATATGCTGCAACATTCAAGTGCTGCCACTGTATGTATAGTATTTATGCACGTACACGGGACTTGAATACAAGAGGGTTCTTGTTCACCTTTTGGTGATCACCTTCTTGTTCACAAAATATGTCCATCTGTATCAAGCTTTAGGTTTATTCTACCCAGGTAGGGAAGTTCAGTATTATTATAGGTAATTAACTGTCACTTCCAACTTTTCTGAGGCCCTGCTAAGGTTCAACTACTCGGACTTTCAACAGAAACAACACAATAATAGTTCCTGTGCTTTAGGAGAAGAGTCCACTCATGTTACAAAATATATTGTGTGTAATAAATGTCAAAACTAACAAAATTAATTAAAGTAAAGATATAATACCTTTATAATTCCTATCTTTGTTTTCATCTGAAATATAATGTCATTATTTGTAAACACTTTAAATATTAATATTATGAAATAGTTGTCAGATACTCGCTTATTTTAAACGCCACTTGGGAAAAAGCAGTTCACAAGATAGAGCCTGTAAAATATTTTGATTCAACACGACGTGGTTTTGTGGATAATTTTACTTCAAATGTTTTTATCTAGTGCTGCTGTATGTGAGCATAAACTATTACTGGCGTCTTTTTTTATTACAGAATTAATTATGAGAATTATCTATCTTAATTATGACAGTAATATTAATGTAATTTAATATTAAATGTTCGGTCAATAGGAACAAAGTTATTATAATTTCACATCAATTTATATACATTGCTTTAACAGACAGCTCTTGTGGTACTGGGGCACTGAGTAGGGTTACGATACAGATCCCCGTAGATCACTGTCTCGGGTAAGGGTGGATTCACAGTCGAAAAATTACGCTTCAAATTAGTCGTTATGACGCAAGACGTGTAACGAAGAACCGAAACTTCAGTACTCAATCTGCTGATTGACAATAGACATTAGTAGGCCATGTGAGTTTAGGGGGTAACTACAGGGTGGCTGGGCTGGCAAATGTCCAGTGGCCTACAACATAAATGGGCCCACCAGGACCTGGCACATTTTTCCTTAGCTATGTTAAACGTGTCGATATTCATTTCTACAATTATATTGTAGTATTACCAAATTTTTACAATATTTTTTATTTATGTGTGGTAATAATAAAATATAGGTCTACTACAATCATATTAGCTGCCTGATGGGACTGTGAATGGGTGCGTGAAGAGATTTGGGTGACTCTTTAACAGCGAGGTCTTGAGAGCCGATGAGGGTACGTGGGGTTAGTAGGAGCAACGCCGGAATGAAAGGGTGGGGGAAACCGGAGATATCCGAGAAAAAACCCGCCGACCAGCGGCATCATACGGCACTATTCCCACATGCAAATCCGTGAGTGATCCGGCCGGGTATTGGACCCGGTTCGCCTTGATGGGAGGCGAGCAGGCTAACCGCATAGCCATCGCGGCCCCTCGATGTGACTGCCAATATTTTGCAACCGTATACACTTTATGCTTGTAGCTCTATCAACACAGTCTGCACACCTGCGCATGAGTTCATGTTTGCACCTGGCAAACATATTATCAAATATCTGGCCAATTTAGATTTAACTTCTTTGCACTCGTCATAGAAAAGTGTGGCGTCAATATGACGAAATGTCTCAAGATGAATTATCAAGTGATCCCGAAAGTTTCTTTCAGATAACTGTGCTTTTTTTTTGTGCCGTATGTGATAACAAGTAAAATACAATCCCGTTTCAATCATTTGAGTAAATTTATATCAATATTTGGTGTGCCGAGGAGACCTAAGTTTGTAATATTTAAGTAACAGTTTAGAGCGTTCACTTACCAAAGTCAAAATAATAATTATCTAAGGAGCGCTATGGGTCAATAAACGATGAGATATATAGAAAGCAGTTATTTCTATGGAACTGTTCGTGGTTAGGAATCTGAACTTTGGAAAGTGATATATAGATTTGCTAGAGTAAAAATGTTGGAGGAAATATATATATATATATATATATATATATATATATATATATATATATATATATATATATATATAATATATAATATCTTTATATATAATTTATATATATATATATATATGCGTATAAATATTACTATTGGAAATATATGCCACATAAATTATATTTAGAGTTGCGTATTCTTATTACGCTATGTGGGGAATATAGCTAATTCATCGCACGTGATTATAAATTAGTAAGGTATTAATATGAGTTAATCGAAATACGGGAGAAGGAGCCCACTACGAAAATTTTCCAGGGGCCGGCAGGTCTCTAGTTACGCCAGTATGTGCATTGTTGGGATTTTACTAAGCTTTGATAATTAGAGCATGGCAGTATCTGTTTTTGGTGGAAAGAAGTATTTGTCGCTGCAAGGGCAACTCTGTGATTACGTTTATGATTGAAGTTGTTAATTTAATTCGCACCTAAGAAGAGTCTCTGCCAGAAAATATCCTCTTTGAATATCGAAGTGACTAAATTCTGGTTTTATTATGTGAAGTTAGATGGTTTATTTTCGTCAAAATGTAAAGAGCTCACTATTATTGTAAAGTGTTCGCAAATGCAGAAGACGTGGTTCCGTTTGCACGATCAGTGGTGACTGCAACATGAAGTCACGATTCTCGAATTGTTTATCTATTTGTGGATATTAAACACTCGTGGTTTACGCGGCTCATGAAATAGACATAAAAAGAAAAAAAACGAGGTATTCAATAAATCTCGTTTTTATTCTATGCCCAAGCTCGATGCGTCGAACGAGTCAATAAAAAAAACACGAAGTGCTGGATGAATGGATGAAACAAAATCATTTCGAAATAACAATATAATTTATCTCTATGTACTTATTATATATGTGACATAAAATGCTTTTGTTTTACTCATATTGATATTTCTAGAGATCCGATCTGTTAGAGAAACTTACGTTTGCCGAGAAACACTCGTGTTGTGATTGCGGAAACGGGAAGACAATGAAATCAACATTTGAAAAATGTCACTGTCCCTACCTGCATTTAGTTGTATGCTTACAATACCTGGCAAGTGCTCAGTAAAGTTGGTAACGACGTACAGAACGTATTTCCATGTCTCAATGTTGAATAAAAAGTGTTACGCAAGAGTTGTTGATAATTTAATAATTTAATTTTTTTTTCAAAGTTTTTAAGTGTAAGAATTCACAAATTTGTAAAATGTTTACATTTCTAACAATTTCACAGTTTTACGTGATCGACGCATGGACAAAGTGATTAGAACCAAGGCAATGTTAACTTCTACGTATGGTGGAAGGATACAATGCAGACCGGGAAGTAGATCGTAAGCAGGTCTTTCAAAAGTGCTCATTTTACAGTGAACAGCGTTTATCAGATAAGTGACATTATGAAATTATTTATGTATGTTACTCTAACACCAGCTTATATATTCTCATGGTTACATATAGAACAAAAAGAATCGAAATTTAAGACACAGCTTATTTTAGCATTATGATGATTTTGGCTGTCGGTTTTGATATGGAATTACTTCTATTTTACTGCCAACTTAATGTAAGGATTGCAATCAGTGTACTTAATTGAAAATGTACGCAGTTATGGCTAGAGATATTTTTGAAGTTTTCGCAAATATATTTAGTTAATCGAAAGCACAATATATTCCTACAAATCGCACAATTCCCCCACCCATCTCCTTTCCACAAGTAAAAAACACACAAAAAATATTTTTATAAATATGTCATATATATAACTTTCTAAAGAACAGTGACGTTTATCCGATACCTGGAAACCTAAATATTTGTTTTTATAAATAGAGTTTGTTATTATTGTTGATACTACTCTAGCACTATTAATAATAAGTTCAATGTTATAGTGTAATGACATATTAGTGTACTGGGAGTGTAAATGCAAAAAAAAACAATAACTTTAGCACAATAATGCTTTCTAAAAATATTTAAAAATAACATTATTTTTTAAGTATTCAATATTTTTACAGTAGTCTAATGTTATAGACATATTTGAAATCCTCATGGCTCAGTCTATGTATATATTCAAGTTTGTTAGTTACCTATGGCGTACATTTTCTACGATATACCAAATTATGAATTTCAAATACATTTTTGCTTTTTGTGCATATTAGATAGTATTACGCGCTGCTGCCCAGCACTGTGGCGGTGGACCCACCTCACCCCCCCCCCCCCCTCAACAGGCAACAGGAGATGGTAGTTTCAGAATTTTTACCGAGAAATAGAGGTGCTTTCTCCTGCGAGCCCAATGATCTTGGCAGAACTAATGTTGCATGCCACCACATCGACACAGGGGAGGCCAAACCATAAAACAGCCTTCAAGGCAACTACCGCTAGCTTCATATGAGGTCGTTGATGGTATTTGAAAGAGATGGGGGCTTTAGATCTGATAAAGCCATCAAACTGTTAATGTTCTTCTCCCATTGTGCTTGTTAAAAATAAAGATGGCTCTATTAGATTTTGTGTTGATTACCACCAACTTAATAATGTGACTACCAAAGATTCTTACCCACTCTCTAGGATATACGACACCCTGAATAGCCTAGCAGGCTCACAGTGGTTTTCTACTCTAAACATGAAGAGTGGGTATTGGCAGTGCGAGGTGGCCTGGGAAGACAAGGAAAAAACTGACTTTTGTGTCCAAGGGAAAGGAACCTGGCAATTAAAAGTTATCCCTTTTGGGCTATGAAATGCCCAGGCCACCTTCGAACGAATAATGGAGAAAGTTCTGCCCTTAGAGATTTGTCAGATATACCTAGACGTCATTGTGGTCACAGGAAGAACTTTTGAAGAGCACCTGGCACACTTAGATTCTGTGTTTCAGAAAGTGACTTTGGCTAATCTGAAACTGGTTCCCAATAAATACCACCTTTTCCAAAAGAAAATTAGTTTCTTGGGCAATGTTGTATTGGCTCATGGGATTGAAACCCCCCTGAGAAGACCAGAACAATAAGAGACTGGCCTCTACCAAAGCATAAAATTGAAATTCGAAGTTTCCTGGGCTTGTGTGTTTACTACCGTCGATTTGTGCCTGGGTTCGCCACTATCGCCAAACCTCTGCATGAATTGACTGAGGCGAAATAAAATTTTGTTAGACCACAGACTGCGAAACTGCTTTCAATATACTAAAGTAGATTCTGATATCTCCCACAGTACTGGGCTTCCCGAGTAGAGAGGGTAAATTTATTCTGGGTACTGATGCTAGTGATGTTGGAATCGGGGCTGTGTTATCTCCGATCCAGGATGGAAAAGACAGCCATTGTAATACTTCAGTAAGGTGCTACACAAGCCCGAGAGTAACTACTGTGTGCCATGCAGGGAGCTTTTGGCGGTGGTGAATGCGATTGTACATATTCATCCATATCTTTATGGTAGACACTTCAACCTAATAATTGATCATTCTTCATTATGCTGGCTGCTAAATGCCCGGTGGATACAGCACCTGCAATTATATGACTTAAAAATACAACACAGGTCTGGACCCTTCACTGCAATGCAGATGCACTCTCCAGGAGACCATGCGAACCAATCTGTCGATATTGTGAACGCCAGGAGGAGAAGGTTGGTGTATCGTAGCAAGCAAGGAAGACAAGAATTCAAGGCCCTGTATCTGGTGATGGGTCATCTACATGTGACGAAAAGGACATAAGAAATGATTAGCTAAGTGACCCCATGCTGCGTCCAATATTGTAGTGGAAGGAAACCGAGCGGCGACCGACATGGGAGGAGATATCTAGCCTAGGCATGACAGTCAAGGCACACTGGGCACAGTGGAATTCCTTTGTTATAAAGAATGGTGTGCTTTACAGGAATTGGGAAAGTAACGATGGGAGACAGTCCCAGAAGTTCTAAGAGAACAGCACAGCAGTAGGTGGTCACTTCGGTGTAAATAAGACCCTTACGAGAGTCCGAATGAGATTCTATTGGCAGCATTGTCGGCAGGATGTTGAGAAGTTGAGAAGTGGTGCCGTCTGTGTGATGCACGTGCTGCGAGGAAGGGTCCAGAAGTACAGTGTTGGGGCCCCATTCGAGAGAGTGGCAGTTGACATTCTCGGACCCCTACCAATCACTGAGAGGGGAAATATATACCTTCTGATAGTACAAGACTATTTTGCAAAGTGGCCCGAGGTCATACTGTTGCCAAACCAAGAGGCAGGTACAGTAGCTGATGCTATTGTCGAGTATGTTTTCTCCAGGTTTGAAGTGCCACCTGAGCTACATTCGGATCAAGGACGAAATTATGAAGCAAATCTTCTCCAAGAGCTAACGAGGATTTTAGGAATGAAGAAAACCCGAATCACAGCATTACACCCTCAGTCGGAAGGAATGGTTGAGAGGTTAAATCGTATCCTGGAACAGTATCTGGCTATCTTCATAGAAGACAATCAGAAAGATTGGGACTATAAGGTACTCTTATTTCTCCTGGCATATCGCTTGGTAGTCCACGAGTCCATAAGGGTAACATCTTCAAGGCTGCTGTTTGGGAGTGAGCTCCACCTACCTGGTGATCTGCTGTTCAGACTTCCAGTGAAGGCAGAAGCATCTACTCCAGAATATACTATTAAGTTACGTCAGAAGTTAACCGACATTCATGAATTTGCCCGGAGGCACCTTAAAATTAACAATGACAGAATGAAAACATGATATGACCGAAGAATGCCTGAGGAGACTTTTCATGAAGGACAGCTGGTGTGGTTGTACAACCCCCAAAGGAAGAAGGGATATTGCCCGAAGCTACAGAAATCATGGGAAGGCCCGTACAGTATCCTGAAGCAGATAAATGATGTGGTCTATAGGATTTATCGACAAGGATCTCGGGTGAAGCCTAAGGTTATCCACATCGCCCGACTGGCGCTGTACGAATGTCCTGATGTTCTAGAGTCTGTTCGGGACGAACGGACTTAAGGAGGGGGCAGTGTTATGCGCTGCTGCCAGGCACTGTGGCGGTGGACCCACCTCACCCGTCCCCTTCCCAGGGGTTGCCTCCTAACCCCCCTTTCTGGGGAACCCGTGAATAATGGACAGTGGGCTGTCGCGCTGCTTGGCGCCTTGCATGCGTCATGGCCTGCGAGGTTTCGACGGGTCTGGCGACAAAGCAAGAATGTTCTGGTGAGACTGGCTGGCACCTCGGCCTTGCGCGACGCATCACTGGTGTTGGGGAAGATTCTAGGTGGCAGTCTAAGACACTATATATACTGCCGCAACCCAGCGGTTGGCAGTCTTTGGCGTAGGCCGCCTGGAGAGTGCGCGCGAGTTAATTCAAGTGCGGACAACGTCAGGAGATTACGGGTCGATGTCGGGCGAAGTGTTCGTGGCGTAAATAGACGATAGGGTGTGAAACTGACGAGTAAAACCTACTGTGCGTGAGTGTGCTTGGAGGACTCTTGCACGTTGCGACTGGCGGGACATGGACTGAAATGAGGTGTAACTGAATGGAGGTGTAATACGGATTTTATTGTAAATATTCGAACTGTAAATTTGGACACATATTTTATATAATATTTGAATAGGTTGATGCGCTGTCTATTGGGGTTGGTCCTTAATTATTTTATTTTATTGATTTCTTTGTTGTAATATAAATTGTATTCAATTGGAGTAATTAGTTGTGAAAAGAATGCGATATAAATTTATTGTGAGATTTCTAGTTCAGAAGTTCAGAGAATGTTGCTGTAGTTATTGTAAATCAAATAAGGAAATTATAGTTAATTCTTTTATTTCATTAAGATCTCCATCCGTTAACGAACTTGGTATAGCCCACTTAATTTCTAGAGCGAAAAATTGTAACAATACATTTATTTGTTCCCAATATTCTATACCAAAAAAATTTTGCAAAATTTTATGTTTCTTTATTATTTCTATATTTTGCTTTTTTCCTCTTTTGCATGTATGATCATTCGCATATCATCTACAAAATTTTATTTATTTTATGTTGTATTTTTCATTAGAATGTTTAATTTGATGAAAATGTAAATATCTGTTTACATAGCACACATACTAAATCAGGAAATGAGTGTACATCTCTCCATAAACTTTGACTGTAGTTGACAGCTAATTGCAGTCAAAATCAGAAGCTTGTGAAAGTTTTAGCAACACCAGGCGGACTTAGCACTAGTCGATAAGCTTTAAGGAAAATTTTATGTACAAGGATACGTTATGATCTACAAGATGGTGTACATTTTCTGTTTAGGCTGTAAACTCATATTGAAGTAATGTTTATTCTGAATAGCGCTAAAAATTTAATGCCCGAAGACTAATACAATATGTGGACGTCTTACAATGAAAACTAGTAGTTTATATTTTCATTTACCTACATAACAGTACATTGAGTCGTTTACCTAGGATAAGAAATCATAAAAGTTTACATCGAAATCTGGCATTACGGTCAATCAAGAGACAGAGGCTTGTGTATTAAAGTAAATTACACAAATTTAAATTTTTCAATCTTTATTTGTAGCAGTATCCTTTGTGTAGTTTTATGTATTCAATTTGGAGCATACTATTTGACGTTTATTTAAGAGTATATTAAAGAAAAATTCGTGCTTTTACTGTGCCAGTTTATTTTTTAAACATAGACGTCAGGGGCATATACTAATTCGTAATGGTTTCATGTCTTAATAAAAATACAATACCAATTTCTTTTTTTTTTAGTTGTGTCGTAATGAGATAAAACACACTGAACAGATGTGTTCCGTACTTATTATTTTATCTAAATATATTCAAAATTAAATTTATTAGATATGTGTATGATGTGTGCCATGAGAGAATTTGTTAACCATTTTTAGGTAAGTGTGTCAGAGGAATGACAAACTTCATTAATTAACCTGACATACACTGGATACTGCAATCACAACCATATATCACTACAGTAAAAATATTCATTAAACAAGCATCTACACTACACCGAAAAAAACGACATGAATAAGCATAGACAATGCAATTTTAATGAAGACATTTAAACAAATCAATTATCACACGTGGTTCTGTTAACAAACAACTGATACACCTAAATTATGTTAATGAAAACAGGAAAGACCTAAACAAACATTTGCAGTTAAAGGAAAACACGGAAAACCGGCTGTCAGCTCAATCAAATTATAACTTGGTCCTGCTAACACCAGATACAATATCACGACCTCGAGAACTTAATTAGGTAAGTTTTCATCTGGTTTCCCCAGTTTCATTAAAAAAAATATTATTAAAATGAGTCCTGGTAACTGTACGTCGGAGGCACTCGGGAGCTCTAGTTGTTCAAAGCAAGATTCAACAAAAAGTAGAAAAATAAATAGAACTTTTATTTTGAAGTTCTCGAGCTCTGTATCCGTGCAAGGACTTCTTCATTAACTGATATACAACTAAACTTGCAGAAAATAATTATACTGTAGAAGCAAATTTACTCTGACGCTGGCTTACTTCATTCATCTAGGGGGCGATGCAGGAATCCCAGTTTTTTTTTTGGCACCTCGGATTCAGAGTACCTCGAACAGTTCCAGCCATCCTCGGGTCACCAAATCAAGCACTCCGCCGTCGCACATCCCCGTTGGCAGATCTCGGTTGCCCGTACATCTCCATCTCCTCGGTGTTCTGTGAAAATCATTTCCTGTAGCCGTCATAGTGGAGTTTTTTTTTTGTTCCGAAGTCCTTCCTTAAACGTTCCATCCAACATTCTTTTCCACAAACTTTTTTTTTCAACAGCCCTCATATTACCCGTTTGTTATCCCCCGCTCTTGTCTTTACCGAAGTTTTACACATAGAAGAAGTTGTAACAAAACTTTCAATTTTTCCTTTAGACAAGATAGCTATTACGTTTACTATGGAAACAGTTTTGAAATGACAAACCTATTCAAAATAATCGTTACCACCTGGAGTGCAAATATGAATCTGTATCTCATGCAAATTATCTATTATAAGTACATAAATTTGTATGCAAGATCAGAGCTTTGAATGTCAGCAAACATATGTAACATTTCATCACTTTACAACACACAGTTTTTATTTACGTCATTAAACTACATGTCTCTAGTATGGACACTTGTTATTAACAGTGAGCGCAATACTTAATGCAAACATCAATTCTAATTTAGATCCTTATCACTGCCATTATATTGTTTACAATTACTTACTCCGCACTTATTAATTACACAAATTCAATCTGTCTATTGCCGTCATTACAAATTTCTGTCACTCACGCATCCAGTTCAAAAGCCCCGCCCGTCAGTCCAACTCTACACCGTGCCGATACTCGCAGTCCGCGGACTTCACTGTCACTGGTCGCTGTCGTCGCCACTCATCGCTTCGCTGATTCCACATACTTGTCGATTAAGGCTGCACGAGTCTCCAGACTCTCGACTGTCAGCCCGCTGCGCTTATATAGACCCAGTGCCCCGATACAGAAAGTTCCCGGCACCTCAAGTAGTGCCGAGAGAGGTGAGGGTGATGACCAGAACATTCTTGTAACGATAACCCTAGACATTCAATCCGCCCAACGACTGAAGCGGCGCGAGTCACGGTAGGATCATCGTGGCACGCACGGCAGCATGCCTTTGTAAATCTCCGCTCATTTCTGGAGTTACTAATGATGACCTCGACACACTGTTCTTTGCAAGCTCGAGCGGGATGGGGAAACTGAAGCGACGTACAGAGTCTCAAATGTAACAGGACTTAACTAGTCCGCAAAGTACGGGAGGTAAGTGTAGCCCACTACAAAACCAGCGCAGTGATTGGTCTCCGTAAATGGGATGCGCAGGCGGCAAGATATAAGTGTCATGTCAAGTTCAGCTATTCGGGTCAGGTCACCGTGACGTCCGTAGCAACGACCTTGATTCCCGTTGAGTTTTATACGAGAGCGTGGAAAAGAAATCAATTCTAAACACCTTCATTCACGTCTATAGTCCATTCCCCATTGGAAGCAACTTTCTCGAAGCCCTGCTAAATATCTACTTGCAGGCTCGTTTCGTATTCTTCCGCCAAATGTAAACAAATATTGCCATGTGACTTCCATGTAGCATCTGTCAAAATCAATGTTTACATTCCATTGTGTGTGTACATATATATCGTATACTTTCGCTACACCTAAAAATAAACATTGAAATGTGACTTCTACTTTTATAGCAGTCAAATGTGTTGTATACTGTTTACAGCTTTTCAAAGAATTTTTGTCATATTCCAAAAACCATTCCGTATGAAAATTCACAGTTTAGGTCTCTAACATTATTTAGGTGAGCTTTATGCCGTTTTAAAAATACCCGAATTGAAGACTGTTCTTATGGATATTTTACATTAACATTTTTTTTTTTTCCACGACGTAGCTCAGTACATGTAATGCACGTTAGTATTTTGCCGCGACTGTGTTTTACACTGTTACAACTGCGAGGTAAAGGGCTGTACTAATTGTAATTATCCTTTTGCTTTTGATATGTGTTGGCTCATTTCTCTAAAAGGACGGCCTCAGTTGGAATAAATATTAAAACGAAGAAACAACCAGTGAAAAAGGCATATTGAATTCAAACACGCATCTCGTGTTGCTCATTTTTGTCAAACAAACTTAAAAGATAGTGGTGGACATGCACACAAATAAACCTACGGTAACTTTTATTCCGCTCATATTTCCATGTATTTCTACTTACTGATTATTATATTTATTGAAATTTATCGGGCTGGGCTTAGTATTTTTCTTCTCGGATTGTGGAAAATTACGTTACACGACTGTGTTTTAAACCCCTTAGGGCAAAGGTACAACGTTGTGATAAATAAACAGACGTGGATGTAAATAAATAACTTCGTCATAAAAACAGTTCACATTTAAAATGTATAAATAGTTCTAATCAAATATTTGAAATCACGCATACGCAGGGCCAGCGTATCGACCACGATGCACAAAAAGGCAGGCCATTTCACAGACGCAATGATTATCGAAACACACTTCACAGTATATTTATTATTGCCGTGGAAACACAGATCTATCACAACATCGTAACTTGCCTACGTAGGTTTAAAAAACACGTAAAAAGGTGATGTATTAATTTGAAGTATTTTTCGGAGAAAGAATAATTTGTGTTTCGTTTGGCAAAAAGCAACACCCCATGTCATGGTTCGCCATGTCTGCCAACTTCACTTGGTAACAGCCCCGCCATCATATATAAATATATTAAAATAAGTATCCAAAAATTAAAATCTCTTTCCAGTTGTAAATTACAAATTCAAAAATCATTATTTTACTGTGATAAGTATGAAATATGCTACAATTGAAAACATGTGTTAAGGTTCTTGCTTACTAGCGAAGTGAAATTTCTCGAGTGTGAAAGAGACGAAGAAAGAGAAAGAGGGCGACAAGCCTCGCACAGCAGACAGTTGCTTCAAAATTGCTCTCGCTCGATAAAACAACGCCGTACCATTACGGCTTACTCACGATATTTTCCGCTGTTATTTCAAACTGTAAAAATGAGATATGTAGCCATCGGGGCTATTTAAATTGTTCGATAGGTACCGTTTAATTTACAAATAGTATACTAAAAAACAAGGTAAAAATAATATTTTAACAACGAACTATTTTTTACCGGCCGTTGCCAACACGTCGCTGTACTCGCTGTTGTTAATTCATACTTATAAAGAAATAAATATTACAAGTTATAGAAGATATTAAGATAAAGTTTCATTTATTCAATAACACAGTACTCTAAAGTTAATCACAGTGTTTTATATTTGTGGAATACAGGTTATTGAAAAAACAGGTTGACATATAATGCCTAGAGTGTTTTTTTAAAGGTTGATTTTCATAAGTCGCTTCCAATCGGGAATGGACTATATATTGCATTTTAAAAGCCAATAAAAAAAACTAAGAAACTGAAATGGTCGAGAATGGTGTTTGTTAACTTCGTGAATAAATGTACTGCCAGCGTGAGGCATTTCTGTTAATAGGTGTATTTATAGCGTTGCTAATTATTATTTTTTCCTTGCGATGAAAAACATTAAACTAAAGGAACGTGTACAGCAAAAACAAGTTCAAATGAAAATATGTATCAAAGTAGTCTTCTCCTTTGCCTATTGCTACAACATCATAAAGGTGTTTCTGTTGGCGACGGATAACAACAATGCGTTGATATAAAACATGACCCATGTCCTATTAAAGACGTTTCAGCATAAAACGTTATTTTCTACATCTTTATCGTAGGCCTGATTTTTTTTGGTGATGACATTTGTGGAGAATCATTTTTCAGAAAGGAATTAAAGAGACGATAAAAATTTAAGTCGTATATTCATTTCTACACAATTCTCAAAATCGAGCAGTTATTAATATGTTAGGCTGCAGATCAATAGTGCATGCAGAAATGTTTCTTGGAAATATATGTGGTTGCCGATATTTCAGTTTTAACTTTTTAGAATATTATTTAAATTCAAAATAGCCCGGAAAGCGGTGATGTAACGGCCAGACTACTCTCCTCCCACCTAGGCGAACCGGGTTCGAGTCCAAATGGGGTCACTTCCGGATATTCGCACGTGGGTAATCGTGCTGGACAATGCCGCTTGCCAGCGGGTTTTCCCGGGGGTCTCCCATTTCCCCGCCCTTGCATTCCGACGCTGCTCCGTTCTCACCTCACTTCACCCTCATCGGCTATCGATGTTACGATGTTACGAGAAGCCCAAATCTCTCCGCTCTACTCTCTCCACTTAAAATAGCCAGAATTAAAACCCACATGTGAACCAAGTATCAGATGTCGAAAAAATTGGACACGCCCTGCCTCTGTTTTCAAGAAACATTTTAACTGTGTGTTGAAATAACTTGTTGGAATTCTTATGAATCAAGAATTTAAATTAAAACTCTCAAATTTTCAACAAAAAGGCAAAGAGAATGTTATTATTCAAATGTTGAGGAGTTTTTATCACGTTGGCATTGGTATAATCTTTAGGAACCATAAAACACTCTCAAAATCCTTTAAATCCGCGTGTTTTAATGCAAACTATAAGTTCCTGTCATGCGTATATTCTAAAAGAACACTTACTGCTAGCGACTAACGAATGATAGAGGCTGTTCACGTTAAAGCGAGCACTTTCAAAATTAACCTTAGAAAAAAGTCACTGCCCATGCCGTTATATACTTCAACGGGCGCACTGAGTGCCAAGCGCCCGATAAAGTTAATAACGACAGATGGAAAGTAGTTCCATGTCTTAATTTCGAATAAAAAGTGTTAGGTAACCAGTTGTGATAATTTTAATTAATTAATTTCTTTTTCGGTTTTTTAATGCATCAGAGTGTAAAAATAAGCAGATTTATAACATGTTTACTTTTCTAATAATTTCACAGTTTCACTTGACCGGCGCATGAATAAAGCGATGAGGCCCATGTCAATGTTAATTCTACATAAGGCGGAAGAATACACAACGCGCATACAAGTTGATCTTAAGCAGAGCTTTCAAAAGTGCTCATTTCACTGTGAACAGCCTATACTTTCAAATCACCAGCCGACCTCCCGTGGTGCAGTCGGTTGGTTGGGCGCCAAAGGTCTACTGTGTGGGAGGTTGTGGGTTCGAATCCTAGGTAAGGCGTGTGGGTGTTAGTTTAAGTTTAGGTCATAGGTACCGTGATAAGCTTTCAGGCTTATCACGGGATGTTTAAAAGCTCTTTTCAATACAATACAATTCCAATACATACGATTTCAAATCACCACGCTAATTATCAGAGACGTGCAAAATTCGCGTTATCTTTTAGTGACAGGATAGACTCAACTACTGTATAAACAAGCGAGCACAGTCCGTGGTTTAATTGGCCGCTGTACTTAAATCGACGTCACCTGCCGGCATGACTTCCTTAAAAGCGATTGGCCACTCCATCGCTGATGTTATATTATTGACTCAAGCGTTCTCCGAGGCGTGACAGACATATTTCCGGCCAATGACTGGTCGGTCAAACGCACAGTAACTTGGAGTTCAGTCTGTTCTCACACAATAACGCGAATTCTGCAGGTCTCTACTATATTTATAACAAATTGACAGATGCACTTTACCGACTCATGAATAACGCGATCCAGTCCATAAAACAGAGGTCGTTTAACATCTTGGTGGAAGGATACGAAGTGGACAGGAAAGCAGATCCTAAGCAAGGCTATTGAGTGTGCTCGATTGACCGCTGGACAGCACACAGAAACATACTTTAAGAGCCTTCCAACACAGCCCAAAACTGTGTTTTCAGAAACGCATGTATTAAAAACTATAGGCAGTTTACGGTGAAATGAGCACTTTTGAAAGTTCTGCTTAAGATCTACTTGCATGTACGTTGTGTATTCTTCCGGCTTATGTAAGATTAACATTGTCATGGGTCTCATAACTTTATTCATGCGTCGGACAAGTGAAACTGTGAAATTATTATAGAAGTAAATATTTTTCAACTCTGCTAATTTATATTCTTAAAAAAAAAAAAAAAAAAAAAAAACCCGGAAAGCGAAAGAAATAATTTAAGTTATCAGAAATGGTTACCTAACACTTTTTATTTTGCGTTAAGATACGGAACTACTTCCTATCCATCGTTACCAACTTTACTGGGCGCATTTCACTCAGTACGCCAGTTAAAATATATACTTGTAGAGGCAGTGACTTTTTTCTAAGGTGTATTTCAAAAGTGCTCACTTTATCGTGAACAGCCTTTAATCGGATTCTTTCTATACTAGGATGGGTGACTGCGCTGGTCTTTCATTAGTAAAATTATTGGGTTACCGCCTTGCGTTCCGTAGCTGCATCATGCACGAGGAAAAAATTGCGCGCGCACTTTCACAGCCTTGCACGTAGAGGTAATTAGAGGCGATGTTGCGTGAAAAGCGCCGACGTGCGTCGCCCTTAGCACTAATAGATTCTTTTTTTTTCTTCCCCCAATTACGTTAACAAACCACCCACTAGGCGGAGTCCTTGGTGTAAAGAGAGGGAATATGCGGTAGGGTGCGCATTAACCAGCTTCCGAGTCCCAACAATGACAGCCACTCCGCACAATAAAATTTTACTTCAAATTATATTCAATTCTTACTAGATTCAATTTCCTCAACACCATATGACGTCACTTCTACGTCACAACCGCGGCCATTTTACCTCCCAAGAAATTGAATGGTCGAGTTCGTTCAAATATTCTCGTTTCGGACGTTTTAAGTCTTCTTGAATTTAAATTTTCATACGCGATCAAAATGATTCACACCAGTCGAACAGCTGTTTATATTCAGTTTCCTCGCCGAGGGAATAGAAATAAACAAAAACTCAGAAGTTTACGAGAAATGAACCTAGCTGTTTTACTTCGCCGTCCCTCACGACTCCAAGCAGAGTAGGGAGAGGAAAAATAAACGCTCGTGGAAATGACGAACTCGTGGAACTGACATGGAGCCCGTAGGAGCGATGATATCCTAAGTGCGCACAATAGTGTCGCCCGTATCGTTCCCTCGCTTCTGGACCTTGAATGCGTCAAATAGCTCCAGGTGCGCAGGAGCCGTAAGGAACGGCGGAGCTCGGTGATGTTCCACGCGACAAGGAAGTAGTTCTCGACGCGGAAGGGGAAGATGGCGAGATGAAAAGTTATGCAACAGGCTTGAGGAGGGGGGTTATGGGCGTTGGGTTCGCTTGTTGCTGTAAATAGGTGTAAAGGGGGGGGGGGGGAACCAGGAAATGCATATTTAGCGACGCGGTTCATGAACTTCTATGCCAAAAGAAACGGGTTGGTGGGTAGTGATATGATGTAAGGAGTTACATGATATGCGGAATGTGGTGCGTGGGAGTAAATGCGGACATTATAAAAATTTCAAAAGTTCGTGGAAATATGTATTTATCCTCGGTTTCATTTTTGTTTATGTCACAAATATTGAATAGTATGAGTATATGTGTATATACATAGTATATATAATATACGGTATCCTGATTAACGCATCAAACTTTTTTTTTTTTAACAAATTGCTTTGCTCAAACTAACAATTTACCACCTGTGCATAGGCGGGATTCAATAAAGAAAATCTAAGAAATTTTTACCCAGGATGCTAACAGTTTGCAAAAAAAAAATGGGGTGTGGCTGTGTTGGGGACACGGCCGTTTGTTTTGCGTGAATACATTACCTTGACGCGCTCGGATGCCTTGATGTTTATTTTACAGTCCCGGCACCGCTTCACTCGATCATATGGGGTTTTATGGGTATCGCTGAATTGATTTTGAGATGCTCTTTCCAACCGTATACGATTTCTGTACTTCGACTTGGTTTTTTGACGAATATAGGCCGACATTGTGTTAAGTTTCCTCAATGTTTTACATTAAACTCATAGCCACGCCACACAAATGTTTTTAGACACGAAATCAATAGATCTTGACGAGAGCTGTCGATTGAAACTTAAATTATGAGACGCGACGAAATTAACTCAAAATTGCATCCGCCCCCTCCCGCCGCGCGCGATGCTTCGCAGTTCTCACTCAACGGAACATATTATTTGATATTTTGGCAATCGAGTGGTGTAACTGAATTTTGAATGTAGACGATAGATTCGGAGCTGCAATGCCGAACTGTATCCCCCGATTTTGTCATCGGATTTTCCGAATTGCCTCCCACTACGGTTGCAAATTTAAAGACGTTTTCACGTCAAAAATTTATGGGGAGGGAAATGCTTCTGAATATTTACAGCTTGTGTTAATTACACCTAGAATGCCTATCATCCTTCACGAATTATTAACTACGGTTTTCTGGTTGTGTGTTATCGTGCTACAAACATAACTGACAAGCGATACGACATTGGTTTCATGCAGTTTGTGGAAGGCGATAGATTGAAAGAACATACCGAGATGTGCAATAATTTGTCTACTGACAGTTAGCAAGTGTTGCCGGCAAGTGTACCGATTCTAGAAGTGATTATAATGAGACATTAAATATTGAAGACGAATTGAGTGCAGTAGAGTCGGTTTACGAAGTATGTGCTCTTGCAAGACATTCTCGTGAAGACAACGAACTTAAAAAAAAAAAAATGGTCGTTGGACCTAAACACTGATGAACATACAACTCCTGCTACAGAGGAAATTAAACAGGAAGTGAAAACGATTACGAAGACAGCATAGATGAAAATGAACATGATGACAGTGATGGAGCTGAAGACGATATGTCGGTTTTCTCGATGCACTGACACACCCCTCAAACAAATTTGCTGCAATAGCGACGCGAAGAAGGCAGAAGCCGTCGAGAATACTGGCTACATATTTCCCGAAGACCCGAATGAACTTGTTCATAGACTCAGGTATTTGATTGAGCTTCAAAAACGCGGCGGAGATTTCTCGCACTTTGTTGAGATATATTCAATCGTTAGTAAACTGAAGGAACTGTGATATATCGCATGATGTGATTAATTGCTTTCTACTGAAATTGTAATTACAAAATATTATACTATTATTACAAAATAACTAGTTTTCCGACCGACATTTTCGACTTAGCGGTGTCATGTTTTGAAAGGGATAGAGGAAGTTCGGATAATGTGGACCCCCCGTTTGTTTTTCACATTTTTTGAAAGGGATAGAGGAAGTTCGGATAATGTGGACCCCCGTTTGTTTTTCACATTTTTTTTTCAGAAACTATATTAGAAAATTTACATTCGTCTATGGTATATTACAGATTGATATGTCGGTATACGTTATACATATAACTTACACATTTAATTGAATATTTCAACTATATGTACTCGTACAAAACTGTAAAGGTTCACTTTACCCGCACTTTTCGGGTAAAATGGAACCACGAGTTTACATTTCCTATTCTAAATCATTAAAAAGTGTGAATTCCAGTTGTAATCAATTGTATGCAGGCGTACAGTTGGTACATATTTTGGACACATTACAGTTATAAATGATGATAGTTAACATAAAGAAAATTAACATCGTCTATTACTCAAATAATTCAGAACGTGTTCTTGGCACACATGAAAATACTCTATTAAATTAAGATTTTGGCGCACCAAACACGTTATATATAAATATCTGTAAAACAGAGACATTAGGATTTGCAAATATCACCTATAAAGTCCAAAGTTTCATTATCAGCACATTCTTCGTGACACCAGTCTAAATACTTTGAATACTAAACCCATTTTTATCCATATTTGTCATCTGAAAATTTTCCTCTGTAGTAGATACACGCAGCATCAGTTTCATCAATCCTGCGATGTTCCACACGTCGCTTTTCGTTCTTAGTCTTCTCGGATGCTTCAGTTGTTCATGTTCTGTACTCGTAACTAGGTTATAGATGAAATCAGATAATAACCTGCACGACCACAGTTTAATAGTTATAACAAATTAACTATAACAAATGAAAATCGAAGTAATGTAAACTACGGCGGGTAAAGTGGACCGGTGCCACTTTAGCTGGAATTGGCCGGGTAACTTTAGCCGACCGACACCATTTTTTTTTCCTCGAATGGTTTTGTACACTTAACTACTTAAACATTACAAATTTGAAACATCTACCATAAACACAGACACCTGTATCATTACTTTGAAACATTCTGTCATTTTGTAATTTTCAATCATTTCAGCGCGTTTAATAAACTTACATACCTGCAAAAACTTTGAATTCTGGATCTTCCGTCATCGTATTATTACCTGCAGACATCGATTCACGTGCACTCCTCCAGCCGTCCAGGCATCTGAAGGATGTTCACGATAAAGTGAGCACCTTAGAAATGAATCTTAGAAAAAGTTACTTCCCCTGCATGCATATATTCTAACTGGTGCACTAAGTGACATTCGCCCAGTAAAGTTTGTAACGAGTGGGTGGAAAGCAGTTCCGTATCTTAACGTCGAATAAAAAATTTTAGGCAACCATTTCTGATAACTTAAAATTATTTCTTTCGCTTTATATTTTTTTATGCACCGAAGTGTAAAAATGAGCAGATTCGAAAGTATTGGCGTTCTTAATAATTTCACAGTTTCATTTTGACCGATGTACGAATAAAGTGATGAGGCCCATGACAATGTTAATTTTACACAAGGCGGATGAGTACACAACGTGTAAACAAGTAGATCTTAAGCAGGGCTTTCAAAAGTGCTCATTTGACCGTGAATAGCCTATAATGTATAGTGACCGAGTACTTCATGTGACTCTCAGTAGGTTGCAGCAGTCACACAAAATTTTACAGCGTGGCTCCACAATACCCGAACTTACTCTACTCATTTGACCACAAATATTTACATTTATATTATATATATATATTTCATCATCGTGAAATAAGTCCTTAAGGCTTAAGTGACCTTAGGCCGTACCGCGGAAGTGGCGTAGAGACGTCGCAGGTCCGACCGGTCGCCGAACCCGGGTCTCCCCGTCCAAGCCGTCTCCCGTGGTGGAGGGGAGGGGGGGTGATGTTCACGTGCAGTAAGCTACTCTGTGCGACGGGACGGGGTCGGCTGTCGTGGAGGAAAGAGGCTGCACTGGTCCGAACACAAGGCGGCGCGAGGTGCCCCGAGGTCCCAGTGCCGTTACCTCCGCAGCCAGGGACGCGCGCGCAGCGTCGTCTTACGTGATGGGTATTAGTCCCATTCACGGTCACTTCTTGACTTTTCTGAAGCCCTGCCGGCGTTATACTTCCAGGATATTCCTCCGCCTCGTGCAAACAAAGCCTAACCGAGTCTAGAAAATTACACCGAAAAGACCACGCACCGCATTTCTGCACGCTCAGTCACGTAATATTTTGCATAAAGGACTGCCTATTTCTCACTAGTCACCTTATTTTCCGACTATTTTATTCACATCAATTATAGATTGACTACTATAATTTATAGATAGAATATACGTATTGTCCATTTCATATAAGTGACATTAAGTGCGGTAAAACTTGATATATGATATTCACGCTATAGTGAGCACTTTTGAAAGCCCATTTGGAATAACAGTCGATAAATGTATTTTATTGCAGCCTTAGACGTTAACTTCCGAGCGCCGTGGAATATACACACAGTGTTTATTGCTCACATGTCAATATTTATTTATAAAAGGTGGCTAAAGGATAAAAAATGGCTGAAAGGAGAAAGTAACTAGGACCTCAAAAGTGCTCAAATTACCATGAACAGGCTATAGGCGTTACCAACGCAAATGTTTTCTACCTGTTTTAATTCATATTTATTATAAATGAATTATTATAATTTACAAGTACACTATAAGCAATTTTTCTATTTAAAAAATAAAATACTTTTATGTTAACATGATGTATATAACGCTTGTGATATTTATTAAATAACTGAACACCTTATACATGGGGTGACTTTTTAGATGTTTGATTCGAAAAATTTGAAGAAAACGTGAACAGACGATAATGTGGGTTTTAAAATCAATCAAGTTGTTTAATAAATCGGACAAGAACACGAACGTCCCATGCCTGTTCTTAAACAACATATAAACGCCAGAAAATTTTTGTAATCTCGGTAGATCTGGGTACGCCTGTTCGAGCTGGCCGCTTAGGCCGGCATTGCGACGACGTCACGTAACAAGCATCACTCTTACTTTTCACGAGGTACGTAAAACAGGGGGTTTTTTTTTTCGGTGTGTTATTGTGCTTCACGTAAGCACGTAACCTTTGACGTGAATACATATTTAAATTTACAATCACAGTGAGAGGAAATGCAGAAAATCCCATCATAACAAAATTGGGGGATACAGATTGACCTTACAGCTCCGAATCTATCGTCTAAATTCAAAATTCAATTACACCAGTCGATTGCCAAAGGATAAAAGCATATTTACGTTGAGTGAGGACTGTCAACTGTGAAGCAACGCTCGCGCGGGAACGAAGGGGGGGGGGGGGGGATTTTCAGTTCGTTTCGCTGCGTCTCATAACTTCCGCGTAGTATAACTTTTGACTAGGAGAGGCTACGGTGCTCGTTTAGGATTCAATCGATAGCTCTCGTCAAGTTCAATCGTTGGCGTGTATAAAAATATTTGTCTCTCGTGGTAATGGTGAAATGGCATGCGTTTAATGTAAAACAACAAGAAAACTTAACACAATTTCGACCTACACTCGTTAAAAAACCAAGTCGAAATATTGAAATTGTATACGGTTCTAAAGAGCACCTCAAAATGAATCCAGTGATATAGTCCGGTCACTGGAGACATGAAAAGGGGGTTCACTATGCAAACGTTTTGGTAGATCTGAATTTTTAATATGTTGTTTGGGATGGTTAGAAGGTAAAACCCCAAACTTCCGTCATTCCCATCCCTGTACTCTCTCCGCCATCCTGAAAAAACACCGAAAATGGACACTTTTTTCAGTTTTTGGCCTATAACTTATTCCATATACGTTTTAGCTAAAAAGACGAGACATACAAGCTTGTAGAGGACAAAATTTCTTACAAAATTGATTCTATACTTTTTTGCACGATCAATAGCAACGGAGCTGTGGAGCATCGAAAGGGGGGTAAAATCGCGACTTAAGCAAAATTTTCACATTCTCGCCACTTTGGATCGCAAAAACTCAAAGAACACTTGATATTAACGTAAAAGTCTACATGATCAACGCTGTAGATAATTTAATTACCTTTAAGATACTTATCTCAAAAACATTTTTTATGACAAATACCGAGGAGTGGGGTAACATTTACGAAAAAACGATATAATGGCTTTTTTCATGTTCACCTCAGAAACGCTATTTGGTTTGCAATTTCCATTTTTATGACACTCAAGTATTTGCTATCACATAATAGTGTATATAAATGATACGTATATATGTATATATACATATACATAGGCAAACTTCGTTTTGTATAATTTTAGCTCTGAGGAAATGAGGATCTGAATAAAAAAAAGTCTTGAACATTCGTTTTAAAGTTGTTAAACCCGTCCTAAGTGTGGAATGTGGACTTGAGGCTCGACAAAAGCGCCCCCGAAAGGTTGTGAAGAGGAAGGGGAACTCCCAGACCCCTCACAGAGGGCCGTTAGCCGAACACAAAGGGGGTGAGAATGGGGGTATTTCTAAACCTCCGGCCCTGCCCCTCAGTTGAATAAGAGGCGTAGTAAAACTCACTTCGTTCGGAGTTAACTTCCCTCACGCGATGTTTTACAACGCGAGTTTTGTAGTGATTTTTACTTTTTGAGTGATTTCAAGCGGTGTGAACAAGGCATCGTCATCTTGTGTAGGGACATCAGACTGTGTGTGCTTTATACGTGAGAAGAGTTTGGAAGAGGGGGCAACAATTACTCTAAAGAAAGAAGGAATTGAAACTTTACAGAAAGCAAGCATCAAAAGGAGGCGAAGCGTAATACAGAATTTCTGGTGGGGAAAGATCAGATTCGAATTCACAATGCTTGTTCAAAAAGTTATTCTGATGATAAAGGATATAAGCATACCTATGTCAAGGGTTACATAAAACAGGACCTTCTACCTCATCACTACTGCAGCTTAGGTCGGTTAGTGGAAGGTTTAACTTTAAGGGTACATGTGGTGGAGAAGAAAGAACTCAGGGACAATTTTTTGGAAGCAGCAAGGAAACATGGAGACGAATGGGCTCAGAAAATTATTGACCAGGTTCCGCCGGATTTGGATCTAATTGAGGCTGATTCTCAGTACCACCGTTCTTGTCAAAGAAAGTTGTATCAACCGGCATCGACTGGGACAGGGCAAGGGCACAGTACTTACACCGAAATCAATCAAGCAATGGAATGTATTTATTCTTTTCTGGGGGAAAACAGCGACGAATATCAATTCTCATTTGCTCAATTGATGGATGCAATCGAGCGGGAATGTCAGGTTGACCGAAAAACAGTAAAATCCCGTTTGCTGGTTAAGTATGGAGAAGACATCCTATTTGTGAAAACAGGCAATACATCAACAGTCTGTTAAAAACATACAGGGTATAAAATACTCACAAAAATCTGAATGGAAATAAAACATTAACTCCTGAGGAATCGATAATGAGGTTGGTCAAGGCAGATGCAGATATAATAATAGAGGACATTCGCTCCAAAGCTTACAATGTCACTGAATACTCACCCCCTGACCAATTTTTGAATAATGTTGAGTAGGAAATTCCTGCATCTTTGTTTACTCTTCTTGAAACAGTGATGCTGAAGAATAAGAAAGGGTCTTTGGATAAATGGAAGAGGACATGTGTGGCCATCTCTCATGCTGTCATTGCTGCTGCACGACCCAAATCCTTTTTGTAGCCCATTCTTACAGGTTTGAGTGTGTTAATGTATAGGAAGTTTGGTTCCAAACTCCTTATTAACTTGATGTCCTCTCTTGGGTTTTCGTCCAATCACACTGAGGCACAGTTACTTGAAGCATCGTCCATCTCACAACCCCAACCACATCTGATAAAACCCAGGCGTAATGACGCTTTCTGCCAGTTGGTGTTTGACAATGCTGACTTCAAGGTCAAATAGATCGTCACAGAACATTCCACGCCATGGGTGGGATTGTGTGTGTGACTCCACATGATGCAGTGGGGCAGGCTGGAAATGTGAAATGTTCAGGAAGAATGAGTGCAACCGAGGTGGTGGCAACAGTTGGTGTCGTCATTGAGCTTCAAAGATTTGTGAAGAACCCAAATGCTGGTTTGAAAACTGTCGCAATCAAAGATCTTGATAGCCTCTCCTCAACTGCAACAACTGTTATTTCTCAGTCTGCTGCAGAACTTCGGTAGCTATACGGCGAGTCAACTGGAACTCATTTGTCATGATGGAATGGTTTCACGGAGAATGCCTCAGAAAATGGAGAATATAGGTGTTCTAAAATAGTTTACCTTCTATTCATCTTCGCCCCACCTAGTGATTATAACACTGTGTACACATCGCACTTCACTGCTCGTCAAAACTGTGGCAGCTTCAAGCAAGGAACATCTTTTTGTAACATTTGACCAGCCCCTATACATTAAGGCCCAGGAAATTCTCCACAACAGCACACAGCCACAATTGCAAGGTATCATTGCGAGGCTTGGTGGGTTTCACTTATTGATGTCCTACTTGCGAGCTATTGGAACAATCATAGCTGACTGTGGAATTAATGAGTTATTTGCCACTATATATGCTGAAAATAGTATCATAAAAATGATGTATGGCCATGTGTATTCCCTAGCAGTGAGAGCTCAACTGTTGGCTCATCAGGTAATGGCCCACATCACTTTAAATACAATTGCATTCACTGGGGAAGAAAGAAATGAAGCCAACAGACTACTATCACGTGAAGATCAATTTGTCATTTTGTCAGCTGACAATGGGGAAGAAATCAAATCTGTGAAGGAGAAATTCACAAAAGCTGGAGAAGATTTGCAACACAGGTTACCTACAGCACAACTTTGGGTGCAGTACTTCAAAATGTTCACTCTTGTAAAACAATTCATACAAACGGAGAGGATGGGTAACTTTCAACTCCACCTGGACACTATAAAACAGATGCTTCCATTTTTCCACACAGAAGGACATTGGTTGTATGCCAAAAGTGCTCATTTATACTTACACGAAATGTTGGGTATGAAAGATAGAATGGATCCGTCAGATTTCCAAAAATTTACTGAGGAAGGGTACTTTACTATTTGAAGGACAGACAGGTTTTGGTCGGGGATTTGGACTGATATGACGATCGAGCAAAAACTAATGAAAAATATGAAGATAGGTGGAGGATTGACTGATTGACGGGGAATGACAGACAGCATATCGGTGAAGTGGACTCTTGGAATGACTTACCTTCAGGATATAGCACAAGAGATGGAGAAATTCACCAACATCACAGCAATGTCTTCTGAATAACATGTGGAGATGAGGCCTACTAGGAACCAACAAGACACCCTCGATGTGCAAAAAACTGCAGGAGTGGTTTTCAAATCATCCCCATTCCCAGAAGTTGATGTTATTATGAGCATAAACTCCGGAATAGTGGGAAAATACCAGGTCAATTGTCACAAGGCACAACAAGTTGGGTTGACAGGAGTATCAAGAATAGTCGGTACAACCTTTGGTGAAGTGTCATTTAAAAAGAAGAACAAAATGGTTACCCTAGTGTTTGACAAAAACACCTTGAAAGTTGGAGAGAAGAAGATAGAGGCAGACCCACTCACACTGTACCAAAGAATGTGAATAGCAAAGAAATCTCAAGAAGACCTACACTAGTACATCTCTTATAAACTAGTACCATTCCCAATGTCCCTGTTCAATGAGGATGGTATGTGTCAGGGCACCAAGTCTGCATTGTATGCTGCATTCACGAAAACCACATGGTTGTTATTGATGGTGGACATCTGCTTCATAAAGTTGTGTGGAATCGAAATGTGACATTTGAACAGATTGGCACAAATTACATCAAGTACATCCACCAACATTATGGCAGGGCTGTGATGGTGATTTTTTATGGTTACCCTGAGGATGCTCATCTAAGTACCAAGAGCACTGAACAGGCGAGAAGGTGTAAGATGTACACCTCAGCTGAAGTCATATTTGTTAAAACAACGTTCAACTCAAAACCTCAGGAGAAGTTTCTATCTAATGAGAACAACAAAAACATGTTTGTAACACTTCTCCGGGCAGAACTTGAAACTTCAAACATTATCACTAAACAAGCTGAGGAAGATGATAACGTGCTAATTGCCACCACTGCGAAATCCTTAGCTTCAGAATATGAGGCCGTCCTGATTGTGGGTGAGGACATTGACTTGCTCATTGTGCTTACTGGGACTTCCCCTGAAACCAACAACGTTTATCTCCGAAAACCTGGGAGAGGTCATTCATCCGACGTGTTATACTCCTACTCATCATTCAAGTACGATTCAGCCGAAAACGTTCTGCTCCTCCATACCATAAGTGGATGTGACACCACCTCCAATGTCTTTGGAGTCGGAAAAAATAAATTCTGCAACCTTTCCCAAAGAAATCCGCTTTTGCAGGAGATAGCCCAAGAATTCACCGATCCTGATGCCACCATAACATATGTTTCAGAGGCAGGAGAGCGGATTTTGGTGGTATGATAGGGGGAGACCATGAGCAGCAATCCCTCACCGCTCTGCGCTACACAAAGTTCATCACCAGCTCTGCCAAGCTAACTCTGGCCAAACTCCCACCAACCTCCAATGCTGCGCACTTCCATTCACTCCGGACGCACCACCAGGTCATGGCGTGGATAGGAGTGCGGAAAAACCCCTTGGAGTGGGGCTGGGCGAGAGGGTGCAGAGATCTGGTACCCATACAGACGGTGAGGGATGCTGCTCCACCAGCTCTCCTACAAACTGTATCTTGCAAATGCGTCACCGGATGTATCGGAGCATGCGGTTGCAGGAAAGCTGGTCTAAATTTGCTCCAACCTCTGTAAGCATTGTTGTGGGCAATCCTGTGAAAACAGACCAGAACTAATCATCGACGACGAGGATGATGGCGAATATCTTTGGGTGTTGGAAGAAGAAGTCGAAGATTCCCCTCTTCCCACACCTCCCAAACGTGCCAGAATGGGAACCTAGACATTCTTTTTTTTTTGTACTTTAACTTTTACATAGCATTATTTAATTACTTTTACTTTTAAATAACCTTTTTCAATCACATTTATTTTTTATAATTACCATGTTTATTCATCTATTACTTTTTATAAACGTTAACAATTTCTCTAATAAAAGGTACTTTAAAATGAATTTTCGAGGCTTTTTTACTTAGATCCTCATTTCCTCACAGCTAAAATTATACAAAACGAAGTTTGCCTCTAAATTACAGACCAAATACCGTTTCTGGGGTAAACTCGAAAAAAACTATATTATCATTTTTTTGTAAATGTCTCCCACTCCTCGGCATTTGTCACAAATTTTTTTGAGTCAATTATCTTAAAGGTAATTAAATTCTCTTCGACTTCAATTATGTAGACTTTTACGCTCAAATCAAGTCTTCTTTGAGTTTTTGCGATCCAAAGTGGCGAGAATGTGAAAATTTTTCTTAAGTCGCTATTTTACCCCTTTTTTAATGTTTCACAGCTGCGTTGCTATTTATCATGCAAAGCAAAGTATGATATTGACTTTGTAGGAAATTTTGTCCTCTACAAGTTTTTATGTATCATGTTTTTAGCTAAAACATATAGGGAAGAAGTTATAGGCCAAAAACTGAAAAAAAAATTGGGTGGTTTTTTTAGATGGCGGAGGGAGCACATAGGTGGGATTGACGGATACCATCCCAAACAACATATTAAAAATTCACAACTACCAAAACGTTTGTAGGGTGAAACCTCACATGATCGAGTGAAGCAGTGCCACCGGTGTAATGTAAAATAAACATCAAGACGTCCGAACGCGTCAACATAGATGTACTCACACAAAACAAACGGCCGTGTCCCCAACACAGCCAAACCCAATTTTTTTATATACAAAATTGTAAAAATTCAAGCTATGTGGACATATTTGTCTTAACTCTGAAACAGGTTGCAAAAGTATGGTGTTCGTGATTTATACCAATTTTATAAATAATTGTTAGATCGCCATAACAAGATGT
Source organism: Dryococelus australis (assembly GCA_029891345.1). Taxonomy (NCBI): domain Eukaryota; kingdom Metazoa; phylum Arthropoda; class Insecta; order Phasmatodea; family Phasmatidae; genus Dryococelus; species Dryococelus australis. The sequence goes on from CM057004.1 coordinate 37,249,156, forward strand.
AGAAATGTTTTTAGTGTGTATGAGACAAAGTCGTATGTAATAAACTCCGACCTGCTGAGAAAATTCATTTGTGTTTCATGAAGTAGGTGTACTGAAAATTGCGTAACTTCTAGTACTTTTCCATTCTCATTCCTGGGAGAAAATTACACATATGGCACATTAACTGAAAACTTGAGTAGACAACATTGCGAAAATGAAAACGTACCTTGTAGTCTTGTTTGTTGTTGGGTTTAATGTGTATGTTATGAATTTGATGATTATAGCTTTGGTATATGGGAAAGTATGAGTTAGTATGCTTATGTAGTCGTGTTTGTTGTTCGGGTTTATGTGTGTTATGAATTTGATGACTATAGCTTTGGTAAGTGGGAAATTATTAGTTAGTATGCTTATAAAAGGGATTAAGGCATAATTGACCTTGTTAGAAAGAGCTTAAGGCCTCACTGACTTTAACATTATTGGATATCGGGTATACAATGCCAAAGTTATGAATTTGATGATTGTAGCTTTGGTATATGGGAAATTATGAGTTAATATACTTATAAAAGGGCATTAGGTTAGTTTGACCTTGTAGTCTTGTTTTCTTGTTGGGGTTGATCTGTGTGTGTTAAGAATTTGATGACTGTAGGGGAAATTATAACTTAGCATGTTTATAAAAGGGTTTTATGTGGGTTTGACATTGTAGTCTTGTTTGATGTTGGGTTGATGTGCGTGTATGTTTTGCTATTACATGATGAAATGGTTAATCAGAGTAATTCATTGAGATATTCTGTCTGTGGTTGTTGGTAGATGTTGAAACCGCATATACGATTGCTATTTCCTGTTAGGATTCGTTGAGATGGTAGGAATAAAGCAGGAACTGTTTTTGCTTGAAAATATCATATGGACAATATGTTTACGGTATGGTTTTTGTTTTGAGCTGTCGTTCCTCGGGAGTGGACAAATGTCTCTCTAAATATAATGTGCATACTTAATAAGTGTGTATAGTTAATGCTAGCATAGTGTAAATAGAATACCTTTCACATATAATAATAATAAATAATACAAATTGCAAATGCTGAAACAATTGAAGAGGTATATGACAGTTGAAGTTTGGCTGTTTTGCTGAGAGGATATATTACTTTGGTGAATGTTTAGTTGTTAATTATTAATTTGTGTACATGTACACCTGAAAAATATCCATTGCATGTTTATGCAAGTATGGATTATCACGATTATGTTAATTACACGAATCCATCATATAACTGCAATCCCTCCACCATTCTCGACCTTCGACAGTTGACATCGAACATATAACATGTTAGTTGAGCAGTATACACCGATCAGGTAATATGGTAGACAGCAATCGTAAGTGAATGCATAAAAATGTATTTCCCATAATTTTTTTAAATCTATTGAGTCCCCTATTAATAGATATCGGTAATCCAAAAATAACATTACATTAATTACTATAAGCAGGAATATAAAACGAAACTAAATCTATGTTACATTCGGATATAAAATAATATTAGGTGTTCTGACCAAGACTTGAACTCGATAATCCGAAATTACCATTACATTAAATAAGCCTATCAGCTAACCAACTCACAGATAAAATTTGGTTAAAATCAGAAATGAATCACCCGAACATATTGGAGACAGCACCAAGTGTATCTAACACCATCTGGTAAAGCCACTGGGAACCAGTGACATGAATCACCTGTACCATCCTCGGAGAGGCAGGATAATATTACATGGCCTGACCAACGATTGAACCCCAAATCCAATATTAATATTACATTGATTACATCTAGCACCTACCCAAGTAGCAAATTACATTTCGTTAAAATCGTAACTGAACTAATATTATGTTCCCTGACCAAAGATAGAACCCCAAATCTAATATTAAAAGTACATTGATTACCCTTGGCACCTACCCAAGTCACATATAAAATTTGGTTAAAATCACAAATAAAATAATATTATGTGCCCTGACCGAGTATCGATCTCCAAAATCCGAAATAACGTTACATTGATTACCCCTAGCACCTACCCAACTCACAAACAAATTGGGTTAAAATCAAAAATTAACTAACATTATGTGCCCTGACCAATTATCGAACCCCAAATACAATATTAACAATACATTGATTACCCTTAGCACCTACTCAAGTCACAAATAAAATTTGGTTAAAATCGGAAATGAACTAATATTTTGCACCCTGACCGAGGATCGAACTCCAAAATCCAAAATTTACATTACATTTATCACCACAAGCACCTACCCAACTCACAAGTAAAATTTGTTTAAAATCAGAAATGAAATAATATTACGTGTTCTTGCCAAGGATCGAACCCCATATCCAATATTAACATTACATTGATTACTCCTGGCACCTACCCAAGTCACAAATAAAATTAGGTTAAAATTGGAAATGTAATAATATTACGTTGGTAAATATGTCCTTGATGAGAATGTACTTGGTAAGTTTATGACTAACTATGTTTATAAAAGGGCGTAAACGCATAATTGACCTTGCCAGAAAGGGTTTGGGACATAAATGTCCTTACCATTATGATAGATATTAGGTATGATGTCTATGTTATGAATTTGATCACTATAGCTTCGATGGTTTGGAAATCATGACTATATTTACAAAGGGCCTAACTCAAATTAAACTTTTGCCAGACGGGGTTTATGGCCTTAATGACCTTACCATTATGTTATATGTCGAGTATGGTTTCTATATTATGAGTTTGAATAGCATTAATGGTTCGGAAATTATGAATACATTTATAAAAAGGGCTTAACTCAAAATTGACCTTGTCAAAAAGGACTTAGGGCCTAAATGACCTTACCATTATGTTTTATGTCGGGTATGGTGTCTATGTTATGAATCTGATTAACGTAGCATCAATGGTTCGGAAATGATGAGCAAATTTATAAAAAAGCTTAACTAAAAATTGACCTCAAAAAGGCTTTCGGGTATAAATGACCTTATCACCGTGATGGATATCGCATGCGGTGTCTATGTTATGAATTTGGCTTTACGCATGCCGATGTCGATAAGGGCGAAAGTTTAGTAGGACCGGCACGCCCCTACTACTATTTCTGTTTTTTTTTTTGTAGGGTCACATCGGAAAGTATTAAGGAGCAGATTTGTAAAATATTTACTTTCCTAATAATTTCATAGTTTAACTTGACCGGCGCATGAATAAATTGCTGAGGCACGCGACAATGTTAACCCTACGTAAGGCGGAAGAATACACAAAGCGTATACATGTAGATCTAAAGCAGTGTTTTCAAAAGTGCTCACTTTATTGTGAACAGCCTATACCTACTTGCATGTAGGCTCGGATAACAGGTCTAGTATAAGCTGTTCACGGTAAAATGATCACTTTTAACAGCCCTGCTTAAAATATACTTGTATGCATGTTTTATGATCTTCCGCCTTATGTAAAATTAACATCGTCATGGGTCTGATCACGTTATTCATGTGTCGGTTAAATGAAACTGTGAAATTATTAAGAAAGTAAATACTTTACAAATCAGCTAATCTTTACACTTCGACTCATTTAAAGGTACAGAAAGTGATAGAAATAGTTTTAAGTTATCACAAATGGTTACCTAACACGTTTTATTCGAAGTTAAGATATGGAACTACTTTCCCTCAATCGTTACCAACTTTACTGGGCACATGTCACTCGGTTCGCACAGTAAAATATATGCATGCAGGGGCAGTGACTTTTTTCTGAAGTTTATTTCTACTAAACTGCTCACTTTATCGTGAACAGCCTTTAATAGTTATGTTCCGTTTCTTGTGCAGGTGCATGGAGCAACAGCCGACGAGAGAATAGGATAAAATTGCAAGGAAGTTGTTTATTTAATTTATCCTGCAGAAAAGAAGAAACTTCGCAATATATTAATTTAGAGAAAGCAACAGATAACAGTTTACTGACAGAACATATTTTTGAAGATTATTCACATTTTTTACGATCGCAAAAAACAAAAACAAAAAAAAATGAAATATTTGAAATAACGGTGAACTTTCCACGTAATACACCAACTGTTACGAAGTTCTACTATTTACCAACTCTGCCAGCTGAGGTCTTACTAGTCTAAAAATTTCACTGGCCAAAAATAATACATATTTTTTTCAATTGGTAATCAATTTCGCACAAAAATTCTAGTGGTGTGAATGTTCCACTGATATGTTTTATGCTATGTGCGTATGTATTTCGATTATGAACCCAGTCCTCGCAGGTGTATTGTGATCGGAGGCATCTCTTCCCCATAGACTAAAGATGAGGTAGGCCGCTTATTTGTCTTCTGGGCATGTACCCAACATTGACCTACCCCAATGCTACACAACTGTCAAAGTCACATGGTCAACAGTGATGGGCGTGTTCTTTTACATCATAATTTTTAAATGACAAGCACTATTATATTAATAAAATAATTTTACCAGTTTGCATGCTATCAGAAAGCATTACAAATTGATTAGAGGAAGTATGAAAACATCTCAAAAGCACTTGTTTACTAAACAGTGTTCTAACTTCATACTCAATCAACGCCATTTTTGCTGGACGTGTAGGCAGCAAAGCAGCTCAACGTTGCGACACGGAGATCGGCCGTGCGCAGCCAGCGAGATCGGCCTGCCTCGTATTTTTAGTCCACGGTGTTGCCGCAGTGGACCTGCGGTCGAAGCAGACGTCGTCGGGCTAGCCGGCCGCCGAACCGCTCCCACGGCGAGAGGAGGAATGTGTCGTCCTGACCCACATCGGCCGAGGTCAAGGGGTCGCTCACCTGCCCACACGCGCGTGTGTGCCCCGCACACACACGTGGCGGCCTGCCACAGCCCCGCGCTCATTCTGACTCACCGGGACCACTGGATACATTGAACGTTTATACGCGTCGCCAAGGACACGAAGCACGCCGCGCATCCTGCTACCTAAAGGCTGTTTACGATCAAGTGAGCACTTTATAAATCAACCTTGGAAAAAAGTCACTGCTCCTACAATGCATATATTTTAATCGGGCGCACTGAGTGATCTGTGCCTAGTAAAGTTGGTAACGATGGAGAGAAAGTCGTTCCAAGTCTTAACGTCAAATTAAAAGTGTTAGGTAACCATTTGTGACAACTGAAATTATTTTTTTCGCTTTCTGTTTTTTTTATGCCTCGAAATGTAAAAATGAGCAGATTTGTAACATACTTCCTTTTATAATAATTGCACAGTTTCACATGACCGATGCATGAATAAAGTGAAGAGGCGCATGGAAATGTTAATTTTACATAAGGCAGATGAATACACAACGTGCATATAAATCGATCTTAAGCCGAGCTTTCAAAAGTGCTCATTTTACCGTGAACAGCGTTTACCTTCTTTGCTTTTTAGTAGAGTCTTTATAGAATCGGTTTTGATACCTCAAAATTTAGGAAATACATCTTTGGGAGACCAACTAAAATTCAGACAGATCACAAAGTATAGGGCCTTTTAGGGTCATGGAAATTGTTACTTGGAAGGATAACTAAATGGATTTTGGCATTACAGGAATATGATATAAGTATGCAATATGTGCCAGGTAAAACGCGGGTAGTAACAGATGCATTATGCAGGTACCATGGCGATGATATAAACTTGGGAAATTAGTTCTTTATCAGAGCATCCAAGACACAGGTGTGTCTGTACCAGGGAGCATTTGAAAATCATATTTTCTGTGTGGCAAAATGGGCCACGGTAAGTTCACGTCCACATAAAAAAAATACTCAAATAGTATTATAAAATTTATATACTATGAATATTAGGGGTACTAATGATACTAAAAAATACCGGAAATACTGGAATTAATATCACTCCTGGAATTTTTTGGTGGTTGCCTTCGTTAAAATGAAACTACCAAATCGCCTCGTCAAAAAGGCATTTGCTACAGCTTAAACGTAAATTATTTGTATTCGTAAGCATTTTTTGAAGAGTACATAATTATATAACGCTGTGCAGTTCAAGTACGGTTTTGGTAGCAAATTGTGTTTACGGAGGAATGAATTATTTGCGATCGTTTAACACCACAACTGCCACGCAAGATTGAACTGCGATGGTCGTGAAGGAAAACGATGGCGTTTTGTTTACGTTTATTGCAATTATACCTGACTGTAATGGACTTTCAAATCCCCAAGCCAGTAAGTAGACGCCATGGATATACAATGAATTTATGTTGTAACAAAATACAAAACTTAGAAATATTTTTTTTTAAATCTAGATGAGCAGATACCATTTTATAAATGTTGTAAAATAAGATGGAATTTTTATTAGGTTACCATAAAAACTAACTGTAATTTCTGACTACAGATATGACGGAAGAGGATAAAAAAAATAAATTTGTTCTCCATTCTTGTTAAAAGTGCAGTGCTTAAATAGGTAAGCACTTCAATTGGTTTCTTTTGTGTTATGTATATTTGCGTAATAACAGGCTAACTACTAACCTAAATACGGTCATGAAATTTTCACAGCGTCATTCGAATGACGCATAAATGTTTATATATGCCGTTCACTGCAAAGTGGGTACTTTTAAAAGCCCTGCGAAGTTTCTACTTTCAGCCCGTCGATTGCCTATCTTTCCGCATCTCAGTATAAACATTGCGATGGAGCTTTCATTCAAATGCTCAGATTTTCACTGCCTATATTCATTTTAAAAAAAAGAGCATAACCTCTGTGACCAACATTGTAACACATTAATTTCAATAAATATTGATTTGTGAATATTTAATGGTGTTAACAATTTTTTTTTATTTGTGTGTAAATATCTTTAACATTATTAAAGGCAAGCATATTCAATACTCTATAAAATTATAAACCTAATATTCGCTGAACTAAGAAAAAAACGGTTCATTGAGATTATAAAGGATGTACGTCAAGACGTTTGCGATTAAAGCGAATGCAGTACTACACTACAGTATTTGATTCAAGCACTGTGTAAATCTACAAAACAAACTCCATCACTAGTTTACTGTTATCCTACAATCACAGTAGTATTGTAGAGCCAGCTTTAACGCCTATTTTCTCTGAGCTGCACGATTTGTGAAAGCTATGTGTGTAAATGTCCTTATATCCAGCGAACAAGCCATTTTGAAAATGCTTCATCGTGATAGGTATAGTCCATTCCCCACTAGAAGCAACTTCCTCGGGGCCCTGCTAAACATCTACTTGCAGGCCCGTTTCGTATCCTTCCGCCAAACGGAAACAAACATTGCCATGTGACTGCCACGTAGCATCTGTCAAAATCAATGTTTACATGCCATTATGTGTGTACGTGTGTTCGTATACTTTCGCTACACCTAAACATAAACATTGAAATGTGACTTCTACTTTTAATACTGTCAAATTTGTTGTTTACTGTTTACAGGTTTTCAAAGGATTCTGTCGTAGGTCTATTTCAGAAACCATTTCGTACGAATATTCACAGTTTAGGCCTATAACATTATTTAGGTCAGCTTTATTACGTTTTAAAAATGCCTGAATTGATGATATTTCTTACGGTTATGTTACATTAACATATTTGTTTTCCACGATATAGCACATTACACGTAATGGGCGTTGATATTTTGCCGCGTCTGTGTTTAACACTGTTACAACTGCGGGGTAATGAACAATAGTATTTAAATTTTTGTTATTGATATGTGTTGGGTTATTTCTTTAAAAGGACGGCTTCAGTTAGAATAACGAAGGAATAACAAGTCCAACGAAAAAAATACATTAAAATCAAGCACGCAACTTGTGTCGCTCATTTTTTGTCATACAAACTTAAAAAATATAGCGGTGAACATGAACACAAATAAGCCTACGATAACTTTTATTCCGCTCATATTTATATGTATTGCTACTTTGTGTATTAGGTTTATTGAAATTTATTGGGGCTGGACTTGGTTATTTTGTAGGGACTGGTTACACGACTGTGTTTCAAACACACAGGGCAAAGGTAAATGAACAGACGTAAATGTGAATAAATAACTCCGTCATAACAACAGTTCACATTTAATACGTATAAATAGTTCACATCAAATATTTGAAATCACGCACACACACAGATCCACGCAGCCACGCCACGCTATTTCACACGCAGCGGTTAACGAAACACACCGTAACAGTAAATTTATTACTGCCGCCGAAACACAGATTTATCACAACATCGTAACTTGCATAGGTAGGTTTAAAAAACACAACGTCTGCAAACGTGATGTGGTAATTTGAAGTATTTTTCGGGGTAAGTATAATTTACGCTTCGTTTGGCAAAACAGCAACACGCCATGTCATGGCTCGCCACGTCTGCCAACTTCACTTTGTTTCTGCCCCGCCATCATATCTAATATATTAAAATAAGTATTCAAACATAAAAAATCTCTTTTCAGTTGTAAATTACTCATTCAAAAATGATTATTTTGCTGTAATAAGTATGAAATATGCTACAATTGAAAACCAGTACAATTTTCCGAACTAGCGAAGTGAAACTTCCCGAGTGTGAAAGAGACAAACAGAGGGGGAGAGAGAGAGAGATAGAGAGAGAGAGAGAGAGCGACAAGCCTCGCTCAGCAGTCACTTTCTCGCTCGATAAAACAACACCGTACCATTACGGCCTACTCACGATATTTTCCGCTATTATTTTAAACTGTAAAAATTAGATATGTTGCCGTCGGGGCAACTAAATATACAAATATTTCAATAGGCACCGTTTAATTTACAAATAGCATATTAAAAAACTAGGTTAAAATAATATTTAACTGTGAACTATTTCTACCGGCCGTTGCCAACACGTCTTTGCTCTCGTTGCTGTTAATTCATATTTAAAAAGAAATAAATATTACAAGTTATAGAAGATATTAAGGTAAAGTTTCATTTATTCAATATACAGTAATCTAAAGTTAACCACGGTGTTACATATTTGTGGAATACAAATTATTGAAAAAAACAGGTTGACATGTTATGCCTAGAGTGTTTTTCAAAGGTTGATTTTCATAAGTCGCTTCCCATCGGGAATGGACTATACATCATTCAATGTAAATTAAATTGTATGTAAAATAACGGTTGGGTTATGCCTCAGCATCATTATAAAAATGCGATTCGAATAATACATTTTAAATAAATAAAATTATTCAGTGAAAATTTTGTAAAGGAAAGTTTAAATAAAAAAAGACTGCAAATCAGAATTTGACTAAGATTATAGTGGGGCTGTGATGAAAGAGTTCTAAAGGCTGTTCACGATAAAGTGAGCAATTTGGAAATCATCCTTAGGAAAAAGTCACTGCCCCTGTCTGCACATATTTTAACGGGCGCACTGAGTGACATGTGCCCAGTAAAGTTGGTACAGACTGTTCACGGTAAAGTGAGCACTTTTGAGGCCCTAATTACTTTTCCTTTCAGCAATTAATCCTTTAACCACCTTTTTATATAAATTTTGCCACGTAAGTAATAAACACAGTGCGTATATTCTACCGCACTCGGAAGTTAACACGTAAGGCTAAAATAAAATATGTTTATTGACTATTATTCCAAATGTGACGGCTTTCAAAAGTGCTTGCTTTACCATGAACAGCATATAACGATGGATTGAAAGAAGTTCCATATCTTAATGTCAAATAAAAAGTGTTAGGTGTCCATTTGTGAAAACTTAAATTATTTATATAATTTTCTGATTTTTATGCATCAAGTGTAAAAATTACCATATTTCAGAAATATTTACTTTTCTAATAATTTCACAGTTTTGTCTGACCGACGCGTGAATAAAGTGATGAGGCCCATGGCAATGTTAATTTCACATAAAGCGGAAGAGTACATAACGTGCATACAAAGTATATCTTAAGCAGGGCTTCCAAAAGTGTTCATTTTACCGTGAACAACCTATAGAAAAATGTAACTCAGCGTAGTAATATCCTATTTTGCTAGTATTATGTACCTGCTTGGTTAAATGTGCACCAAAATATCTACCTTCCAACTGCAGGAAAATATTCAAATAAGTAAAACACATTGTGTGGAATAACTTAATTATCAATCTCTTACACATCAGATATAGGCTGTTCACGATAAAGTGAGCACTTTTTAAGGCCCTCCCAACAGGCATTAACCGCTAATAAATATATCTCATTGTAGCCTCAGACATTAAATTTTGATGGTGGTGAAATGTGTACACTGTGTTTATTGGCCACATTGAAATGTTTATATTAAAAATCAGCAGGAAGATGGAAATTGGATGAAAGGAAAAATTTATAAGGGCCTTAAAAAGTGCTTACTTTACTATGAACAGCCTATACAATACTAGAATGGATGTTCTCGACATTTCATCATTTTATATACGGAGAAGTCCATGCACTCATTAAAAAGTGTATGTACTCTAAATTAGAAAGCATGTCGTTGGATACAACTGTCATTTTTTTTTATTATTTTAGTTAGGCATGTTTATTCATGTGATTTCTTTATCGTTCGGAATCATGTTCTTTCCTGGAACTTCATTTCACTTGATGGGTGTTTGTGACAGGATTCCAGCGTCCACAATAGAAATTCTTTGTGGTTGCAACACGCGTAGAATCACATTGGAAGCACTGCATTATTCTTATTTTCGTAAGCATTGCCAATGAAAGAGACAATTTTGTTTGATGACATAAAATGTTTCGTTTCATTTGCAAAATATTTTGATCTTTAAACACAGTCTTCTCGTTAAATTCTTTTAAGTTAAGAGAGTAAACATATTCGTCGCAAATTTAAATCTTATAGACATCACTGCTTCCCTCTTACGAAAAACGTAACAATAGTCTGTAGTCACACGTTCGCTACTTAGACAATGAATTTTTTTTCCATCAGTTGTTATATTACGTGTTTAGCAAACTAGCATGCTGTTCAGTTCTCTGAGTTTTTTGCCTCTCGCCCAAAAAAAAAAAAAAAAAAAAAAAAAAAACAGGTCTGTAACTGAATCCTAAAAACGGCATATATAGTGTACTGTCAGTTATGTAAATTTATTTAATTGTAAAGTTCCGTATCAATGCATTTAACCAGCTGAGAGGAATGGGAGGAAGGTCTGGTAAATATCTAGCTTAGTATATTTAGTTATTTATCACATACGAACTAGATTTTCGCTTTATAAAAGTCAAACCTGCTTGTAATCATTTTAACCTCGTGAACTTTTTCTCTTCTACGAAAGTAGGCCGTTTAATGGTAAGAAGTTTTTTAAACTTTCCGGTGTAAGAACTTTCAAGAAGTGACCGCATTGGACATAATTACGCCTGAGAGACCTTCATTATTGCATTACTTGAGGTTGACTTTGTGATAAAACTGTAATCACGCAGTTTATGATAAATGATGTGTATTTTTAAATGCAAAGCTTAACATGACATTCGCATAGAACTGCATTTAGAAATCACTTACTAAAGAATTTGAAAAATTCGATCTTAGCCATCTTATACTTCATAACAAGAATTGGGACATAAATCAATATTATCACCACATTGACCGTACCATTCACCAAGAAAAATGCGACTGTGAATTAAACATGCCAAATCGGAACCATTTTTGGGCGTTATCATTAATGAATTTTAATCGTAATTTATTTTGTGTAACTGTATCGAAGCTGTGTTCTCGTTTGTCGTGTGACGTCGGGGAATGACATTTTATTTGGTAGCACTCATGTTCGAATGGCTCGCTGCAGCACTAGTACTTCGATGTAATTAAGCAAGATAAAATTACCTGAAACAATAAATATCAAAGTGAACTCGATTTTTATTTTTTCTATATTTAATTCCAAAAAATTTTAACTGTAAAACACTATTTCTAAATATTTCTAAATACTTATTATGTCCACTTTTGTAAGTTTATGCGTTTTCCACGTAAAATATTTTATTAAACTATAATGTTTCCAAGCAAATTTCGTTCACGTTTATCCTGACCTTCGGAGGCGTGCTACACAAAATGTATATACTTCAACCTTCAAAATCACTTTCTGTTTTACGACGCCGGGTTTTCCAGTAAAATTTGGTCCCACGAATATCTTGACAAATAAATCGCATATTGAAATATCCTCAGCTCTTTAAGAAATTTCTTCTTTTCGGACACCCAACTAAACAATGTACCACATGTAAAATGCACGTCTTTCTACACAGCTAATCTACATATTTAATGTTATTATTTATAATTTTTGATGCTATATTCTACGTGTTTTTCTCACTATGCAAATATTGTTTTACTACACATGCGACACATGTATATTCTTTTTTTCATTTAATTTGTATTTGTTTTATATATATATCTATTTTTTTCATTTTTCATTATATTTTTCTATACTAGGAAATTTTAAATTAGATTGTACCGTGGCAATTTTACTATTTATAAGGATAGTATATTAGCTAATTCGTACTGTTGTGTTTATTTTATATTAATATTTTTTATGGTCTCGTATTTATAAATGTTTGCTTTTATTTAATTTTATTGGGTGTTTCTTGAGACCCAGTGTTATATGCTTTTGGCAGTTAGGACGGAAAAGTGGTGCGTAAAGGCATTTAGATAGTGGCTAGCATCCCATTGGCCCACAGGTTCGAATCATGACTCCCCATTGGCTGGAACATTAGGTCCCCCTTAAGCTAGCCCAGCTATGAGAGCTTAGCTCTCTCTCTCTCTCTCTCTCTCTCTCTCTCTCTCTCTCTCTCTCTCTCTCTCTTTCTCTCTCTCTCTCTCTCTCTCTCTCAACGGCCATCGTGAAACTTAGATGTATAGTTAGGACTCTCACCTGAACGTAGGTGCAGGGTAGGAATTTTAACGTAGTATTTAGAATGTTTTAGCTCCATTGGTGTTCTCAATGATTATTAAGTGTACGCAGTAGTCTAACAGTGAGTGCCTTTTCTGCTGCATTGCTAGGATTAATATGTAGGAACTAGAAGTTAGACCACGTACGTATTCGAGTGTATCTCCACGAGGATGAGGCAGGCACCTGATTTGATTATTTTCCTACTGCCTGCGAGATCTGCGACGGTCAACTTTTGTTTGCAGTGCTGAGAGTAACTACGTTTAATGAGAGCCATGATAACTTCACGCCATTTTCTTCAGTAGATAAGTATCTTATTAATGGGGCATACATGGTGTCTAACATAATGTTCTAGAAGCTTTTGCCCTATCTGCGACGCCATACTGATTTAAGTGAACTAACGTTCCAGCTGAAAGAAACTTTGCGTACGATAAACTCGGGATGGATTTTCACTTACACTGAGCTAGGCACAGTTAAATTTCGTTCCGAAGAAACTGAATATTAACATTTTTTTTTAAGTACAATAACTTTAATCATTTATTTTTTTGTGTTGGAATTCGTTTTAGTGCAACCAATACCTAGGATCTGCTAGCTAGGTACGGCCACTTTTCGCGTATTTCTAGGAGTGTTATGTGTCTTTTATATTAGAAAATTGCCACAAGCATTTTTTTCAATGAGACAGCCCAGAAATAATAAGAGCATACATCATTGTAAAAACAATTAGTAAATAAATACTGGACTAGAATTAAAGTGGCTCAGTGGTCGTTTACATTATTTCCGTTGTTATCCCTTTGTTAGCTATGTTTATTAGTTACTTGCCGGTTGTTTCTGAATATAAATTAAGCTATGTTGGGTTGTTGATGTCTAAGCAGTGGTCCAGTCCTACGAGAGGTGTTCATATGGTAAAATGGTAAAGTTTGCCAGCCAAGCTCTGGACCACCGGGCAAAACAAAACTCCAGGCTTGATAGGTTTACACTTAACTGTATTTGAATTTAAAGGGTAATAGTTGTGCTGTGTGTTAATTATTTGTCTGCCACCCGAGTTCACACTACACTTATTTTTAAACATTTTTTCATGCGAGACCATACATGGGAACAGAAGCATAATTCCAGTGCAAATACATAACCTATTTGCACACAGAGCATTTGATGTCAGCCAGCACAGTTTATTTCAGTTACTAACAATTTTTTTCATTTCATAAATTAATGATTTACCCGAGCGCAGGTCCTTAATAACCTATTGCACAAGGGAATATTTTTTTCCCCTAGCAGCTGGGTGTAGGTTACAACAATCCTCGACAAAAATCACGCGGTTTGCAGTGCAATATTTACTCGGCCTGCATACTAAGAAATAATTCCATAAGTTAAGGGCTTCTAACACATAATCATGGAGAGATTTTGGGCTCTGGGTAAGGTAAGGTGAAAAAGAGTGACACGAACGTCTCTTTTTTGGATCACCGGCGATATAACCTATAGCTTTTAAAGAAGGAAATATGCAAAACCACCGACGGCATGTCTTTTGAATAACAACGTACATCAAAAACAAAAAATTCAATAAATTTCTATTTACGAAAATTATACCACATAACAACATCGACGTAAGCAGATGTACTTATCAAATCTGGATTCTCCATATATTTTGGATCTGAACATTGAAGAATATAAAGTGCATTTATAAGCTATTCACGGTAAAGTGAGCACTTTTGAAAGCCATTTCATTTAGATATTTTATATATCTATTGATTAGATTAGATAGACAGTCAATAAATATTTTTTATTTTTCTCAGATATTAACTTCCGAGTGCAGTGGAATATACACACTGAGTTTTTTTTACTTACATTTAAATATTTATTTAAAAAGGAAGTTAAAAGATAAAAAGTCGCTGAAAGGAATTAGTAACTAGAGCCTCAAAAGGGCTCCCTTTTACGTGAACTGACTATAACGTGTCATTCCATGATGTTTATTTCCATATACTCTTCCCGTTTCTTTACCTATGAGAAAAATGTACAGCTTGCAAGGAAACAGCGGATCGTAACACTGGGGTTGGGCAGTGGAGTGAAAACTATGAGGTAAAAATATATTGCGGTCATTTTGTATTATGGCTTACCATTTAGTAGCAGCAGCTCTGTGCATTTACAGTAGAAGAATTTCACCGTGGGAAATTTATATTTTTCCGAACGGTTACTTGTGGCCTGCGACGAAAGTGAAGATGTAATTTAATGCAGTTTGAAAGAACATAACGTAGTTTAGATTCGAGGTTAGAACACAGACCGTGTATGTAAATACTTGCTTTCCCATTATATTTCACTTCGATGTTCCAGTTATAATATGCTACTATAAAATGCAGGTGTTTAAATTAGCGGTCTATAACTAGGCCTACGTACGTACATGTATAATACACCAGTGTTATGGTCCCATATGGAGGCCATACGAAGTTTGTTGGGAAACGTAGACAGACGGTAGACACACTTTTTACTACTACGTCAATATATGTTTAAAATATTTAAACGTACAACGTTCGCGTCAAGTTAAACACAACTCTGAACAATAAGTTAAGTTGCGTTAAGACGGGGGAGTTAGATATATTATTTACCATTAAGTTGCCGTTATTACTTTATGCCATGCCACGCGCTATACTTACCTAAATCTGTATATTCTACTTGAACCACCAGAACGTGTTCGTTGCTCGTCTTGTCGTCTCGGTTACGGCAGTTCTCGGTACACTCTTCGTCGCTCCATCTTGCATCTCCGTCGTCTGGCTGCGGTAAGACCGCTCTTCGAGCCTCCGCCGGCGTTAAAACACTCGCCGCGGATCTGCAAACATCTCCGTGTTTCCAGAATGTCTCGCTGCCCGCGGCCTCGCCCTGAATACAGCGTCGCTTCTCTGCGTGGGCCGGCGCGGTTAGGCAAGCGCTATAGTCAAGCTCGTCCGCGCCCACAACAAACGCCACGCACGGATCTGTTGGCTAGTAAAATTAAAACGGACGCGGTCGAGCTCACTATCTGACGATGTAATTCTTACTGGCTGGTGAAGAGCGAGTCGATGTTTGCGGCGAACGCAAAAGACAAGCACCAATGTAACTCGTAGATCCAGTTGTACACGTCTTGTTCACTAGCTGCGTCGTAGCACAAAATACGAAGCCTTATTAGCCACTAGCTGAGCCCGGCGAACGTTGTTCCGCCTCTTTCATGTTCTATTTTGCCTTCTCGATGCGTCCTCTCTATATTACGTCTGGTACGTCGACCGATGTTTGACCGTGGTATCGCTGACATTTTTCTCTTTTAGGTCAACAAACATTTCCTGCAAGTATGAGCATGTTAGACTCCAGCGCCATCTTCCACAACCTAACCTACCAAATTCAAATCACAATAAAACAACATATTTTAGATCAACAAATATATCCTGCAAGTATGAACAAAATCGGCCCATAAATATAGAAGTTAGACTCCAGCGCCACCTATCGGAATGAAACGTAACTAAAACCCTTACTCGCCACCTCAATAACATATGGTGGTAATATGGTCTAAATTGGTCTAGTTGGTTTGTCAGTGATGATGCGCTTTAGTCACCCACAAAGGATTTTTATATATAAGATCACATTCAGGTACAGTCTGTTAAGGGTAAACTGAGCACTTTCGAAAGCTCTGCTGAAGATATACTTCTATGGCCTGATCACTTTATTCATGCGTTGGTCAACTGAAACTGTGGAGTTATCGGGAAAGTAGATATTTAACATGTTTAATAACTTTTGAATTTATATGAATTAAAAAATCTGTAAACAAAATATATCATTTCAGTATTCACAAAAGTTTTGCAGAGATCGCAACCAGACACTGCTTACTGAAATCAAAAAATAATTCCTGTTTGTGCACAATCAAACATGTCCTAGTTTTACCAAGAAAATCTATGCCTAATGTCATGATTTGGCCTAGGCCAAATCCTAACATCTATTTTCCATGAAAATCTGTCTATTCTCATTTTAAAGTTTGCTACATACTGCGAGTCAATAACTCCTCCATTCACCAAGGAAAATCCTATAGTTTCCTTTTTGAAAACACGACCAACACCCTTATGCAAATTCTGTAGCAAATAATTCCAAAAAGTCTGGCTAATCAGGGAACATGTAGCCCCGGAATCTAACAAAGTGCCTACTTTAACCTTGTCAGCTATCACTACAGGGACATACAACAATCTGTGTTTACTTTCGAACGATAAGCTATTTATGCTATGTTTCCCTAATGCTTTATCTCGTTGGGGGCACTGAGCTCTTAGATGTCCCTTCTCTTTACGAAAGAAACATTCCATTTCCTTTAACATCTCACTAAAATATCTTACACCATCATTCTTCCGTTCCCTCTGGGCAGAAGCGATCCTACTGTTATGTTTATTTCCTGGTTTACCTGCCCGGAAATGGTACTGCTATTTTTATTTCCCGAAGCACCTCCCCCGGAAATGGTATTAACGGATTTCATATAGAAGCAAGCCTTTGCCACATGGTTCTTTCTCCCGCAAATAGAACAAGCACGACTCTCAACCCTTTTTCCTTCTCGTTGATTTCCTTTGGAAATTTTTGTAGCCGAAACCACTGCACAATCCTGCAAAGTTTTCTCTACCTCACTCGCTATAGTTAGTAATTGACTTAGGGTGGTGGGTAGGCAATAAATTGAAAAACATAACTTGCGTGAAATGTTCTTCAGGACATGGTAATCCCACTACATTAACTACATCTATGATGTCAGAACCAAATTCTTTCATAGTTTGGTTATGCGATTGATGTTTTTCCAATACTTTTAACCTAAATTTCGTAAGCGCTAAATCACTGCCTATAGCTTTGAATACTGTCATATACAAACAGCTAGTATCCCAATTTTCACTATGGGCTAGTCGAAAAATGGGTTGAATTCCTTCCAGAACATTAAAAATGGCTCCCGCATAAACTAATTGCCGCGAACAAAAAGTTAAGGCCAACACTACATTTAAACTGATAAACAACGCGACAGCAAATTCTAACTATGGATTTTTAAGGTCAGGCAACTTAGCCAGCAATCCCTGTGGGAGGTAGGCCCTATTTAAGAGTTTTTAGATTTAGAGTGAACTCACCCATGCCTTCGTCTCCTGCCCCGTCGTTCCCATCTCTTTTTCGCACCAACGCACGAGCCTTTATCCTGAGTTCTGATATGCCTTCAGCATCCTGATCTTCTTCTCCCGCCTCACGCTAAAGTAGCTGTAAGACGGGCGTACTCCGAGTGACGCATTTGCAAGATACAGTTTGTAGGAGAGCTGGTGGAGCAGCATCCCTCACCGTCTGTATGGGTACCAGATCTCTGCTCCCTCTCGCCCAACCTGTTGATATTATGGGGGTTTTAATTTTCCAAGCAAAACAGATAAAAAAAAAATAAACAGCAGACAAATATTGTTCTCACTCTCCGAACCTATGTTTCACACTGTTCACAAAACTCACGTGTCTTCAAAGATTCATTCAAGAGATAGCATAGCAAAACATAATATAAAATTACAAAATACCCTGTGCAGCTGCCCTTAAGGGACAGTAAAGTCACACATCTAAATGTACTAACAAGTACCATATAAAAAGGCAAATTTCACA
Source organism: Dryococelus australis (assembly GCA_029891345.1). Lineage (NCBI taxonomy): Eukaryota > Metazoa > Arthropoda > Insecta > Phasmatodea > Phasmatidae > Dryococelus > Dryococelus australis. The sequence goes on from CM057004.1 coordinate 37,267,517, forward strand.
GTGAAATTTTTACTATACATGCAAAACTCCAACACCAGAAAAAATATATTTTGGTGTGTATTTTTAACAATTAAATTGCCATTAAAACACTCACATACTGAGCTATTGTTCTAAATTCATACGAGCTTGATATAAAAATGTTAACTGCCTCGCTTAAGATCCAACATTTCTTACAGGCTGATAACATTGCAATATACAACCTTTAAAAATATATCTTTTGAAAACTTACATTTTCAAACATGGACTTTGGTTTTTCTATATTTTCTCCATACCATGACGTGCATTTAGAAACAACACATTTCTTTAAAAAACATTGTTCTGAAAGAACCACCAGGTATTACAACATTTTTGCTAAAATGTTTCTATATTTTATAACACTGGCTGTCAGAATGACAACAGCCCATAAAGCGGAAACTTTTACTATTTGGGCTTGAATAGCAACATTTTCTTCTTCGGTCTAACAAATTATGTTACAGATCTACAAGGCATTTACTTCAAAGAAAATGAAACTCCGTATTATATATTTTTTTACCATTTTTGTTTCAAAAATAACATTTTTGTAAGTCCAAGACTACTAAGAAATCCAGTCAGTTGCACTGCTTTGAAAAACCAAATCTAAGGGCTACAAACTCGTGCCTACTATTTTTGGCCAGGAGGCCTTAATTTCAGTTACTTAACTTGTCTTGTAGGTACCCAACAGCCGAACGTCTCTGAAGACAGGTCGGTTATCGGGACCTATTTAAATGAAAATTTATGGGAGGGGAAAACACCCTACCACATCATTTATTTGTGCAAATTATTCGAGAGACACGTGGCAATATGGCGGATATCCGGTGCGTACAACGCACTCTCTGTATGTCTTGAAACAGTGAGGCGCGACCATCCGCGCCAGCGACTGGAGCGCTTCGAAGCGGCGAGGCCTTGAACCATAGGCGCTGGCTACCGCTAGTGTGCTGAGTGCTTTCATGTGTGTCACCCGCGCCGTTCGCCGGAGCTTGCCATTTCGCATCACGTATTCGTAAATCGTTCATCATTGTGAACGCCTGCTGCTTCAAGAAACGTAAGTTCGTATTCTTTCACTATTCTTTAATATTAAATCAGTGTAGAATCTATTTTAAAGTTCATTTCTGCCGCGAAACTATATTACGTTGTAACACGGCTGACAACCGAGCGAAGCCGGCGACGAGTAACGGGGCGGTCAAGTCAGTCAGTTAGCAGGTAACTTTTCGTATCCAAGTAGCGAACACGAGACACAATTTGGTCTCATCTTGACTGGTTGCACGGCTGTATTTCAATACGCATTTTAGTGAATCATTTAAACGAACTCTTAACGTTTAACTGGGCAGTTTTTTACGCGCGAACGCACTGGCATGAAATGAGAAGCCGTGACTTATTTAAAGAAGAATCCATCCAACACATGTCGTAAACCATTTTCCTTGAGGCCTCGGTTTTTAAAGCTGACCTGACAGGCTGTTAAAAGTTGACAGCCAGAAAGTTAGAAAAAAATTCAACGAGTGGGAGCTTTAAAAAAAAAAAGGAAGGAAAGGAAAAGAAAAGCATTCGTAAAAAAGGAGCTGCAAGGAGCGATGGGACTTGGAAACAGGCACGCGCGCGCGCGCTCACACACACACACACACACTCACGCACGCACACACGTGCAAGTGGTGGCTCTGGAGAATGTGGCATTGGTTACTGTCAGTCCTTTGTGCCACGATACTACCTTTCGCACAAGCTCGGGCGGAAGCTCCTAGTAGATCTGTTATCCGAGCTTACATCTAAGTAAGTATAGGCTGTTCACAATAAAGTGAGCACTTTTGAAAGCCCTGCTTAAGATATACTTGTACACACGTTATGTATTATTCCGCTTTATGTGAAATTAAAATTGCCATGGGCTCCAGCTCCTTATTCATGCGTCGGTCAAGTGGAACTATGCGATTACGAGGAAAGTAAATATTTTACAAATCTGCTCATTCTTACACTTCGATGCATAAAACAAAACAGAAAGCGCAAGAAATAATTTAAGTGTTTCCTAGCACTTTTTATTCGACGTAAGGAAAGTTTAATCCCTTTATTGTATCGCCGTGAAATATTGCGTTGTGTGCCGTTTTTTCACGTAGGCGGCCGGGACAATCTTGACGTAGAAGCGAGACACAGGCGGTCTCGTCATATGGAACTACTAACCGTCCACCGTTGCCAACTTTACTGATCCAATGTCACTCAGTGCGCTCACTGAAGTAGACGCAGGCAGGGGCAGGGACTTTTTTCTAAGGTTCATTTCTATAGCGCTCACTTTATCGTGATTATGGCTGGAAGTTCCTATGCAATAACCTTATATAAATGTTGCGTGTTCTTCCGCCATATGTAAAGTTAACGTTGCCATGAGTCTCATCACTTTATTTACGTGTCGGTCATGTGAAACTGTGAAATTATTAGAAAAGTAAATATTGTAGAAATCTGCACATTTTTATACTTCGGTGCATAAAAAAATACAGAAAGCAAGATAAATAATTTAAGTTATTAAAAATGGTTACCTAACACTTTTTGTTCGACGTTAATATATGGAACTACTTTCCCCTCCATCGTTACCAACTTTACTGGGCCAATGTCACTCAGTGCGCTCATTGAAATAGATGCAGGCAGGGGCAGCGACTTTTTCCTAAGGTTCATTTCTATAGCGCTCACTTTATCGCGAGCAGCCTTTACCAGGCGAGTGCATTTGTTATGATTTTACTTCTGGAACTGTGGTTCAAGAACAGACTTTACTTTCGACCTCTGCAGTACTCTAGGGGCCGCGGTGGCTGGGCGGTTAGAATGCTCGCCTCCCGCCAAGGCGAACCGGGTTAAATCCCCGGTCGGGTCACTCCCGGATTTTCGCATGCGGGAATCGTGCCGTAAGATGCCGCTGGTCGACGAGCTTTTACGAGTATCTCCCGTTCCCCCCGCCTTTACATTCCTAGCATTGCTCCATACTCACCTCAATCACCCTCGTCGGCTCTCAAGACTTCGCTGTAAAGAGCTGCCCGACACCCCTTATAGTTGGCAACCCTAGATTTTTTTTTTGGCATGGTGACGCAACACCGCAGCTAAAACTGAAAAATTATATTTGAGTAATTAATCAAACAGAATTTGTTAAATAAAGAAACTTTGAAAGCGTGTCAGGTTTTCAAACACGATTAGGGTCTACTTGACGAAATTCGTATGTTGGGAGAAAAAAATTTTTTTTTTTCGCCGCAGGACATATTTAAGGGTACTCGGAGCGTGTAATAGGCAAGGCTTTAGGGGGTTACACTTTTCCTCGCGAATCAAGAAACTTCCAAAAGTGTTTAAAAAACTTTAAAAAAAAATTGTCGTTACTTTGAATCTGCGATGCAGAAAAGTTATACGTACATCTTTATAGGAACTTTAATTAACCATAAATGTCGTGGCATTTTTTTTTAATGCTACCTAGTGTGGCAAGAAAAAGCACGGGACAGTTGCACCAATTCCCCCCCCCCCCCCTCTTTTTGGGCGGTCCTGAATGGCCGTATTTTAAAAACAAACTTATTCCAAATAAACTGGCGAATACATTAGAAGACGGGAATGTTACAGCCGAACAGGAGAGAAGGCGAAAAGGGTCGGAGGGGGGGGGGGGGGTTGAGGGGAGTTACGAGCTGTCGCGAAGTGATTTGTAGAGCGGAGACATTTGTCTCGACAGAGCTGCCTTGGAGACTGACTTGACAGCTTACATTCCCGGCGACAGTAAAGTGCCGCGAGTTTAACGGCGCGGTGTCGCTGGGGGAAGTGTTAATTGGATGTCGTAACTAGAACAGCCGTCTGCTCTTCCCGCAGCTCGGGTATTAACAGGTTAAAGGACAGCTGAAGATGTACACAGTGGGGTGAGTGAAAGGTTCGGGCGGCTCTCAACATAGAGGTTTTGAGAGCCGACGAGGGCGAAGCGAGGTGAGTATGGAGCTGCACCGGAATGAATGGGCGTGATAGACGGGAGATCCTCGAGAAAACCCTCCGACCAGCGGATGCCGGGCACGATTCCCACATGCGAAAAACCAGGCGCGATCCCGCCGGGAATCGAACCCGGTTTGTCTTGGTGGGAGGCGAGTAGTCTAACCACCACACCACCGCTCCCCCTTAAAAACCGGAAAATAGCGAATGTTTTTTCGAGCCAACATATTCTCGATAACACTCCAGCTTGTTTATTTTATGCTTTTATGATTGGATGATTAAGTTCTTGACTCGCCTATCATGTGAACAAAGTTCTGCTTAAAGAGTATCAGAATCGCCATCGAACCAGTGAAATGAAGTAATAGCTGGAAATACTAAGTTTTAATGTGTGGCGTCATCTCTGGAGGAGAACACAGTATCAGCTTTAAGTGTGGGGTGGAGCTGCGCGTCCAAGGTCAAGAAGCCAGGGAGCGATACGGGCGACACTAACACGCACTTCTAGCGTCTCTTCGCTCCTACCCGCATGGTGTGCAGTGTTTCCTTCGTGACGCTGTGCTGTGCAAATTAGATTGTTACAGTCGGGTTTTATTACACGGGATGAAAGCTTACATATTAAACTACGCCCGTATCTTTGTACTTTTCTCTTGCCGTTTAAGGAAACTGCATACACGAGCTTTAAAAAATGCCATATTTGACCATTTTCACGATTTTTTTCTCCAATAATACACTTAATATGACAAAAGTAAAAAAAAAATAGGGGCGTAGATAATTTTTTTTTTTTTTTTTTTTTTTTTTTTTTTTTCAGCAAAAGGTCGTATTTGTATAAGAACATTTATTTACCAATATGCGCAAATTCGGGCAAACGACTATTTCACAAACAATGTCTCAGCCCATCTTCCTCTTAATACATTTTGACAACAAACCATTTTACCCTAAAGATTGCTTCTCGACTCTTCACAGTTTCTCGCAAAGGAGACCTGTCACTGAGAAAAAAAATGTATTTAAAAGGGGGAAAAAACATATAGCTTTTGTACAGATGTGACTCAGGCAATGGATTGTTAGAATGCTTTTCAGTGCCTAATTTTTAAATTCCGTACAGCTTTCCGTATGAATCACCTGTAATAATCTACACTTTATCCAATGGCGTACTGTGTAGGGGAAATGATCTGTGAGCGCGTTAAACAAAGGACAATTTCGATATTGGCAGAAGATTCTGAAGATGTAACAGAAATTAGCATTGTTATCCGCTATAACAAAAAGATTTTGAGGTCGATTAGTTTAGTTTCTAGTAGCAAGCAGCAAGTGTTTAGAGGATGAAGACAGGCTATAGGACATAAGTTCCTAACACACATTAGCTATTCGAGCAACTTAATAAGCTTTTGGAAGGTAAAAACATCATTCCAAAAAATTCGTTTGGCTTGTTCGGTCGTTTATCACTACACACGACCCCGTTTTTCTTTAACTAGCAGCTGGCAGACATCGAGTGAAATGTTTTTAGAGGTATAATATGTAATGTCTAGTTTGCACACTCATCACGTAAAGTGTATCTTATCCGCTGGGGGCTAAGTAGGTCTTTTGGTGAAATTGGCTGTCTATACATTTGATGAGAAAAAGTGCACTTACTTAATAATTTTGTCTTTAGTAAGATTACAACAAAATTTATGCAATCGTTTGGAGTAATTGTACTAATTAAGCTACAATGTTACCGCAAATGACTAGGGTAATTTAACACTACACATTTCCTTTTAAAATGAAAAATCTACAGCCCCCATTCCTTTTAACTACAGTTAGTTGATAAAATTTGGTTTGTAAATAACACTGTAATATGCAGATAATCTTAGAGATTTAATCCGAAATTTAACACTGCAAGTGTAACAAAGTTATGCTAATGGGTATAAAATACCACAAACGACCGTGCTTTACTCAAACAATTAGTATAAACGCTGAATACGGACGGACTAGATGAAGTATTATCCAGTTAAATTTACAGCTGCTCTTCTAAAGTAACATCCTTTAATCCTGCAGCTAGTCACAGATTAGCGGTTTAGTGTCTGTCAGGCGCCGTCTTTCAGCATTTGTATTGTTCGAAAGACTATTATTCACGTAGTGAACTGCTCTCATTCTGATAGCAGTTATATACTCTAAAATTTAATTGGTGGAATGTGACTGCATGCTATTTACAATTGCTCGTTGAGTTAACTGAAAACCAACTAATTACTGTACTTCAGTGTCAGAAAACAAACTAATTAGTGATGTCGCGTACTAATTAATAGCAAATTCCACTATCGTGCGAGCTGGTTTATACACAGTATTTTTTTTTTTTTTTTTAGTAGAACTGATGTATTATTTTGGAATTTTAATATTGGTCACGTTCACAAAATAGTTGTCGTTAAGTCTGCACTACTTGTTAATTTGCAAGCGTGTCACTGATTGGTAAACGTCATCACTGGTACAATGTTAAAACGTTCCAGCGAACAGGTGACAACAATACGCAGTCTTGTTTTTTTTAATTTGTATGGTCGGAAAATTTGTTAAAATTTTCCGACCATACATTTCCTTAACGAAATAAATTATGCATGTGCTATAACATTTTTCAAGAATGAAAGAAGCTGTTTTGAACATAAAAGAAGGCTGGCGAGACATAAAGCTGAATAGGGAGTTGTTAATATAAGATAATTACCGCTTCGACCGAGTCCAAATAAAATACATACAAAATTTTTTTTACGTAAATATGAACTAATAGCTAACCCTTTTCCTGCAGTTTAATGGGAGAAATTTGGCAACTATTTTTAAATCTTTTCTTGTATGAGAAGACTTGTTTTTACTGATTTCCAGTCGGTTAAATATTTTTTTCTTATTTCACAGCGAATATCATTTCATATTTTAAAATCACTTATTAACCCTTTCAGTCACGATGTTCTCTATATGGGACGTCGCTTTAATCGCTTTTGTACACAGTATAACGTACCGTCCAATGAGAAAGGTTCCCTGCGTGTTGAAACCATAATTTGCCTTTGAAACTATATTCCGTACGCTATAACTGCTGCTGCCAGTAAGAAATCACGGACAGATTTTTATTGATTCCGATGTACGACAAAACGTCGTATCGATATCAGTACAGTTCCGAACAAAAAAAAATTGTTTCTTGCAACACCTACAGTTATAGATGTATCTGTGAATGAAAAAAAAAAAAAAAAAAAAAAAAAAAAAAAAAAAAAAAAAAAAAATTAAATTTTATATTCTTTTAAAGGAATAACAGTTTAGTATAATTTTTTAACAAATCAAATATTACTTAATAATTTTAAAAATATGATTAATTCCTTAAGATACTATCCGAGTATCGTTCACGTCTGACGTGTTGCAGAAAAGGTGAAATCATGGCCAGTGCTGTGCGAGCCGAGAAGCTATTACCAACATGTGCAAGGGCCTTTCCCTGGCCAGTGCTATTGGCTTCGTGTTCTACGGATGTATGGAAGCCATTTTCATAGCGTTCCAAAGTGCCAGTTCGTAAGTACTCTTCAAACCAAAAATTTCAACTTTTACAACATCTGAAGCAAAATAAATTATACGTTAAGGGCTTAATATCTGGTACATTTTTGAAGGTGTTATCAATGAATTTTGACAATATATCAATACAAGTTTATTGGTAAACATGGGAGCTTAGATTTTTTTTAGTCCACTTCATTTCGTAAAATAAGTTCAGTGTTTTCCAAATGATACTTCTAGCGTTCGGCAAACGTATTTCATATTGCACGAGAAACAGGTAAAATATTTTTAATGTAATTTTCCTACTTTTTAAAATAATTTAATTATTGTTCATTTGTTTGACCATCGAGTGTAAAAAAAGGTTTGGTGGTCGAATTACAGTTCAAAGGTTAAGTTCAGTATCAAGGTTAAATACAAGGGCTGGTGTTTCAAGGTTAAGGTCAACGTCAAACTGGCGAACTTGAATTAAACACGGGGACGTCTGAAGTGCCAAGGTCAATGGATCAACTTTAATTTAACGAAAGAGACGTTAATCGTAATCCTCCTTAAGGTATCTTGTGATAGAAATATGTTTCATCACTATAACTTGTAGTTTTATTCACGTAGGTATAGTGAGCACTTTTGAAATGAACGTTAGGAAAATTTTCTGCCACTTCTTGCATATATTTTGATGGGCGCACTGAGTGACATACGCCCAGTAAGGTTAGTCATGAAGGATGGAAAGTAGTTTTATATCTAAACGCTGAATAAAAAGTGTTAGGTAACCATTTGAGATAACTTAAATTATTTTTTTCGCATTCTGATTTTTTAATGTATCTAAATGTAAAAATGAGCAGATTTGAAAATTATTTAATTTTGTTATAATTTTACAGTTTCACTTGACCGACGCATGAATAAAGTGATACAGCCCATGGCAATGATAATTTTACATAAGGCGAAAGAATACACAACGTGTACACAAGTAGCTCTTAAGCAGGGATTTCAAGAATGCTCATTATACCGTGAACAGCCTATAGAAGATATTTTACAAATTAGTAAGCCTGTTTTAACCAAAATTTTCAGGTACAGCAATAAAAAACTCTTTTAGGTACATATGATTGAAACAACCAATTATCTTGATGCTATTACAGCCTACGTCATTTCGACGATGTATTTGATTTAACAAACAAAAATGTTTAGTGTTTCGTTATTTATTTTGTGTTCAAAAGTTATTACTTTGTTACTCGGTTCAGAAATCTGCCGCAAGTGGGAGAGAGGCTAAGAAGTTCGTATTAAGGAAGCGTACGGCCATCTGCCTGGAATGAAGGAGAGAAATCCACTTGCGGAAGCTATTTCCTGAGCAGCTATCGAAACAGTACTCACTACGCGAAATATCATCACAGAGAGTGGTTATCCTCTTCAAATACAGTTGTTAGAAAGCAAAATAATTTGACTTCTAGAGTTCGTGTAGTTCTCTGATCTGCTTTGAAGTGTGAAATCCCTTTTACACAATTTTATTGAATTCATTTCCGTGAACGCTAAACGACGTCATAAAAATGTCATAATCGCCGCCATTTTCTCTTTCAATTTCTTGAATGTCTCATTTTCCTTCAAGGCATTCGTTTTCAACACGTTATATATTTTCTTGGATGCAAGATTCTAATCGCTGTTCACAGATTTTCTGGCAATATTAATGGCAGTAATATTACAATAATGTAGCTGTGTGCACACATTAAAAATTATTACAAAATAAGGATGCATACGTTTTAAAAATACGGTTCCGGATTCGAATTCCGGCTCTACTAGGGTTATTTTTTTCAACCTCCGATGGCGTTGGGATAAAAACAGGAATGGGTATTAAACATGTAGTGAGTAGAAAATACGAGTACATCTCTTAGGTATACTTCCCCGCCTGATCGCATTGTCGGCTCAAGCATTCCTAATACCCTGGCACGAGTTTTTCTTTTCCCTTAAAAAGATTGGCGTCGCGTGGTCAATCATAGCTAAAGGTCCACGGTGGCCTTGAGACATCGAGGGAAAACGGGCAGGCAGCAAGGAAATCGTGAACATACGCCTTCCACGAACCGCTTGCTTCATTTGTTCAACGATATCTTCTGGTTGTCGGAGCGTCTTTCTTAAACACTTTGAGGAGTATGTACGTATACACTCGGGCAACGTTTATTTGGAAATTTCTTTGTTCTTAGAGACAAACCTCACACTTCTATGGTTTTACAGTTTCGCTGGACGTTGTGGGAATCTAAGAAAAAGTACCCATTTAAATTCGTAAGAATAAAACTGTTCATTTTAATAATCTATCGAATGAACACGATGGATTGTGAAACATGTCACATCAGTCACGAAACACTGATTGGCACATAGTCAACAAGCAACTCCATTGGCCGATAAACAGTTAGTAATAAACGTAGCAGAGTACAGCAGGCGTGTCCTGTGTGGCCAGGACCAATAGGAAGAATACACTCGCAAAGTTTTACTAGGGAAGTTCGCAAAAAGTTTTCTATGCGAGCGTCTATGCTTGCCATTTATTTATTTATTTATTTAACTCCCCATATTGATTTCCAAAGACTTGCAGACTTAGATTACCGCGTTTAGCGTTTATTTATGTATCACGTCGTCTTAAATCTCGCACGCAGGAAATCCTTATTTGTGCTCGACAGCGTATTGTGAATGCCTTGACACCGCCTGTGTATGCCGTGATCTAGGACAACATTTGCTATTCACGGTAAAGTGAGCAATTTTGAAAGCCCTCTCATTTGGAATAGTAGCCAATAGATATATTTTATTTTAGCCTTAGATGTTAACTCCCTAGTGGCGTGGAATATACACACTGTGTATACTACTTATATGTAGAGCCCCGAGTATTTCGCGTATTAAGTTGGCAGCAAGCTAGGTTGGACAACACTCTATACACTCGAGACATTATCGTTTGCTTATTGGTTGCTGTGATCAAGCGAGGCCTCTGTACAGTACTGTTAAGCACTCACTCATATTACTGATGTATGCTTATTACCGGCTCACAGCTAAACGGGGCGTGTCTAAAGAACTGTCGTCCAATCACAACAGTAGGAGAAAAGAACAAGTATTTGGAGTACACCTCGTCTCCGTATGAATTCGCTAAATACTCGTGGTAATATTTTTTTTATAAAAGGCGGTTAAAGTATGAAAAATGGCTCACATCATGTTGCTTTCGCATTTTATACACCACCCAGTACTCTCCTGTAAGGTATGCAATGCTTTAGTAGCTCCCCCACACCCCCCTCCAAATTTTGGCAACAACAATGGAGGATAAAAATATTTATATTAAAACAGTAACAATGTTAGTAGTAGGGAAATGTAGGTTGACGGCCAAGGGCGTGGGGCGTCGAATTCGGATTCGCCCGGCCACCATGTTGTTACGTCACTTTATTTAAAACATTTGTATGTAAAAATTTTATTAGATTATTTTTTTGCGGGTGTATGCATCGTCTCACTCCCACTTATCACCCATATGGCTGCCAGCAGGATGACACTCACACAAATTTTTTTTGAAGACTATAAATATAATATTGTATCAGTCTTAGTTGTTATTAAAAATGATAATTTTTTACCCAATCAACATCAGTTTTACCTACAAGCATACATTACTTACGAAAGTGAAACTTTTTAAATATTGCGGTTCGTTATAAAATCTTTTTGCTTCTAAATAATGCACTTTTATCTGTACGACAAACGAGAAATAAATTAAATTCGCAGGTACGTCTAACACGCGCGCGCGCGCGCACACACACACACACATATATAATCTACGTTCGCACCAACTTGTCCCGAGTATAAGTGAAACCAAGCAGTTTGTAGAATCGCGAACTTCATGGCAGCGCAGGATAAGTTCCATTGTAATCTCCGGGGGAAAAACACGGATGGTATACACATATGTTAAAAATAATTGGACTAATAAATGAAATTTTATCCGATTAAGATTCGCTGACTAACGACAAAAATTTTGATCGAATTAGCTACGGATTAATTACCAGATTAATTGGGTTAGTAAATTTGATATCAAATCGACAATCCGATTAATCAAAAGTGCAGTAGGATCGGCACGCCCGTACTACTACCACCTGTCTCTGCTTATTAACTGTTAATGTTTCATATCTACACAGAACTTTTAAAATGAAATCAACGCGTCCTTCATAGACGAATTTTGTAAGTATTTACAAAAATAACTCTGAAGTTCGTAAGTGAAGTTGGTATTGTGGTTAAGAGCGTAGGTTGAGTGAGTGAAGAGATTTGGATGGTTCTTAACAGCGAGGTATTGAGAGCCTATGAGGCTTTAAGCGAGGTGAGTATGGAGGAGCGCCGGAATGAAAGGGCGGGGGGAGACGGGAGATCCCCGAGAAAGCCCGCCGACCAACGGTATCATCCGGCATGATTCTCACATGCGAGAATCTCGAGTGACCCGGGCGGGGATTGAACCCAGATCGCTTAGGGGGGAGGCGAGTGGGCTAACCGCTCAGCCACCCTGGCCCCCGTTAAGGGTGTAGGCTAATAAGATAAGGAATGCGGGTGCTAGTCCCCGTGCTGGCAAGGCGTAGTTATTTTCTACGTGAATTATAATTTGAAATAATTCATCACACCCTCTTCTCTGCTATTACTTCAACACATTTGTTCTCTAGAAGATAATTAATACTCTTATGTCATCTTCGGAATAATGTAAGTTGTAATACAAGCCTATCATTTGGAATATTGTAAATATTTGTTTTGCAAATTTTACAAGAAAAATGTTTTTTAGTTCTGCAAAGGATTATCTTGGCATCTGGGTTTCCAAAACGTTTTCTTGTGCTAGTACAAAAAAAGTTAAGCCGTACGTTGAAGAGCAGTTTTAAAAGATTTAGTTGCACCCAGAACATCTGATGATTTTTTGCGTTGTGTACTGAGGCTTGCTGGCATCTACTATCTATTGTACACGAGAAAAAATACTAAAATACTAACGTATAAACTCAAAAACTCTGCAGTACTCAGTAATACTTATCTGTTCCAGTACATTCGTTTTTACTGATTTTGAACATTTAGACTGTTTTCCGTAATTAAAACAGTTTTGAACATCTCTCGTCCCAGAGGTGTTAAGATTAGTTGCGCCGTATGCTACATTTCACAGACAAGTAGGTATGAAGACTTAACATCACATCGACAGCGAGGTTACACTGTTTGAAAAACTGCCCTGGAATTGCTGGAAATACTATGATTAAAAAAGTTATCCATAAATCTTCGTAAAATTACGGTCGCTTCGTTTTCTTCAGCAACGCTATTTTCAGTAAATTTTACTGGTGTTTCCGAAGATTTACGGAACCTGTCGGTAAAAAATACTATTAAGTTCTATTTTTGGTCCCTAGCAATGTAATACGAAAATGAGTTAAATTTTCTCTGTGCTATGGTTTTGATGAGTAAAAAAATTCAGTATACTATGTGTACTGGAGCGTGATTTAAACACGAATCGAAATTATTTCAGGCCGCAATTTTTAGCGCTGAACTACCACGCTCATAAACATGTTATTTACGAACAAGGATGGTCTGTTCACTGTTAATAGAGCACTTTTGGAACCCTGCGAAGGATATATTTTTCTCTCAGTTTCGTATTCTTCCACTATTTGTAAAATTGTAAAATTTATATTGCCATGGGCTTAATGACTTCGTTCGCACGCGAATCGATTGAAAACGCGAAGTCGTTCAGAACACAAATTAGTAACTAATAATTTAACATGAATGCGCAGTTGCAGTACAAAGTTAAGACGTGGGACTATTTTACTTGATTCTTTGCCAACTTAACTGGGGCCTGCATACCGGTGTGTATGGGCGCTTATATACAGTTAGCCAGCAGTAATTTTATACAAGCATTAATTTTAACTTCACTTGTTTGTATGCACGGTAGGTGGCTGTGAGGTATCTGCCAGGCGCCCGCCGAATCACTAGCAATCACGATGTATTTGGTGGACAAGTTGTCGATTACTGGTGGCGTGTAGAGTTTCAGTGTCCGGGAAGTCCTCATACACACATGGTTGTGTGGGTAAAAGACCATCCAAACTTTGAAACACAAGAAGGAATTCAAATGGTCGACCGCGTGTGTGTATGTGAAATACCATTTGTTCGAAGATTACGATCTGCGTGAGCTCGTATGTCAAATACATCGACATACAAACACGTGTAAGACGAATTATGAATATTCAGCTTCCTGGTTCAACTTCCCGCGAAAAGACTGCACTGAAACTCGCCTGAGCGCAAGCGATACCGATGACGGACGAGTCCGTGAATGTATAAATAGTCTACCTACATAATAAAAAAATAGGCGAGACTAAAAAGCGAAAAATTAACTGTAAAAGACCTTTCAAAACCAAGCTGTTATTTATAAATGAACTAAAAAGACAAAAATAATTATAGGAGTAGTTACAGAATCTGTAGAACTTGTAAGGTATGGTCGAACAGCCTTAATAAACTTTTCTACAAATTAATATTATTGTATCAATTTATATTTATTAGGCCTATATAAAACCTTGGCACGAATAGTTAAAAGAGCCTCACGCAAGATATGTGCTTACTACACTTACGTAAATGAGGTGTACGTTCTATATTGTTGAAAGAGAATAACTTCGAAGACTGCTCATTTTCTCGTGAACCCATTCAGGTATTACTTCCAACATTTCTGAAGCATCGCTAAATTTCTACTTTCAGGACATTCCTCCGCCTTACGCAAACAGAGCTTAATCCAGTTTAGAAAATTACACGAAAGGCATAACGCACCAGATCCGTGCGCACTTAGTGTAATAATATTTTGCATAAGAACTTTTTCTTATAGGCCATTCACGATTACTTCACACTTTTTGAATCAAACCTTTTAAAAATCATGTGTGGCATGTTTTTTTGTTTCTAAATATGTCTTCACGTATCACACGAGCTCCAGTGGTTTACAAGAGTATCAAGTCAGTATTCAAGCTCAGTCCAGGTCCGCTCCAACATGTCCGGAGAGATGGTACCAGTGGCTTCCACAATACGAGCACGGAGGTTTCGAAGGTCTCCTCGTATGCCAGTGGCGTACACCCTGTCCTTCACGTAGCCCCGCAAAAAAAAATGTCAGGTGAACGTGGAGGCCAATAATGGGTCCATCTCGTCTTATCCGACGCCCAGAGCGCTACGCACATCCAGCGACCAGTGGGGTGGAGCACCATCCTGTTGAAACCAGATGTTTGGTTGCAGATGGTGAACCTTGGGGGGGGGGGGGGTGGAGGCATACAGTTCCAACAGTTGTTCGTGGCACCTGAAGTTCTCGTGAAACCTGACCAAGATACTTCCGTGGACTTCGTTCAAACGCTTGGCGTACATTTTCTACCTGCTCAATACGCTCCCCAGTGTTCGGAATCATCTTGGCGTCTATTGATGCTTTGTTGTAACCACGACGAAATTCCCTTTGCAATAAAACAATGGATTTGAACTCAAGAGTACCACACCACAGCTTGTGTCTTCTCCTGAACTGACGCCATTTTGTGCGTGGACTGACAACAGCGCCAAACGCGCTACACGTTGGCTGTGAGCAAATTTAGGCGGCAATTTCACCTCCTGGTCTACCCAACGGACATGTCAGACCTTGAAAAAAACTTCATTTACTATTATTAATGGGCTACACAAAATGGGGCATTTCGGTGTGGACACCTACAATTAGTATTTAAAAAAACAGGGAGAAAATAGGTGTGTTGGTAATACCTAGTAAAGGCTGTTCACGATAAAGTGAGCACTTTTGAAATCAACCTTAGAAAAAAGTCACTGTCCATACCTGCATATATTTTAACTGACGCCTTGAGTGATACGCGTCCAGTAAGGTTGGTAACGATGGAATGGGAAGTAGTTCCATATCTTAACGTCGTTAGGTTACTTTTTTTTTTTTTTTTTTTTTTTTTTTTTAACGCTTCGAAGTGTAAGAATGAGCAGATTTGTACAATATTTGCTTTTGTAATAATTTCACAGTTTCACATGACAGATGCATGAATAAAGTGATGAGGCCCATGACAATGTCAACCTTACTTAAGGCGGAAGAATAAACAACGCGCATACAAGTAGATTGTAAGCAGGGCTTTCAAAAGTGCTCATATTACCGTCAATAACCTGTAGTAAATAGTTCTTATGTAAAGTATTACTACGCTGAGTGAGCACAAATGTGATGCGTTCTCCCTTTGTTGTAATTTTCTAAACTTTGTTAGCATGATGCGAGTAGAAGACTATTGCAGATATTGGCGCAACTCAACAGTTTAACAAAAATTCACGCAAATTTCTCCCTTTCAAGCATCAAACTCTCAGTTTCTTCTGAAAACATGGTTCATCTCTTCAATTTCACCCCCAAAATCAAGGTAGTGTAACCCAAATCTGCGTTCTTAATCAAGCGCACTTTTTTAAAAAACATACTTTGTTCACTCTTTGATCAATGGTCCATTTTCAGGGTGAATGATGCTAAATTTAGGTCAAAAAGTGTAAATATTTACTTAAAATTTGAATAATATCACAAGAAAAGTATGAAAATTCTCGGAATTTCATCAAAATATGATGATTTAGCTTGAAAATTAGTCTTGAAAGAACCACACACAAAGAGTGAACACAAGTTGAACACTGATTTTGATTTTAAGTTGCGCTTCGAAAAATTTGATGAATTATAAATTTGTTTGAATTTAGCTTGAAATTGGTTGAATTTTAGTAGTTAAATTCTTTAGTTGCGCCAAGATCTGCAATAGACATGTACTGATGCGGAGGAATCTCCTGGAAGTAGAACTTTACCAGGGCTTCAGAAAAGTTGGGTAGTAACTGCGGATGGAGTGGAGCAGAAACTTCGGGCCGGAGATCAGTCACGTCGACGGGCTGTACGACCACAGGCTCTCTCCTCCCGCTTCTGCGACCGCAGGCTCTCTCCCGCTTCGTCCCAGCGGCCACGTCCGAGAGGCGTGACTCCGGTCCCTGCAGATGACCAAACACCGGCGAAGGCGAGGCCGCCCGCGAACCATTTTCGCCCGGGGAGCGAAGTGGAGAAACCCCCGGACCCACGATACGACGGGCGTTCCGATCCGCGGCGGCTTTTTCCCGGGAAACACGCGCCGCCTAGCGGAAAACTCTTCGACAGCCGTCGTAACTTCCGCCACTGTGCCGGTGTAGAAGGCGCATTTTACCCCCCTGAATGCCTGAGTGGCGGCAGGCACGTGTCAAACCAGCTTGGCGGTCCGCTGACAGCCGCGACAACAGTATAACACTGTTTACAACCCTTGGCTGACCACAATACATTGTGTTGACACTAATCCCCGAGAGTATTGCCCTCCCCACTTTCTCGCTAGACAGTGTCCTTTGGTAGAATAACAATTAAGGTACAAGCGTAGCCCCCTCGCAAATAAAATTACTGTTCAAGCGTAGCCAAAAATTACGCACAGAGCCAGAGTCCTCAGCGCCAGCAGGAGAGTTAATTCCCAAAAAAAGTGATTCGAGACACGCCGGCTGTTTTTTTTTTGTAGGTAGTGACCGCGAAGCGGTTACGCATCAGCGAAGCTTGGTGTTTCCCCAGAAATGATTTTCAAGTGTATTAATTTTGTGTTCTGTGTAATTTGAAGAGTGTAATTATACCACTTCCCGAGAAAAGTTTTATTTTTCCGAAAAGCCCCTATTCTGAATATTACCCTTATATTTCCGTACGACACCCCACTGTGCCAACATCTCACATATGGTATAATGATGTACGTAGGACGTTCTTTCCTGTCTTGATCGCGAGGGTGTCCATCCTTTCCTACCTGGGAGTAAGATTCGCCGGTTACACCAGGGGATCTAGTCCCGAGTTGAGTTGAAGAGTTGCCTTGAGAGTCGGTGAGGGTGAAACGCGGCGAGACTGCAGCTGCTCCGGAGTGTGAGGGAGGGGGGCAACGGGAAAGCCCCGAGTAAACTCCGACCAACGGCATCGTCCGGCACGAATCCCTGCCGGGATCGAACCTGGTTCTCCTCGGTGGGAGGTGAGCGCTCTAGCCAATGATCCACCGCGGCCCCCACGTACCGAGACGGAGAAAGCGATGTAACGTTTGTAGGCTGAACCATCCCGACACTATAAAGTCGTGATTGAAATAGATGCGGTCTCGTTAGATCGTGTATACGACTGCAATGCGAGCATGACCTTGAGTTTTCACCGCATGTTTACGTGGGTGGTGGGGGCACGTGGCGACCAGCGGCCATTTTGGGCAAGTAGGGGGGAAGAAATTTCCGGACGGCACACCTCGCCATTACGACGTGATAGAACTCTGATTTGGGTGCCAAACGAAGGAAATTGTCTGTACCTGTCGATTTAAATAATGAATAAGTGAAATCTGTAAATCTTTTGTTGATGATAAATATAAAAGAATAAACAAGTTGGTTTACTATTCACCGTGTCGGCCCGTACTCACCGAAAAGCCCAGACGAAAAGCCAGCAACAGATTTTATCAGATAGGGCGTCTGATCAGCCATCGATGGAGACGTGCAAAACTCGTGTTATATTTCAGTTATAGGGTAGACTTCACTACCTTATAAAAACGTGAGTACAGTCCACAATTTGATTGGCCACTGCACTCTATTCAACGTAACATACCTGCTTGATCTCCTAAAAATAGATTGGCCACTGCGCCGTTCAGCGTATATTAAATAAATGCACAAATATCTAAAAGCACTTACTTCCAGCAGCAGTGGTCTAAACCTCAAATCATATTCACGTTTCTTTTGATAGTGCTGTTGGGGGAAAAAAAACAGTCCAATAGTAGCGGGCCGCTGGCATGCGCACTCTACGTTCGCGACCTGCTGCTTGAATCCTCTTGAATGCCATCGCCTGAAGGAACACAAGCACTAAAGATGGCCCATATTAGTGTTGATGGTACTGCCCACGTCATCAACAGTGGCCTAAGAATAGCCTGCAGAACTGTCATCGAAACTCACGTGACAAGGCAGTGACGTAGAGTTGTGTATCGTGGTTTCCGAACAGGCGTGTGCTCTTATAAAATAAATTACTTACTTCATCTTGACTAAACTAATGTGGCACCGATTTGATGAATGTCCAAATAATATCCTGGGGCCACCTTATACATCTTCAATGGCCGTACCAAATGGCGAGCGTCACATTTTTTTCCGTACAAACTACGCCGATAACATCCACAGTTCCGTACGGAATGTCTAATGCGACCAAAATGGTTTCCATTAAAGTTTGTAATTTGAGGTTAAGGGAAAGATGATCTTTGCGGGATGCACCGGGGTAAGAAATCCCTACAGAGTAATGAAAGCAATGGATAAACATCACAGCAGCCGAACGGTAGAAATAACTTTAAAAGGACTGAAATCTCATTTTCTAGCAGATGACGGGCAAAATCAAACAAAGCTTTGGTAGCTAACTGCACAATGGGCAGAAATGCACCGTGTTGAAAACAATCAGAATCATTTTCGAGGTCCTAAAAATCAAAAGACGCCACACTGTAACATAGCTGGCCTAAATAATGATTATATATATTTAAGGTATCCGGCAAATGTCAGTGGCAATACAAACTTTTATTTATGCAAATATCATTACAGGAGACATTGCAATATTTCCCGAAGAGAAGACGGATGTAAGCTATTTACTAATCAGTTGCTTCCACGAGGCAGCTAGGGCATAAAATTAACTCTCCCTTATTCAAATAATTTTTGTTTCTATCCTCCTTTATTGAATTGTTGCGTAAATGTATTCACTAAAATGCCCTGTTATGTCTGTGTTCTAGCAGTGGCGATGGTTTCAGCATTCGACAAAATCGATCAAATTTATCGAGGAGAAAAGTGTGAAACGTTTGAGATTGATCTACTAGAATGCTAATTTTTTAACCACCATAGATTAAATTTCCTGTTTGGCTTCGTCTTCCAGGAAGTGAACTATTATGGTGCATACACCGTAAATGTATTCAAAGAGAGTATCTGCTGATGGGTTAGCTCCTAAGTTTCGCGTACATCGTTGCAGCTCGTTAAGCACTGACGACAAGCCATTGCTAGAGACCTGCAAAATCCGCGTTATTATTTCACGTCATTTTTAACCTATAACGGGTGTTCATCTGCAGTACGTTTGTTAATGGGCTATTCTTTATTTGACACACCCCGGGTACCTCTGCGCCAGTAAATGAACACTTCACAATCGTGTGGCTCAATCACGTGCAGTTCACTCAGAAAGGGCGTGTCTTAACATCTTGGCAGCAGCCAATAAAGAAATGACGCCAGCTCGAGTTTATACAGTACTGTGAATTTTAACTTGATGCCGCCAAAAAATTAACGCGAATTTTGCAGGTCCCTAGCCATCGCTTGTAATTGAGGTAATTTAATTTCGTGCTATCCGGAGGTTAAATACCATATCAATTAATTTCAAGTGCGATCCGTTTGCTTAGTTCTAGTCATTGGCTGAAACTATTTATTTTATATCTTGTTGAAGCGTGTGTTAGGAACACATTGAAAGCGTTTATAATAAGTACTTTAAATTGTTCTTCAGTGAAGTATGTTAAAAATAGCTTTAATTATCTAAATAAATACGAAATGTAAAACGACTTAGTTCAGAAACAATTAGCTTCTACTAAGCTCTGAATACGACCAGAAGGACAAACGCCAGCTAAGCAATTAATAACACAACAAAAATAATAAATTGAATTTACTGAGTGTTACTGCTCACAAAGAATAATGTAAAAAATCCCCTAGCGTCCTTATCTCAGGGACACGATGATGGAAAAGGCTTACATAAAGCTTCGCGTTTTATTTCGCATCACTCAGGTCAGGTGTGTGTTAGTGAGTGTCGGTAGATTTATAATGCTTGCACATTGTAAAACCCATCGTCCCAACCTCCAGGAGTACACCCAGCTGATTCCTCAAGACTCGCAGTTTAGACCCGAGCGTACTGCAATTCATACAAACACACGTGCACTGATTTACAAGCTTTTTCGCCGTACTTTTCCACGAGGATTTTGCTCGGGTTGGTTTGGAAATTGCGCACTTGTAACTCTTCAGTTTCAATCTCTAATCGGAAGGTTTAATTTTATTTTTCTCGGAATTATAAAATTAAATTACATCAAGGCGTTAACATATTGACGGAATTTATTTTTGCTCTGTTGTTGACGTTTATCACCCGTCACCCAACTTCCCGTAAGGGTTGCCAAGGGGCGCGTTGAGTAGAGAGAGATTTGGCCGGCTATTAACAGCGAGGTCTTGAGGGTGAAAATGGAGCAGCGCCGGAATGCAAGCTTGGGGGAAACGGGAAATCTTCGAGAAAGCCTGCCGAGCAGCGGCATCGTTCGGCACGATTCCCACTTGCGAAAATCCGGAGTGACTCGGCTGGGCCATGGGCTGCCGGCTGAATCATAATCCTGTGGCCCGTGCCCTTGCACCAAAACACACCAAACCCTACTGCTGAAGTGAAATACTTTTATCTAAAAATATCAGAAAGTACTCTCGGTTAAGCAACAAGTCGGTGAATAGTGATTTGTATATTGGAGATCCTACACTTCTGGATACACGGTCGGTAAAGATATCATTGACCCTTCGTTAAGTAAATGGAGATTGCAACCCATGTTCGTGTGAAACATTGTAACTATAAGCTGTAAACGATTTGTGAATCAGCACATCTAAATAAACAGGAAAGGTCTTCTTTATCGGGACACTCAGATAAACAGTTTTCGAGAAATCAATGCGGACATTTAAAAAACGACGCGTGATTGAACGATACGCGATTGAAAAACTAACAGCGCTCACTGTACTATAAACGTACAAAAAGTTGTGTGCTGTGTGTGAGTCCGGGCGAGTTGCATTAACAAATGATGATGGAACGTTAGGGTATTGTGCACCACCAATGCGGCACACTAGTAAGTGCAGATGGTAATGTACCGTGACAGCAAAATGGACACAAGGCAGATTTTTTTCCAAGTCTACCCTATTTCTAAGTGTTAAGTGTGCGCCCGCGGTAGGACAGGAGCTAAATGCATCGCAGGCATGCGCCCCTTACGCATAAAAGGAAGAACAAAATAAGTCATGCGCGGAGGCGTGCATCTTGGCTGAGAGGGAATAGTAGCCGTAGCCGGAATTAAAGCCATGACTACCTCCCTAAGTGTACGTATAGCTGAAACTATATTCTAGAAGGGGTATGGTAAAACCCGCACAGACACGGTAAAACCCATACCGACAGAAAAGACAAAACTGTAGGAGCAGTAATGGAAAATGCTACAGGAAATAGCAGGTTTGGACTGAATATTGGTTTAATACGACAGCATAACTAGTAGAAAGGTGACGGGGCTTGTGCGCCAGCATGTTAGAGGCACATACGCCCTTGAGTTGGGTACTGCTGTCCATGTTCCTGCGTAGGCTGCCTGCACAGCAACATCGACAGCAGTATTTGTTGCAGGCCCCTCCTGCTTCTTGTCGAGCGCGTCAAAAACCCGGGCAGCTCAGTCTTGGCACCGACGCCATTTTCTCTCGTCCATAGCGATGCCAGGAACTCCGCGCCGTGGGTGAAGGCGAGGACCTGCAACGAGGGAGCCACCCCCTCCTCTTCCATCAAATTCTCCCTCGGTCGTAGACGGGAGACTCGCTCGGCGGGACATCCAGGAGCTTCCAGGAGCTACCAGGTGTGGAGGCGAATCCGCTGGCCCAGGTGCGAAGGCTGCCATCGGGGTGCTTCGGAGGTCCGATGCTCTTCAAATCCAATCCTCGCACATCCACAGTCGACAGCCCGCAGAATCCAGCAGTGAGGTGGTTCGCCAACTTCGCATGTTTCAGCACCTCTGGATTGCCGCCAGTCTCCTCGCCTTGATCGTTGGGCTGCCTCCTGCCGTCTTCAACTGAGCCACCCGGGTAATCGACGCTCAGGACGACGGCTCTGTCGAGCCGGCCTCTTGGTCCACGAGCCAGTTTTTCATATTCCTGACATTCCCAGAACCTGGGAATCCCCGATCCGCCACCTGGGGACGCGACTAGTTGCGGATAGGCGCCGCAGACGCACCTCGCCTTCGCTGGATCCAAGGGGCGGGCAGTTCCCGGAGAGTGAGCGACCCCGAGCGTGGTGTTCATCCCGCAGCAGCTCAGCTTGTACAAGACTGATAGAACTGTAGTAAACGAATGTACTGAAACATTACAAACTACTACAGCTACAAAAGTAAATACAATAATCAATCAATTCAGCCACACGCCTAGCACACGGCTGACTGCCCTTTACGGTGACTGCTAGTAGGTACTCACTATTGCATCGTGCAGTCATATGAAAAGTAATGTAATATCTTTCCCTTTTTTAATTTCCACATGGATTTCTCCAAATCGGTTCACCTGAGAGACAAGCCGACCTTGTCTGTTAATTTAGACGTGCTGATCCATAACTTGTCTGAACAAATCGTTTACAGCTTATTGTTACCAAGTTTCATGCAATCATGGGGTGGTAACCAACATTTATTTAATGGAAGGGAATGATGTCTTCGTTATATTTTCTTAAGGAATTTAGAATGTCCTGTCGAAGTTTGTTGGTGCTGTTATCATTATATATATATATATATATATATATATATATATATATATATATATATATATATATATATATATATATAATGTGTGTGTGTACGCGTACATATATAGAGGGCGGGAAATAGAGAGAGGGGTACAGAGAGACACTTGATGTCATTATTGACCATCTCCGAAAGTGGGATCAACATGGAGGTTCATATTTTTATGCTGTTCATTTATAATTTAATGCGTATCAACAAAATTGGATCAAGTATACTATGTATTAAGAGTCGGAGGGACTTGACTCGAAATACGTGATTTTCTCACCGGAGAGATACGCGGTACATCATGGTTGATATGCCCATTTCGCACGCCTGGTGTTGAGGATTAGTGTAGCACCAGCTAAGGCTATGGTAGGGAAGTTTACATCTTATCGCTGTAAACTCAGCTTATCTCCTTGTTGTCCCCTTATACCTGAGAATGCTAAAGGGACGTGTCTGGATCCCGCTTTCTGCGATAGTTTTGAAGTTTGGCAGTCTCAAGTTACGAATTGGCGGGAATAGCGTAAAACGGTTTTCAAATTATTTGATATTTGTTCTGAAATATATTAGTCAGTGTACTAATTTACTAAGGAAAATATAATGCAATATATACAAAGAGAAACTTTTATTTGTCAAATTTTAATTACTTTAGCATATATAGTTTCTTTTAATGCAATATTAATTAAGTATATATATATTTTTGTTTAATCGAATAACATTTTAATGGCTTATTTGAATTTGAATTGCGTTATAAATTTTCCGTGCGTTTGGAAGTGGGACAGAGAGATCTTGGAGAAAATCAAGAAAATATAGCCATATTAATTGCAGAAATTTTTCTCTCAGAGATGAAATACTTGATTTTTGGCCATTTTTAAATGACCATATTTTTTTTTGTAACCCCAAAGTTATTCATAATCTTACTATAAATATTCCCGAACAGAAACAACAATGACGTTATCGATATTTTGCACTACATAAAACAGTGATGCAAATAATGTATTCATTGACTGATAAAATGGCAAAGTCTTTTCAGCAACATTTTTTCTTCGTATGAAATCACTTTTTCATCATTCAACTATACTGTACATTTAGTTTCGGCAGACTGTTTCTAGTTTTTATGTATACACACGTGAAATCTCTCATTCAGTTCACACCTGGAAAAAAAATTAACATTACTGAAACAACGAACGAATTTTGGCTATTGTATTTTTAATTTATATAGCTTAACATTTAGGACATAAGCTTATGTGATTTATTTTGTTAGTAGAGTACATTTGATACTAAGATATGACATATTAGGTATTCTACTCACATATCTGTACTGTAGCATACGGGACTTATTGGTGCGCTATCAGAATATAATTATTTAAAAACGGACATTTTGCTACGAGCCAATTTGATTTTATCCAACGGGAAACAATCATAAACGACAAATACCAAACAAAATATATTGCAACTACAAAAAAGTAACCAGTAAAATTTTATTGATGTACCTTCTTGAATTCTACACTTTGAGAAATGCGTTAAAATTAACGATTAATTAAACAAGATGATGTGGTCTATCGGATTGGCTTATTAAAGTCCCCCAGTGTTATAACTGAAGGCTTGTCAGTGGACAGCTAACAAAGTAACTGATGACCTAACTTAGACTAACACCCATGCCATACCTGGGATTCGAACCCAGAACCTCCCGCACCACAGGCCGGCGGCGCACCAACCGACTGCGGCGTGTGAGGTCGGAGATGCGGTCGATAATCGTAGAATTCATTGCGAATTATTTATAGATAAAGTAACAGCAAGTAATTTTCCAATGATTCATAAATTGATCGAGGATAAAATATTTGGTCTACTCAGATCACGACTTAGAGGATTATTAAAAAAACAACTAGCAAATGCAGTGATATAATCTGCCTCAACTTAGAGTTTCCAGTTTTGATAGATCGTATCAAAGTAGCACTCTGTAAACAGACTGACTGTATAACCTTCCGCCACTATGTTCTTTCGCTGGAATCTTAAAATACAGGAACTACAATAATTTACAGTAAGCCTATATTAAATTTAAGATGTGGTGTCTGTGTTTACTACTGGTGTGCATCTTTAACCATAGGTCTAAAAAAAAGCTTTAGAAGTTAATGATGCCAAGCTACCCAGACATAAACATTATTAAAGTTACTCTATGGAACTGACACTATAAAACGATTTTTTTAAAAATCAATTTTAGAGCACTGTTTCGTTCCAGGATGACATGTATAACCACTCAGTGCAGTGCAGTTCCACATTACAAAGCCTAATGTTGACTATTATAATACTTACATACACAAAACAAGTTCAAGAAGTTGTGATTGAGTGTGTTTTAATACCGGCGATGTTTTGCTGCAGTTTTTTTACTTTTGTACATACTGTACGTATTAATTTCGTTAGCCCAGTGGCCTATAGCTAACACAAGTAGCCTACCCGTATGTTTCTTGCTTTCAGCACATAGCCATGTAATTTCTTAATAATATATGTGGGGCACATTTCATGAACGTTATTGACACTCAATCATAGTGCCATGTATTTCTGTTCACCCTTTTGTTTGGTGCGAGGAGCAGGAATGTAGAACTACACAACAGTCTTGCTTAATCTAGAAGGCGGAAGTAAAGATTACTAAATCTGGGAAAAATCTATATATTTTTTTTTTAACTAAATCTGAAAATAAAACGAGACGAAAGTTTCTTTATTGAGCTAGGTATTGAAATTTTAGTATTCTGGTGCAGTTATGTCATGTTCAGTACATCCATTTAAATTTTGTGAGCGAAAAACTATTAAGTGATTTTGCACTACCTACTATAGGACAATTGTCACGCTGCTAAACTCAGTAAAATTGCACTCCAATACGATTTTACAAAACTTGTTGCGAAAAAATAAATTCGCGTGAGAGTATCATGTAAAAACCCGGAAATAATCGGAAATGTTATACCAGCGGCGGCGATGTGCTTATAATGAGCGAAAACAACCTTGACCGAGTATTTCAATGTGTTGAAACTGAAGTTATACACACTATAATGTAAAGCGCAAGGTTTTCAGTAACGGCACTGTGACAGAATTTCACAAAATGTTTAAATATTTTCAAATATGACGTGGAATACACTAAATCGGACATGCGAACACGAAAATAAACGCTCACACAAGCATTCGTTCCCGTTGCACGAAGATGAAGATAAGCAGTTGATTTTGTGATAAATTCCAATATGTACGTGAGCAAATTATAAACTAATACGACACTAGAAAAGCTAATACTACATAGTATAACGTAACATAACATTACTTATATTTCAGAATAATTCTCTATTTTTTATTTACGCTATGTGTATTTTTTTCCCTTGCTAATGCAGACAATTTTTTATTCAAAAATGCTACAATTACTTCGCTTCACAATCAGCTGACGTTTCCTTATTTAAAGTGAGATGCCATTCTGATGTGCTTTAAACGCATTGGCAACAGTTGCTCTCAAATACTGGATACGTTACATGAGATAAACTGTACGTTCGTAAACAACACTACTGCAAACAAGTTACTTTCTGTAGCTATTTAAAAGCAATAACAGGCCATTTTCTCGAGACGATATATATTCTATTCGCAGTGATTTCAACCTATTTTTTGGATTTTAAAATAAATGTCTAATTAATAAAAAGGAAAACATTTTAAATTATTTGTGAAATACTGCGTAAGTGTCGGATCAAAATTCTTGTCGAAACTGTATCAGACAGTAAGTGCGTACAAGAAGTGTTCAAATACATTTTAGAACAGTGAGGAAATATGAACATCTTAGCGAATGGATGCCTCCTTCGTTGCCAGGAGCCTTCAGACCACACGGTTTCTAGTTCAAATCTCGGTCTGGCCACTGACGTGTGTGTGTGTGTGTGTGTCGTTCGCAGGTGTTAATTTAGGTCAGTGTGAAGGACTGCATTTCAATATTTCAGCTAATATTATGTTGAGAAAATACAAGCCTTTTCCCAGAAGTTTAAAAGATTAACATCTTTTTAACGAACTGAGGGAACCTAGCCGAAACACATCTCTGTGTAAAGTAATAAAACTTTTATTCTTTAGAAACTATACATAAGAATAAAAGTATTTTCATTCTGCTAATGAAATAAACTAATCGTAAACATTAGTTGCCCAAGGTAAAGAGTGCGTCCGGGGATCGAAAATTACAATCGACGAAAAAAGTACCTGTTGTAAGTTTTGGTGCATGTATTTAATGTCATAAAAAGCGAACTATATTATTTTACTAGTGTTAGCTTTTGCTGTTGTGGTATTCTTGCAAATGTTTCAGCTTCATTTTCTATTGTGGTATTCTTGCAAATGTTTCAGCTTCATTTTCTGTTGTGGTATTCTTGCAAATGTTTCAGCTCCATTTTCTGTTGTGGTATTCTTGCAAATGTTTCAGCTTCATTTTCTGTTGTGGTATTCTTGCAAATGTTTCAGCTCCATTTTCTGTTGTGGTATTCTTGCAAATGTTTCAGCTTCATTTTCTGTTGTGGTATTCTTGCAAATGTTTCAGCTTCATTTTCTGTTGTGGTATTCTTGCAAATGTTTCAGCTCCATTTTCTGTTGTGGTATTCTTGCAAATGTTTCAGCTTCATTTTCTGTTGTGGTATTCTTGCAAATGTTTCAGCTTCATTTTCTGTTGTGGTATTCTTGCAAATGTTCTTGCAAATGTTTCAGCTCCATTTTCTGTTGTGGTATTCTTGCAAATGTTTCAGCTTCATTTTCTGTTGTGGTATTCTTGCAAATGTTTCAGCTTCATTTTCTGTTGTGGTATTCTTGCAAATGTTTCAGCTCCATTTTCTGTTGTGGTATTCTTGCAAATGTTTCAGCTTCATTTTCTGTTGTGGTATTCTTGCAAATGTTTCAGCTTCATTTTCTATTGTGGTATTCTTGCAAATGTTTCAGCTTCATTTTCTGTTGTGGTATTCTTGCAAATGTTTCAGCTCCATTTTCTGTTGTGGTATTCTTGCAAATGTTTCAGCTTCATTTTCTGTTGTGGTATTCTTGCAAATGTTTCAGCTCCATTTTCTGTTGTGGTATTCTTGCAAATGTTTCAGCTTCATTTTCTGTTGTGGTATTCTTGCAAATGTTTCAGCTTCATTTTCTGTTGTGGTATTCTTGCAAATGTTTCAGCTCCATTTTCTGTTGTGGTATTCTTGCAAATGTTTCAGCTTCATTTTCTGTTGTGGTATTCTTGCAAATGTTTCAGCTTCATTTTCTGTTGTGGTATTCTTGCAAATGTTCTTGCAAATGTTTCAGCTCCATTTTCTGTTGTGGTATTCTTGCAAATGTTTCAGCTTCATTTTCTGTTGTGGTATTCTTGCAAATGTTTCAGCTTCATTTTCTGTTGTGGTATTCTTGCAAATGTTTCAGCTCCATTTTCTGTTGTGGTATTCTTGCAAATGTTTCAGCTTCATTTTCTGTTGTGGTATTCTTGCAAATGTTTCAGCTTCATTTTCTATTGTGGTATTCTTGCAAATGTTTCAGCTTCATTTTCTGTTGTGGTATTCTTGCAAATGTTTCAGCTTCATTTTCGTTGGCTGAGCGCTACGCTTCCCACTTCCCTTCGCACTGTATCGACGCTCCATTCTTTATTTATTTACATTACAATGCCGACACTTGAAATGAGGCGGTACCAATGATTTCCACGCCTGAACTGCAAATACTCTTCACAGGCTTCTGTGGTCGCTCGCCACAACTTGTCAAGCTGTCACGCGAGACGAGAAGCTCTAGACAGCGTGAAATACTCTGGAGTTCAAAACACGCCTATGTCCAAAACGTACTTTGCAGTATCGTACATTAGAAGGGATTTTGTTAATTTAATTAAAAAGTATTAAAACTAAGCCAATGATGAATGCAGTATTCGATCACAAATAAAATTATTTACCCAACTATATAAAAACATTTGCTAGTTTTTGATGAGAAACACACTTTTTCTCGTATAACATATCTGTGCAGAAAAAAACTGCATGTTTTAAGTGGCAAAAATTAATATTTAAAATAATAATTAAGACTTTTTAAAATTACTATTCTGAAAGTTTTAAGTTCCTTTTGTGTGTCCAGAAAACTGCGTTTCAAAAGAGCGTATAGTTCTGTTGCAATTTGCTAGTAGAAATTAACATTGGTGATAAATGGAGGCAAAATTACTTCCACCGACTCTTAATCACGTCCAATTCGTGTTGACTCTTTCCCTAGCCCTTCGTGTAGAGCCAGTGCCGACTAGCGACGTTGAATGGAGTTTACGCGAACCTCATTCTTGGTGCACTGTGACTTTCGCGACTGTCTGCTCTCGACGACGCTAAACCGAGTATTGTCTCGGGGGATCTCCCGCTTTCCCCCCGCCTTTGCATTCCGGCGCTGCTACGTATCCACATCACTTCACCCTCATAGGCTCTCAAGACCTCGTTGGCAAGAGCCACCCAAACCTAGGGATTGGAAAAAACTGGCGAATTCATTTCAGGACCTTTGTCACCTTTGCTATTGGATCAGAGTTTACTAGGCACACCCAGGACAACTCCGTGCCGATAGCCGACTTGCAAGGGAACAAGGAGCGAATCCCGTACTGTCAAGTGTGGGGTAACACTGGACAAAAGCCAATTAACAAACATCTGAGGTTCGACTATACAAAGGATTGCGGAGTCTAGCATAGAGGTTATTGAACTCGCTAAATAGTCCTATCTCTAACTATAGGGATGTTGATATCGGAAAAAATATCTATATTATTTATAAAAGCTTAATTTTACTGGAAGATATATCGAAAGAAAAATATTGAAATTCGTACATCGGAATCTGATATTTTATATATTACAGGACTTGAAAATGGTATAATTACTTGGATTATTAGTATACATTGAGGACACGAAGCACTGCAGAAAGACGTGGTGCCTGTTTTTGGTACATGTTGGCATAGTTAACACAGCAAATTTTAAATTCTATTTTGGCATTGAAAATATAGCTTAGTAAAAGAGCATTTTAAGAAATATTTATTTCCGTTACCTGGAAAAAGACATTGATTTCGATATATATCGACGGTTTATATCGATATAATGTTGATACATCATTTCGATACATCGATATTTTTCCATCGATATAATGTTGATACATCATTTCGATACATCGATATTTTTCCGGCATCCCTACTCCTCTCGGAATGTGTTCCCTCGTGAAGCAGCGACGTCGAACCGGGTATACGCGAGCCACATTCACGCTACGACGCCGCCGCCTCACCGGTCAGTCAGGAGGCAAGCGGTTACGCCGCGTGACCTTCAGCGAAGCTGGCAGCAGTTCAAGTATGCGCGACGGACAGCTCGTCGCTGTGTGTTCTTCTCTCCGTCGTTCCTTGCGACATCGCGCTCGCGTCTCGCACACGCACCTGCCTTCTTATGGTTCTTATTTTTACTGTAGCTAGATCGCTGCTTTTGAAAGACCTATGTTAGCCTTGCGTGCTTTAACACACAGTTCTTATCCTGGCAAACCGAAACGGATTTTAGTTGCCTCTCATTTTGAATACTTTACTATTTATCACACGTTTGTACAAATACTTTTCATATTTATACTATACAAACCGCAGTAATTGATATTTTGTTTTTCAAAAATTGTTCCATTACCAACGAACTACAAAAATTGAAATATTTACTTGTCGGCAGTATTTTCTGATTCTTGACCATTGTGTCGTTTCGATTTTGTTATGGTTTTACTCTAAAAAAAAAAAAAAGTGACATGTACTATATTACGTAGGTAAAAATAATTGATTTAGTTTCAGTTACCAGCGATAATATAATTATTTTACATACTTTATCTTCGCTATTTCGAACTAGCAACAACATTTTTGCAGTCAGGGGAGGTCTAATAATTGTGTAAAGATCTAATCCGAAAAAAAATAAAAATATTACTCTAATGATTAACCCGTAACATGTGAAACTTATGCCGTGTTCCAATTCATTTAGATTTCGTGTTTTATAACTTGATTTTTGTATCGAACATGCGATTCATAATTTCTGACTACGATCCAACATAAATTGTTAAAATAAACGGAATATATTCATAAAAAAAAAAAAATGTTAGATCGCTGTTTTACATTTAACATCGTACTATAAACTGTAACTAAAAATAATTACGTAATAAGCAAAAATACATATTTTATAACTGCAAGCGTATTTGACGTTTACAACTGACGAATATGCATGGAAGCCAATGGTGGTAATTTGTTTTGTAGATTCGAAGTTTGCAATACGCACTTTACGAATTATGTCGCCGATTGCGCAAACAGAATCGGTTACGTAATAAAATTTGCCGACAAAGGCACGTCGGTTTGATGAATTGTTGCCGTGCGACAGGAATTCTGATCGTAATCGAGCGGCTTGACTCGCAGGAATTCGAACCTATTTATCCTATAAAAACAGTTTCAATGCACGCTGCGGGGATAAAACCTTGGATAAAACACGCGACGCCCCACGAACGCACACCTTATGTGGCCCGAGTAATTTTGCACGACCATTATCTTTGCTTTAAGAAAACCACACACATCGTTACACGTCGTAGGCAGGCCTTTGAAACGCGGGGCAGCTGAAAGCACCGTAGCCACAAAGTCAGTATTCAGGTCAATAAAAGAATTTCAAAAGACAATTGAATTACCGCTGTTGTTAATTTATGAAGTACGAAACCGAGAAGCCAGTGATTCTTCCCTTCGCGTGGCATGGTATCGGGGAGGTACTCTGCACCATGAAGACACTGAAAGGCCCTTTCCACACGAGGCGTTATGGAAGCCTATCGTCATGCACGTGACATCGCTAACTGTACGTTACATGTAGTAAACAGTGCTTTTTTTGCCAGACCATGTGTGTTTTTCGCCTGCTAATGTCTATGTAATGTCACTTTCTCTACATCCTCCTCTAAATACTGACGTATTGTGAGTACACTACTGTTGGTATTACATTTTGTTCTCCTATTCTAGAGTAATCGGATCCTCCAGTTTGGCCATAACGTCACAAATCACCTTGCACAAGTACAAAAAAAAACTCTTAAGATAGATGGCATAGTTAGGAACCAACAAAACACACCGTACATGAGGTGTTTTTCAAAGGCGAGGAAACCGCGAATAAACTATATTCTCTAGGACCAGTCCTTTCGACGTCACATGCTGTACGTCAATATCGCCTCACCAAACACTTTCAGGAAGGCGGCAAGACAGGGAAAGAAAGGAAGCGTGGCGATCTGCTGTAGAGGACCTTCTGGAGGAACGGAGAGTTGTTTGTCGTGTCTCGCCGACACGGTGCGCAGTCTGCGGTTGCCGGAACACTCAGCCGACACCTCGAACTACAGTTTTAATGGCGAACACACCGTAAAAGGCATAACGGTACAGCTGTCTGGGCAACGTGCCGTGCACACACACACGCACCCACACACACTTCACGTCCCCAGTAAACATTCATCGATGGTTAGAGCCCCGAGTATTTCGCATATTGGGTTGGCAGCAAGCTAGGCTGGGCAGCCCTCTATATACTCGAGACATTATCGTTTGCTTATTGGTAGAGATGATGGAAATAAGAGAAAATTTTTTTTAGAGCCAACATAGTTTATTCTTTCATGATTGGGTGGACAGGATTTTGACTCGGCTAAGTTGTTTGCAGACCAATCACGAACGTTCTGTCTTATAGTAATAGAATCCTCATTGGCCCAGTGAAATGGGTTAGTAGCTAGATACATGCATGACAGCCAATAAAGAAAGAAAACTGTCGGACACGTGTACAATACGTTGAATCCTAGCAAGCAGTCAACTGTGATAAACCATCATCTCTACTTATTGGTTGCTGTGATCAAGTGTTAAACACTCAGTCACGCCATTGATCTCTGTTTATTACTGGCTTACAGTTAAACGGGGCGTGTATAAAAAAACTGTCCTCCGATCACAACAGTAGGCTAAAAGAACAAGCGTTTGGTGTCTACATGGCCTTCGATCGAATTCGCGAAATACTCGTGGCTCCATCGATGGCGAATTCACTAACTCCCATCTGCGCAGTGCCGGCCGTGTTTATATTTTTCGGGGCGGTGCTTTCAAAGACTCGTGTTTTTGCTCACCCGCTCCCTCCCACATTCCGTCGCGTATTTACACGACATTATAAAACTACAACTACATGGCATATGTTAAGTAAGGATTTACAACTATTTCTATATACTTACTTGAATATCACCTATTGATTCCATGCTTAATTCATGCCTCACTTATTATGGTGCTAGTATGAGTGACTGTTACTCATCAAAATCTAATGTTCCCTTAGAATTTTAGTCACCACTAGATGACGTGTTGAATATTTCATTGAGACGTCCAGTTTTCCTGGAGAACCATTACTGTTTGCCACATTTGATTTACATTTCTCTAGCCAAGTGTTAATTTATAAAGCAATTTACGGCGGCGTTTTATAAAAGTAACATTTTGGGCAAGATAAGTGTCTCCTCAAGTGGGTCCCGAAAGTGGTACTGGGTGTAAAGTATGTTCTCTTACCCTGTTGAGATGACTTTGATGGACTTTAGAACCATGGTGACGTCCGACAAGTTCCCTCATATCGGCCAACAACACCAGACTGATGAACAATGCATTGATGTCTCCGTGGAGCTTTCCGTCGGAGCTGATCAGACTTAACACTGCCGCCGAGAAGTTTGACGTGTACTGGGGAAAAAAAAACCACACACATTAGTACGGCACACCAGTTTCCAGATCTTTCCAAGCGTAGACGGCATGTTACATAGAGTGCGCGTAATAGCTGCGCAGTATTCACTGTGCGTGCCCCAACAATGAAATGCTTTCCCGCCAATACGACTGTCATCAATTTGAGGTAAGAGCGCTATTTATGTAGACAAATGCTTTAAGATGGAGATTAAAATTGGTCCACTGCGTCTTTACGCTAAGGTATAAATAATGGAAATAATACCGTCAGCTTCTTGAAGCCCAGTTCCACCGTGACGGTCGAAATGTTGGTATCTGTATCGACATATTCTACGGCGTTGCCACTCCTGAAGATGGTGTCCACGCCGTAAATCGCGCCATTGTACAAGGTCAGTGTGTAGGTGATGATGCCCTGGAACAAGTTTTCAGCCTTTTCTGAAGCCCTGCAACACTTACACTTCCAGAATATTCCTCCGCCTCGTGCAAATTAAGCTTAACTATGTCTAGAAAATTACACTAAAGTACGACGCACCGAATTCATGCGCACTTAGTCGTAATTATATTTTTCAAGAGAAATATTTCTTACTAGGCTCTACCGACACACATGTTTTCACGCGGTTTTCTTTCGT
The DNA here is from genome assembly GCA_029891345.1 of Dryococelus australis. NCBI lineage: Eukaryota > Metazoa > Arthropoda > Insecta > Phasmatodea > Phasmatidae > Dryococelus > Dryococelus australis. Next base: position 37,301,800 of record CM057004.1, read on the forward strand.
ATTTGTTATAAATAAATTATTAAAATTCGTAAATAAAATATAGGTAAGACTTCAATTTAAAGAAATATAAGATACTTTCAGGTCAACAGAGTTATAAAATGCTTGTGATACATGATATATTTAAGAAATAACAAAACGCATCATCCATGGGGTGATTTTTACCAAATGTTTGATCCAAAAAGTGTGAAGAAACCGCGAATAGACTATAACAACACCAACTTTTTTACGAGACGTTAAGCAATATCGTGCCGAATTTCGAAGAGCTTCGGGCATTTCGCAGTCTGTTTTCGTGCAAAACAACAGCCGACTTCACGAATAACTATTTTCTCGTTTTGAAAACATTTTTTGGGCAATTTTCCGCGTTTCTCCAGCGTTTTTCCACGGAGTTCCATGGCATTTCAAGTCCTTAGCTAGGTATCAAGTTAAGGCTCTCGCATACCTGACGTTGGAAATGCGGTGCAGAATGTTTATGAAGTGTTCGTTTTTCTACGAAACGATTAAACCAATAATCTTTTTTTTTTTTTTTTTTTTTTTTTCGTGGCCAGCTACAAGCCAGACACGCAATCTTTTTTTTTTCTTTTCATCCCCGCACCTACACTGAGAAATATGTTTTGTTGAATCAAACAAGATTTGTTTGGTGCAATCAAATTGTTTGTATAGGGGCAGTGAAATATTTTGTTGCTGAAACCAAATTATTCTGTTGTTCTCATTGGTTGCCCCAAACTACAAAATTTGGTTGGTGCAACTAAAAATTTGTTTGGCTGCACGTACATTAAACAGTTTGGGCCGATATAAAAAATTTCTACAAATTCGACAGAATTTCGAACCTAGTTCACCTGCATCCATGCGCTACGCCTTTATATATATATATACATATATATTCATTTTCCTTTATTTGACGTTGTTGTAACATTTGACGTTCACATAGCTCTAGTGAGACCGTCTTACTGACAAATTCCCGTGTGACAAGCGAACTGAATATCTGCCGCATCGGTCACACGGTGTCACGAACCTGCGGCCCTCTGACTGTAACTCGGCCACTCTACCCTGAGCTAAGACGGCAGGGCGGTAATTCTCAGCTAATGTGACAACTGATGATGCCGGAAAGCTTTTAAATATACATACTGCAAATATCGGGCAGCGTGTGCAAAATAAATATTTCAATTATTACAGCTTTACGTGTCAGTTTGTTGTTGCATTGTTTTATTAATGTGTTTATACGATTTTTAAGCTTCAATTGATGCACTAACAAACACGGTTACTATCCTAATTGTCACAAAAAATATTAACAAACTCTCGAGCTGTATTTTCAAACAAAGACAGTCAAATGAGTGGTCAAACAATTAATATATACAGTTGATTCGACAAAATATTTAGTTGACAGTCTAATTTATTTTGGCTCAACACAGATATTTCGTTATATGTTAGACGAACAAAAGTAATTTTGTTGCTATTCAAATTTTGTTTGCTCAACAATATATATTGTTTTGGGCAACTAAATATATATTTGGCCTATACAAACAAATATTTTGTGCGATTTTCTCTCCGTGTATGTTCTTTCTAGGTAATGCAGGGATGTAAATATTTCCTTTAGCATATCATTGTGTTTTCTATCTTTATAACCTACATTCCTTTGGCCTCTCGGGCCATGTAACTTTAACTATTTTATTTTTATTACTTTACATACCATCACCCTTTGATTGATTATTGTAGTTGCATATGATTACAAATTACATTTTATTTTACTGCCAAGCTGCTCGAAGGGTGAGTGTGGCGCAGTTGATCCTACCAACCACCCTGACTCTACAAGCAACATGGGGGTTATTCTCTTTATTCTAATGTATATCATTCTACTCTACTTTTCTATGCCACTGATAGAGACATGCAAAATTCGCGTTATTTTCTGGCAGCACGCTAAAATTCACCGTCCTATACATGCTCGAGCCGGTGCCACTTCTTTATAGGCTTCTGCAGAAGTGAGGACACATTTTCCCTTCCTACTTGATTGGACGTGATTGGGCCAGTTTGTCGTAAGTGGTTTCCTATTGGTCCAAAGCCGTCCTGGGCGTGTCCTAACAAACTTTAGTCCAATGATAATGGCAATACAAAACAAAAGTGTTTGAAGTTTCGTCTGTCGTCAAATAATAACGCTAATTTGGCATGTCTCTATTTATTGTATAACGGCTCTACAATATATTAACTATATCCATCCCTTCGTTAGGCAGCAGCCGGGAGGGGGCCCTTACCTAATTGGCTGATGCAAGGAAATAACACGCATCACACGAGGATGTTGAATGCTTTCAAAATGTCACTCAAGTAGTATAGAAATGTCGATTCGTGCCCAACCCCCAGTTATCAGAAAAACAAAGGCAAACTAAATGCTCGAGCCAACAGAAAATCATCAGAAAAAATTACTCTTAATTTTTTGATCCAAAACATAAAATGACGATTTGAACACAGCCACAGTTATCAGAAAAACAACGGTAAATTAAATGCTTAGATCATCAGAAAACCATTATAAAAATTACTCTTAATTTTCTGATCCAAAACATAGCATGACGGTTTGAGCACGGCCCCAGTTAGCAGAAAAAAACGGTAAATTAAATGCTCAAGTCATCAGAAAACCATCAGAAAAGTAAGAGTAATTTTCTGAACCAAAACATCAAATGACGATTCGGACACAAACGCAAAAAAGTGGCTCAATAAGTTGCGTTTAGTCAAATCATAGTCTTTAGAAAAAAAAGTTGCGTTAAACTTTGCGTTTGAGTGCATATGTAAAAATACACGTAAAAAGTTGTGTTTGGCCGCAGTTGCAAAAAAAAGTGGCTTAAAAAATTTGAAAACGTAAAAAAAAAATATATTGTATATAATAAATTGATACAAATAAAAATCAACTGATATTTAATATGATGACGACCATGGCAATACAAAAGGCTAACGCAACTGGTAATGTTTGGAAAGAATATAAATTTAAGAAAGAAGTTTTTGTGAAAAGAAAGAAGAAGAAATCTCAAAAGAAGTACGTCAAGTGAGAAACTTGTAATCACTTTTACAAATCATCTCTCATAAGAAATCATCTTAGAAGAAGATTGCACAAAGGTCTTGCACCAATACATAATAAATCACATGAACCAACAAATGCATGAGAAATTTTTAAAATACCACAACATTTAATATCAAAACAGAAGTTCCCACGACAGAAACAAGTGAAATGTGAAGCGCGTAGTCACTGTTACAAACCGTCCTTCATAAGAAATCACTTGAGAAGTAAAATTCATAAGTACACACTCAGATTCAATTTAGAAGAAATCGAAACAACATTTCAGAGTAGGATCAAGACTTATGATGTAAAGAATGTGAATGCATACAAGGACCGAAAACATTTCCTAAACGATGTAAAAGAAACTGTCATGGGGCTAATTAGTAAGCATTCAAAATCATTCAAAGTGAACATGAAATTCTTCACTGAGTACAAAAGGGGAATTGGCAAGAATATTGAATATGTAGAAAGCTCCTTTAAAACAAGAACGAAATTATACTGAAATCGACTAATCTGGAAGAATATTATACCAACAGCATATCGAAAATCATAGCTGAGATTCGAAGTAAAGGGATCTCAGAGGGTTCTCAACAGAATATTTAAACTAGAAGTACAAATAAATAAATATGTACCATTTAAGGGCAGTTCTTATGTTGATCTCCCAGAAAAAAAATAAAAACTAAGCAGGCGGTAATTAATGTTAAGAACGATGACCAAAAATGTTTTTTGTGGTCTGTTCTATCTGAATTGCATCAAGCGTAAAGAAACCCTCAAAGAGTGAATAAATACGAAGCTTACGAACATGAGTTTGATGATGCACTTAAGGGTTTGGAATTTCCAATGAAATTGGATAGTATACCAACCTTTGAGAAGAGAAGTGGAATTTCTATTATTGTATACATATGCAAAGAAGAAGATGGTGGTAAGAAATATATAATCTGGCCATTAAAAATATAAAAACAATAAGACAGATAAGCACATAAACCTACTCTATACCAAAGACGAAAAGAACAACCACTACTGCTGGGTATAAAGTCTTTCGAGACTTGTCGCTTCACAAGTAACCAAAAATGATCACAAAACATTTATATGTGATAGATGTTTGCAACATTTCTACTCTGTAAATATATGATGAACGCTATGAATATGGCGTTAAACACATTGATGATGATGATAAACGCTATGGCGATGAACGCTATGACGAAGGGTTGGGGCGTTTGAAAACTGATATGTCACAGTTAACTAACTACAAACAACATGTTACTTGAAAAGAAGTAGCAATAACTCAACAAGATAATTTAGTGTAAATGAAGATACACTGGAACTGATGGTTCAGAAATTACTAACTAATAAGAATAGTACGAAAGTACCACATACACTGAAGACTGATGATACATGAATTGTATCATAGAAATACAGATAACTAATAGCAGAGATATTGTATCAGAGATACTACAATTATGATCCAAACTTGGGAACACCAAAATCGAGTAAAGGGAATAAATGGAAAATTATTGTTAAACCTATTTACGATTCGATCAAAAAGAAACGTCCCTCACCTAAAAAGGGGAAATGTATAAAGAAATATACAGACTTTCTCAAAGAATACGTATGGATGAATGATGTTAGGATGCTTATTGGTCGACTTCTCGTTATTTATGGTGAAGAGAATCCTGGAAATAATAACTATTACAGTGAAAAAGTTGGAATAATGAATATGCTCAACAGCAAGTTTAGTGACTTTGTTGTGAATAATCCAAAAGGTATACCATATCTGATACGAGTGTTGAACACAATACCACATACTTTTTGGGAGTCGGAGCATCATGGAAAAGGGTTACTCAATGACATAATAAATTCATTACCTTTTGAGTTGCATGTGCCCGGTTATCAGTACTTAGGCCCGGGTACCAGACTAAAAGAGAAAATTGGGCATGGCGATAAACCCATTTATCCACTAGATGCTGCTGCAATGGAACATGATATAACTTATCATCATAAAGATCTAGCTGAAAGGCATGTAGCTGACAAAAAACTAGAAAAGAAAGCATTGAAAAGATTGGTAAGTTCAGATGCTCATCTCAGTGAGAGATTGTGGGCTGGTGTTACTGGATCTGTGATGCATATTAAACGTAAGCTTGGGTGGGGAATTAAAATAAAATGAAAAAATATTTGTTATAATAAATTAAAGTAAAAAACATTGTATTTCAAGTTCCTAATGGTGAGTTGAAGGGTTTGAATATTGATTCTTTCCTAACAAAAGACCAACTGGATTCTAAAAACAAGAAATTAAAGGACAACGCAATGACTATCACAATTTCTATTCCACAGCTTAAGAAAATTTCTAAAGAAAGGAAAACTTGAAATGGTTTGACAGTTCACAAGGATGGATTTTTACTCTTAATTTTCGCAGCATTGGGAGCTCTAGGAGCGTTAGCTGGTGGTGCATCATCTATCGGTACATCAGTAATTAATGCTAAGAAGAAAAACCAATAATTGGAAGAACAACACAGACAAAATTTAGCCATGGAGGAATACAGAAAGGGATTGGAGAATGTTCAGTGGGGTAAGAATGTAAAAAAAAAGGTAACTCCACTCAATAACTTTGATATTGATGAAATGGTTAAAAATTAAACATTAGAAATTTTCGGGGTGTATTTATGATCGATGAGACTACTTAACACGCCTCTCGATAATGAATGTGGGATTGTTATTCTAGATGTTTCAACAAACTCTGGTACACACTGGGTAGGCTATTTGGAAAAGCAAACAACATATATTATTTTGATTCATTCGGTGGAAATCCACTGCGACAATTAATAGCATATCTCGGAAGTAATATTTTTATAACGATGATAGGATTCAAAATTTCAATCAAGTAACTTGTGGTCATTTGTGTGTAATTGTGCTAAATCACTTTTCACATAATTTTAAATTTCCAAAAATTATTTCACTATTAATAAACAATGGATATATGTAGAAATGCATTAATGAGCTCTTGGATTGAAGATCAAATTAAAGAACACACGGACAATGATACAACTACTGAGAAGATCAATCCTAATTATTTTGTTTCCTACACACAGTTCAACAACTTTATAGCCACACTGACAAGAAATAAAAGATCTTTGGATAAAGTCTATCTTACTTACTTGGAAGTAGATAATAATATAGATTTTGAACAAAAAAGACTAAGACATGTGGGAGATCCCATTGCACCGATGGATGCAGTCAATTTAGAGTACTGCCAGAAAAACAGATTTAACATTATTCGTTTTGTTGGGAAATACAGTTCAAAAGAAAAAGTATTTTACATTGGTAATCAAATAGAATATTTTTTATGAGATATGGAACTATAGTTGAAATAATAATAAAACCAGAAAAATATAAAAATGTTATCAACTTATACCATCAATAGAAGGTACAATTGTGTTTATTAAAATAGCTATGGTATATGAATACATTTAAAATATCAGATTATGTTAGTTTTTAATGAAACACTTCCATCAAAAACAAAACTTACTTATAATCTAAGAGTTTAAAAAGTCTTTAATTTTATTATGGTACTTACCATTATTTATCTTACGAGTCATATCTATTGTAACAAGACCATATTTATTATTCCAACATTTTGAACAAGTCTCCCTAAATTTCTCAAACTACATATCACCACCAACAAAATCACTATGAATATGTTTAAGATTTGTATCGTCTTGCCTGAATATGCAAAGAAAATTGGCATTGTCTCTTATAAACTGCTTAGGTGCTTTTGAGTATGTCTGGGCTAAATAGAAACAATCAATATCTTTGTGTCTACTGCAAGTAAAGTAATCCCTTACCATATTTTGATTTTCAAGTATGATATCATCGAAAAAAAACTACAGACTCTTTATGACATTCATTTACATCAACCATTTATTCATTTTATGGAAAGAAGTATGCTATCGGTTCATTAAATCATTTTGATGCTACATCTATGTCTTTCTTTAAATTGATATATTTTGGTTGGTCTAGACTTTTTGAACACACATAGAGAGTACCAAAGTCCAACCATCCTTGAGTATATATAAAATGATGTATCATAAGTGTAGTTTTTCCTCAGTTACTAGGACCCACTATCAAACATCTAATATTATTAGGTAATAATTCTCCATGACGTTTTGTCGATACAGTCTTGTCAGATATTCTTATTTTAATATCCCAATCTACATGTTTCATGTTTTTCTTGCTCATTTATTAATATATTTTTTTAAATAATATAATAAATGAGTAAAATATTCAAACTAACAGATATCAAATCAGTGTTGAAGAAAAGACTACATTACCCTTTAGAGATAGAGGGGCACTCATTGGCAATAGTTCATTTCTATACTACTTATTTAATGCATAACATTATCTCTGGGAAAAATAAGCTATATTTTGTGGGTCAGAATGATATGGAATCAGCAGTTGAAATTCCAGTTGGCAAATATAGCTGAAAAGATCTTGAAAAAACAATAAAAACAATTTTTTCATTTAGTGTAGATTCAACGGATGGGAAAGAAAATGATATATCTTTCGAACTAGATAAAATAACGAACAGAGTGAAAGTAAAATGTACGCTTAAATTACAGTTTGGAAAACAGGGTTCTATAGGAAAACTTTTGGGTTTCGTAGAAAATAAAACTCTGAAATCAAATGTGGACCATTGTAAATGGTATGATATTAAAACATGATGAATATAATCATAGAGAAACTACCTTAATTGCCACTTTTAAACCAAGAACAATATTTGAATTTGGCGACACAATCTATTACGAACCAGCTTAGCCATTATTTTTTTCCAGTGCAAACAAATCAAGATAATGAAATAATAGTTGAAATTAAGGATGAAAAAGGTAAGCTAATTAACTTTGATTTGTCCGAAAGAACAGTGGTATTAGAAGAGATGAGACCATAGATATTTTTGGGTTGGAAGTAGTCATATTGCATATATAATAACTTTAATAGTATAAAAACTACTAAAGTTTCATGTGATAAAGATGAATAATATTCCTATAGAAAGTGCAATGAAAGATTTAGAAATAGAATTCAATGTTTCGACTAATTTAATATGTCGAATTTGGAGATGCATATCACAATTTTTAATTAGACTATGTTGTAGCACAATCCCGAAGTCAGGGCGATAATTGTGTTTTAATGATTGGATAACCATTGAAACTTTATAGAGATATGAACACAATAAAAATCAACTGATGTCGATTTATATGACGACAATCATTTACTCTTTAAAAAACCGAATAAAATGCATTTGTTTAGCACCACAATCCACCATTTCATCATATGCAAAACTTATATCTCCACGATTAACATAATTTAAAACTTTTTCACTGAAAATCTGAACATATCTGTCTGGTAAGGTTACTTTAATATATCCACAAGTAATTATCACTTTGTATCCATACTGTGTATCATTAATTTCAGCATGGTATATATGATAGGACTGTCCAATTTTAAGTTCGGAAAGTTTCTTAAATTGTTTGGTTCCGTTTAATACATTTAGCAACTGATCCATCTTTATTATATACAATATTATATTTTTTATGTATTCAAATTTTTTGAGCCACTTTTTTGCTGTTGTGCTCAACCGCAACTTTTTACGCATATTTTTGCACATGCACTCAAATGCAAAGTTTAACGCAACTTTTCTTCTAAAGAGTACGATCTAACCAAATGCACTTTTTGAACCACTTTTATGCAACTGCTCCTAAACGCAACTTTTTGAGCCACTTTTTTGCGGCTGTGCTCAAATGCTACTTTTTGAGCCAATTTTTTGCAACTGCTCTCATATGCAATTTTTTGAGCCACTTTTTTTTGTTTGTGCCCAAATCGGCATTTCTATACTATTGGCGCGGAAGGGCAAATATAGAGTCGGTGCCATGACTGAGCTGTCCGGTTTATCGACACACTCGACAAGAAGCAGGGGGGTGGGCCTGCATCCTCAGTTACTGTCGGTACTGCAGTGTTGATTCGCCTACACAGCAGTATTGACAGTGGCTCAAGTTCAAGGGCGCCTTCGCCCACACGATGACTGGCATCGGCACGGGGGCTGTTCTGTCCGCTGCAATACACACCAACTGCGATCTTATTTCATTTCACTCCGCATCAAACCAACAGAAGACTTTCTTCCCGAACTAACAAGTGCCCTACTTTATCCATCCCTTATCCAGTTAAAAGGAATTATTTTGTCATCCGCGACTGTCGCATAAATTTTCCACGGCCCTCTCCGCTTTGCCTGGTTTGCTATGCTCTTCCATCTAGATCCTTCGTCTTTCGGGGTGTGTCCATGGAACTCTGGTAAGTCGCCTTCGGGACACCACACCGTCAACATCGTACAGAGCTCCTACTACCCTCTCCCCCTACCCAAAAAGAAAGAAAGAAAATCAAAGGAATTTTTTTATCCGATTAACCCTTTTTTGATCAACCATTTTTCATTAACCGTTTAAATTAAATTTATCCCTTTCAATTAAATTTAACCCTTTCAATTTTTGATCTGATTAAAATCGGATTAAGGATTAACCCAATCAATCAAATCGATAATCCATCAATTAATCCCAATGAATCCTAGATCGGCACGCCCTACTACTGTTCACCGCTGAAAGTCCCATAGGTACACGCAGGGCTACGAGAACTCTACACGCCAGTTCAGAGCCAACGGCACTTGATGCACGTGGCAGTGTCGCCCTTATCGGCGTCAAACGCGGGAAAAATACTCCAGGTAGGCGAAAGTTTTAAGTGAAGAATTGTGGACAGTGTGAGTACCGGACCCTAAAAACGTCGTGTACTTTGCCAGTTCGTGCCACAGGCGACTTGTGCTCGGGCAATACCGACACCGCCTGCAGAGGGAGTGAAAGTTTACGACTTCAAACTCTCCTCGAGTGCCTTTGTAGGGGAAGGGGGGGGGGGGGGATTTCGTTCGTGTCGCACCCGGTAGCATCTCGCTAGCGCAGGAATTCCACTTTCTCCGGAAAAGCTGACAAACCTGGCGGACTTGCTGGCCCGCAGCGTGAGGAAGGAAGTGCTTCCTGCACTCGGCTAGGCTGGACACGTTCCGAGCAGGAAAAACAACTCGTTTCTGTCTCTCGCTAAAGTTCGCGTATGTGTGTGTGTGTGTGTGTGTGCGCGCGCGTGCGTGCGCATGAGTATGCGCCGCGTTACGAATTCTAATTTGCATACTTGTTTCGGTTATAGCCCGTATTTGTTGGTTAGTCCTTTGTACAGGAACCAGAGCTGTCCGAGAAACCAATGAGATACTGCACCGCCATGTCGTGGTGGATAACAATTCTTCTAATCTCTGGAGCCCAGCACAATTTGTCGCACTTAAATACGCGGTACCATAAGTTATTATTCTCTTCGCGCACGACACAATTCTATCACGTAACACGACCACTACTATATCTTTGCGGGGGTGTAGTGGTCAGACAACTTGCCTCCCACCTGGGCGAACTGGGTTTGATTCCCGGCGAGGTCGCTCCCGGATTTTACACGTGGGAACCGTGCCCGACGGTGACGACCAGCGGCGGGTTTTCTCGGTGATGTTCCGTTTCCCCCTCCCCTTGCAGCACTTCGAGAAAACCTACAGGTTTGTCGCAACGTCCGGAGCTTACGAGTTGACGAGACCTGGAGATACGAACAGGATGACCACAACAGAAAAGCCACGAGTTCGCCATCCTCTGTTCTGACTCTAGTGACTACTAAAAACATCGGGGCGAACTGCAAAAAAAAATTTATCGTACTAGTATATTTTAAAAAAAATGCTTATAGCACACACACCCTCCCCCTCTCACTCTCTCTCTCTCTCTGCGTATGTGTATATATGAATATACGTATATATGTATATACATATGTATATGTGCATATATATGTATATATACATAAATATGCACATATGCAGGTATACATATATATGCACATACGCATGTATACATATTATACATATATATGCATGTATATATATTGGCCTACATATATGGATATATATATACATATTGCACGCATACACTGTGTCAGATAAAAAAAAAAAAATAGCGCATCGCGAAGAAACCAAGCGACCTGAACCCGATCGGTTTCTTTGTCTGGGGATATTACAAAGAGCTTGTCTACTCCACAGAATGCCACAGTTTGGAGGAACTAACAATAAACCTGCAAGACGCCGAGGTGACCCTGAAAAACAGTCGAATGGCGTTTCGATGCTTGCAAGAGCATTTCTTCCGGAGATGCCACATTTGTATTGAACAAGAGGGTCTGCGTTTTGAAAATCGTCTGTAGTGTTCTAATAAACGCATGTTTAATTCGTTGTAATTTGTTTTTATCACGTTTTTACTTACTATCAAAAATTAGAATTTTGCACATACTGCATTTTGAAACACATTCTCAGGATGAAGCCGTTGAAGTAGCACAATGAAATTTGCAGTGTATGTAGCTGATAAAACGAGGAATTTCTTGAAGTGGGTAAGGAACGCGTTTGATGTGATTTTTTTTTTCTTCTTCAAACATTACCACATATTATGGACAAACTATGCTCCCGATCTTTTCTGTTTTTCGACATTTTTCTCGGCGCTATGCTAGTACAGATGGACGTAAATGTTGTTGCACCAGGTGACCAGAGTCATCCCAAAACAAATATTCAAGCGTCTTATCACATTTATTTATGTCACCATACCAATGTATACTGTGGAACTGCGAGTAAGGCACAAAACATAGAAACAAATTCATAGCCCTTAAACTATCGACAATTGCTCCATTTACATAGGGGTGTTTCGGTGAGTTATTGAGGTCCTCTTAACTACTCGCTTCGGCTCGACGCTGCTTCCTGGGACATCCTGCATGCTATTTCAAGCAATTCTATATTTGTCAAGTCCATTAATACATGCATAAAATTCCGGAGTCCGATGCACCGAAAAGCAGTATTTTCCTTTCGCTAAATCGTTTCGTAAAACAATACTTTTATTAAATAACCAATATAAATATTATCGATTCTTTTCCCCGATAACGACAACCCTAACAACTGGTTTACTTACGTGAGGTTAGGTGGTTATTTATCAGCCATTTGTAGGGACTGAAAAATTTCGCGGATTTATTTTACGACAAGTTAAACTTGAAACACGTGTAAATTTATGTTATTTATGAAATCGGATCACAGTTTATTAGGCACGCAGAGGTCAACTCTGAGACACGAATAGATAGGCCTCTAGGGAAACTAGCACTGAATCCCGTCCTCCTGGTCTGAGGTGAACCGGCTACACACTGGGGCAGAAGCTGCATTGAACAGAAAGCTGAGGCTCGAAAATACGGAGGGCAGTGGAGTTCAGCGTACAGATCGTTTAAACGCGAAATTTCCCGGTCCTTAGCCATATGTATGCTAAAGCGACCACAACGCGAGTGTTCATTGATCAGAATTAAAACTACCATTACAAATTTTCAGTTGCAAGTGCATAAGACGGGGATTCGTGTGTACGATCGATGTTTAATGGAAAATTATTAGGTCATTAGTAGACACCTGCAAAATTACACGTTTTTATCTGAGGACATGTTAAACTTAAAAATACTTTTCCTTTGCAATACGGGTGTGATTGGACCATTGTTTATTTGACACGCCCCGGGTAACTCTGCGCCAATAAATGAACACTTCACTATTGTGTGCCCCAATCACGCACAGTTCACTCAGAAAGGGCGTGACTTAACATTGCTGCATAAATGTTAAGTCACGCCCTTTCTGAGTGAACTGCACGTGCTTGGGGCACACAATAGTGAGGTGTTCATTTATTGGCGTAGAGTTACCCGGGGCGTGTCGAATAAATAATGGTCCAATCACACCCGTAAAGGTAAAGTGTTTCAAGTTTGCCATGTCCTCAATTAAAAACACGAATTTTGCATATATATATATATATATATATATATATATATATATATATATATATATATATATATTACTATGAATTTTTTCAGCTTGATGTAAAAAAAAATAACTTGAATTTTCCAGGTCAATAGTCATTAGATTTCAATTGTAAACCGACCCTAAAATTCAGCTGCAATTTTTTGCGTGGAAATGAATGGGGGTGTGCACGTCACAAACTGAGATACAAATATTGGCTTTCAAAGTTTTAGACATTTCTTTTGATGCGTTTATTTCTCTGTTTTGTTTGTATTAAAATACAAATATGCCGTTGTAATATGGACTCAGTTTCACTGAAATTGTCTCGTATTTTGGTCAATCGCTTTTATTCGCCAGTCAGGTGTCGATACAAAACAGTAATGTTGTTTGCAGCATTGACTATAAAATGCTAATCAATCCGAACTACTTGAATTTTAATATGCGCTTTTCATTTTCTGGCTTTTGCAGATTATATTAACTGAGTCGTTTCACTGACTTGTGTTTATTGTATAAACATTTTTGGAAATATATAAATAACATACCTCTTAGAAATATTCATAATATTCACTTATTTCAACATCCAATAAAAAATGAGCAATTATAGGACATTAAAAATTTTAAATGGCATTATTTTCAGCTCCATATACAACAAATACGACGTCTTTAACGAAAATATATCGTATTCCTGGAAGGACGAAGTACATAAAAAAATAATAATTCAGGAACTAGTATCACTACGTAGGAAGTCAATTCTGACCAGATTTGATCCACAAGTCATTTAGTCTTAGAGATGCATGCATAAACATGTGTACCAATAAGGATCTGTTGCAAGACGCTACAGGTATTATTTTAGGAAGAAAACACTCAAAGCCTGAATTATCAAATTAAATTATTTAATTTCATCCGGAATTTACAAGAATATATTTCTGACTAAATGTAAGATTTGTTTTACTGTCGTATTTCGGTTAGTTTCAGAAATTTCCAGAAAATTTTTTTTCATGGGAATTACGTTTTTTAAAACGAAACCGTAAGTGAAAATAACAGCGGAGAAACCCGTTTTAGCAAAGAGGAAAAAAATATTTGTGTTAAGTAAGATATTGTGACGGTTATCCCTGCACATCGAACGAAAGTCAAACCGACGGTGCCATATGAAGTTGAGAAAATGTTGGCCGTTTGGGACGGCTTACCTTCGCTGCGACGGGGGTGTGTTTGACGAGCTCCATGCCTCACGTCCGGTGGGCGGGCCTGCTGGTCTGCAAGTATGGGCGCCGCGGGGCTGCTGCCGCCCACGAAATATATGATTGCCTTCCCCTCCCTCGTACGTCACCTTGACCACATGACGCCAGCCTGCCAGTCACGTACCACCAGGGTGCCCCTTCCAGGACTTCAGGTATCGACGGAGTGAAGATCATTTTGTAATATTATAGATGATTTCAAATAAAATATAAATACAGGTGTCTCGCCCAGATTCGGATAGTCAGCACAGAGTTTTCACTTGGACAGGAACTGCTATTCCGTTAACATTTTAAAAGGGGAGCTTGCTGCCATTTTAGTTAAGTATGGTTTAAAGGAAAATAATTATATGTGACCTGCATATAGCTGGAAAGAGCTGTAATATTGAAAAATGTAGATTTTGGGGGAAGTTTTAAACATAATTTTTTGATACTCTTTTATACTAAATGTAATCAGTGGGAAAACTATATTTTTATATAACGTTTATTGATTGTAAAATTTTGGAGAATAACTATATAAATGGTTATGTTTTGATATGAAACCAAGGCAACGAATAATTTTCAAACCTTTTCACTGGAACCAACCCAAATCCCTTTTTTTGGCATCACTGGGGGGCTCTCAGCTGTTTTTCAACTTAAAACACCTACATTCAGGAAACAGTTGAGACAAAGACCTCGTCCTGTGTGTGTTGGCAAACACCGTCACATACAGGATAATATTTTGTCAAGCTGTATCGTTCACGGAGAACTGTTTGTATCCGCATGGTCATCGCCATGAAGTTCCCTCTGAAGGAAAAGCAAGTATAGGCCATTCACAGTTACTTCCAACTTTTCTGAAGCCCTGTTATAGTTGTACTTCCAGTACATTCCTCCGCCTTAAGCATGCACAGCGTAACCGAGTCTAGAAAATTACACCTAAGTGACTACGAACCGCATTCGCGCGCAGTCACTTTAACCCTTTGAGGAGTATGCACGTATATACATATGGCTATGTTTATGTGGAAATTCCTTTGCTCTTGGAGACGAAACTCACACATTTATTGTTTTGCCGATTCAATGGACTATATCGTAATCAAATTAAAAAAATTACAATTAGTCAACATTTCATTTCATAAGAATGAAACTGTTATTTTAAATAATTTCTCAAATGAACATGATGAATTGTAAAACATGTGAACTCCGTCGCGACACATTAATTGGCACACAGTCAACGCGAGACTTCATTGGCCGAGGGCCAGCACAGTTAGCTTGCCCAGTGTAGGCAGGACCAATAAGACGATGGTATGTGAACATACACTGACCAACACAATTGATATTGCAGAAGTGGAAAATATAGGCAGCTCACTTTAATCTTGTCCTCAGTAGACTTACCAGTAAATTTTTGCAGTCTTAAAGGGTTAATACAATTTTACAATCTAGCATAGAAACTATTTCTTACTAGGCATTACCCGTTTTCATTCATATTAAGTATAAATTAAATATTATAACTTATGGTTCAGATATAAGAAAATACTTGAAAAATTAGCGGATTCATTATGAGACAAGCGAGAATTCAAAACACGTGTGTTTACATAACTTTAGCTATTAGTTCACACGGTGTTTGACGCCTCCTGGAGAACGCTGGCCCAATCACCGCCTTCCACTGTGACAGCAGACAACCAATGTGCAGTTAATATCGGCATATTTGTACATAAGACTGTAGAGTCTAGCCTGCAGGTCATTGAATTCGCGAATTCTTCTGGTCTCTAGATATAAGCAGACGTCCAATTTAACCAAAGATAAGGTACAACGCCCATGATACATAGCACATTTAACAAACAATTAAGCATATCATACATGGGTTTGATTTTTCAAAGGTTCGATTTAAAATGTGTGAAGAAACCGTTCCATGTACTTTTCGCTAAAAGATTTAGGCTCATGCTATACTTCAATATCCTACGTTCACAATTACAACTTCTTTTGGCTATTGGCCGCGTGACTACGCGAGAAGACGAGTTCTTGTTTGACTGGACCAATCAGAATAGAGTACCCTGATATTGAACGTCCATGATTCGCGAGCAAACACTTGAGACACATGGCGTTTGAAATCATCCAACCACGAAAATGCATACGGTCTGAAGTGTTTTGGAGTGCAACTGGTCTTGAAAACCTTTTCGCGAGAAAGACGTGCCCTTAAGCATAGAGGAGAGATTATATTGTGCGTAGTGCTACGGCAGGCCTATGCTGCGGCTCATTCGCGATGTCTTGGTTCGTTAATCCGCGTATTCGGCCGTCGGTTGCGCGACAACGTGAAGCTCTGTGCTCGCATCGAGCAAGGATATTGCTGACTCACGATTCACCAAGCACTTTTTGAAAGCTCTTCTATATTCTTCGGCTACGTGTAAAGTATTCATTGCCGTGTGCCTAACGACCTGTATTCACTCGTCTGTAAAACAATACCATGGAATTGTTACGTTATTTTTTATGCCAATACTTACTATGATGTTTACAGAACAAAAATGAAAAGAATCAACTTGCCACTAATTTCAAGAAATATGTGTTTTTAACGAGGCATTAAGAGTTCCGCCTGCCCGGCGCTTGAGCTGCGATGAAAAGTATTTGAAATCCTGCTTTTTTTTTTTTTACGAAACTATTAAACTTTCCCCAAGTATGTTTACCTACGAAAAGACATCACACCCCAGACGAGGAAGTAACAGTACTTTAAAGTTACTACACATGCTGTAAATATTATATTGAGCCCTCCGATATAGTTCAAGGCGGCTCTTTCAGTCTGCTGTCTCTTCAAACATACTAGCCGGATACGATCCAAACTACGGTAGATGCCTGTATAGAAACTTTACGACAGACTTCTCACCAATAAAATAATCGGATCACCGCTGGAAGTCCCATAAGTACACGCAGCACTACGAGACACTGCACGCCAGTTAAAGGCTGTTCACGATAAAGTGAGCACTTTTGAAATCAACCTTAAAAAAAAAGTCACTATCCCTGCCTGAATATATTTTAACGAACGTACTGAGGGGTATTCGCCCAGTTAAATTGGTAACTATGGGTTGAACGTAGTTCCATATAATTACGTCGAATAAAAAGTGTTGGGTAACCATTTGTGATAAATTGAATTATTTCTTTTGCTTTTCATTTTTTTTAATGCTTGGAAGTGTTAACATTACCAGATATGTAAAACATTTACTTTTCTAATAATTTCACTTGACCGACGCATGAATAAAGTGATGATGTTAATCTTATATAAGACGGAAGAATACACAACGTGCATACAAGTAGATCTTATGCAGGGCTTTCAAAAGTGCTCATTTTACCGTAAACAACAAATAAGTGCCTTGCGCTTGATGCGCGTGGCAATGGAACAATTACAGCAACCAGAATTACTTTACGGGTACGGATATTTCAGAAGGTCTATTTGAAAAGTAGTGCTGAATTAGTAGCGAAGCGACTGCCCGGACACCTCACCTACCGTTTGCGTATGTCGCCTAGTCACCGCGTGAAAATTCTGAACCTCACTGGCTCGTGGAGGCTGGCCAGCGGGTACGGAGAACGTATACATCCACGACACGGCGTCATCGTCGAGTATATACGTACACAGAGTACACGGATCTATTTTTTTTTCTTTTCGTTATTTATTTTCTTTCTTTCTTTCTTTTTGGGTTTGGGGGGGGGGGGGTGTGGTAGTAGGAGCTCTGTCCGATGTTGACGGTGTGGTGTCCTAGAGGCGTCTGACTAGAGTGCCGCCGACCCTCATATGCCACCGGAATGACTGTGTCGTGAGACCGAGAGCCGTAGCTCCCATAACTCACAGGGTGTTTGTAAAAACAATTGCCACCCGACCCTTGAACTAATCATAGGGTCCGCGGGCGGGGTCCGTGGTGGGTTGCAATGTCTCATATAGGTGTATAGTTCAGTGCAAGTGTGGGCTAAGGGCAATGTTTGATAATTTTTCTAATTTTGAAGTGTTTGGAGGGATGTTGGTGGTAGATAGGCGTTTTTTTTTACGAATATATTTAACACACAAGAGAATTTCAGAGTGTTTAAACGATTTCTAAGAGTGTCGTAAGTGCAAATGTTATGTTTTTTGGTGGGATATAGCTCGTAGATATGCGACTTTGAAAGAAGCGATTTACGTGTTAAACGATCTGTTTTCGGAATGCAACTAAACGTTAGAGAATTTCAGAGTGTTGTACGTATGAATTAATTGCACGCATCGAATCGGAAATTTTCAGACGAATACGTGAATAATAAGTGCAATTACGTGAGTCCCGAGCTTAGAAAAATAATTTACACCAGAGAGAATTTTAACTACGTGAACAACATCTGGTGTCGACAAGTGGTAAACGATGACAATTATGTGAGTGCGGAACTAACGATATACAACAAAAGGCGTGAAGGAGTTGCGATGGTGCTGTGGTCAGACTACTCGCCACCCACTTAGGCGATCCGGGTTCGATTCCCGGCGGGGGTCCCTCCCAGATTTTTGCATGCGGGAATCGTGCCGAACGATGATGCTGGTCGGCGGGTTTTCTCAGGGATCTTCTGTTTACGCCCACCCTGTCATTCCGGCGCTGCTCCATACTCATCTCACTCCACAACACGGCGTAGCGATTCCGTTGATAGGGGCGTAGCCATTCCCTGATTGGCGACGCGAGGCTCTGGGCAACGAGCTTTGTGTCGGATTGAAATATTTCCAAGTAATACATAATTTATTGTTACTGTTTCTGTGTCATTTACATGAGAAAAGTTAATTCGTTTAAAGAAATTGTATGGTATACTTTAAAAAATAATGTAATTTACTATTTGAAGTAATTTATGTAATAACAAATATTATGCAGTTATAGGAACTATCAATTATTACGATAATCCCTTTCAACAACCTTTGTTCAATTTTTCCAAATGGTTTGGTTAATTGTATTTGTGTGACAAGAAGAGTGAAATTATCGCTATGGCACCTTTTATTTTAATTTTCTGGGAATGATATTACCTTACTGACTACATATATGTAGAACAACATTTCAAAAGTAAATCATACATTGAACTTAATTAACGCTGAATAATAATCTGGTATTAAGTGCAGAAATTGATGTGCCTACTTGATCATCAGTTAAAACTCTTTACGATATTTTAAAATATATTTTAACACGTTCAACACTTAGGACAATTTCATAGCGAAATGATTGCTTGGAACAAGCTAGAAGCAAAATATCTGTTATTGTCTGTGAAAACCTAAGCATGTCATTGCCCGCTGATTATTGCTTTCGCCATGTCATTTGTTCACGTGAGTACAAAGTATCCATTAGTTATACCATTGAGTAAAGATATAATTCATTAACGTTTACTTCAGCCTTTTCTGAAGCCCTGCTAAAGTTCTACTTCCAGGATATTCCTCCGCCTCTTGCGAACTAAGCTTAACAGGTCTGGAGAATTACACCAGAGGGACAACGCACCACATTCGTGTGCCCTCAGTTCTAATGATATTTTGTATAAGAACTGTTTCTCACTAGACGTTACCAACACACGTATTTTCTCCCTTTTTTAAATTCAAATTATTTATCAATGAACTATTATAATTTATAGATAAAATATTAATAACATTTAAATTTAACAGAAAAAAAAAGTAACTTTAATGAACACAAGTATGAAACGCTTGTGATACAGGGCGTATTTAGGAAATAACTTAACACGTCATACATGGGGAGATTTTTCAAAGGTTTGATTCAGAAAGGCCGAAGAAACCGTGAATGGACTATATACCTAGAGTGGATTTCCCCAGGTTAAATTTTCTGACACACTTCGACGGGTGAACACCACGTCGCGCTAGTCCATTTCCTTGGCGTGTGCGTGGGGAATGTCGGTGGCGTTGCCGCATTGTCATATACGCTCTCTCTCTCACTCATACTCCATCTCTGTCCCCACCAGTACCAACTCTGCAACATTAGTACGTGTTCTGAATGTCTGGTTTTCCCACAAGTTGGGACAGACGAAATGGCGGACACCCAAGTGCCTATCTCAATTCGTATATATCCTTTTACGAAAATAATACAAGTTCTGTAAAACATATGCATGAACAAAATGAAACTTAATGTACGCATAAGTAACGCTAAACGTTGCATATTAGTTACACGATCATAATAAAAGAATAAACACCACTTTATAAAATACGCGATAACTGTGGATTTATGTTCTATTTATACCTTATCACTCTTGTTGACAGTAAATTGTTTGTGTACCTCAGTGAGTTAGTGCGCAGATCTTACCTACACAATTGTAAGTTGTAGAGTTCAAATCTCCTACGCGTAACGAATTTTTTAGGTGACACATTATTGCTGTTTATAACTTATTTTATCGTTATAAAAGGTTTATTTCCAGAATATCTTTGTCTACAAGTAACAATACGCCAATCACATCGATTGGTTTCTAAAGTAGAGAATTTGAGCTGTATAGCGTGAGTAATGTTAACAGGCACACATGAAAGCCTTGCGTTTATTATTGTAAGAGTTCTGTCTCCTTTTGGCCGTATAACTGTAAAAGCGTGTTTAATTACGGAGAGCACAAGATTGATTATAATGCTCATTAAAGATACAAAATTATAAACAGGGGCGTAGCCGGGATGGGAAGTGATATATTGGGACATATCCCCCCACCGAAATGAAAATAAACGTTGAAAACAAAATTACAAGTTTTATTTTATTTTAATTCAAGGTCTATGTGATCTTCCTTCAACATGAAGAATGTTTATAGTATTTTGTGGTTCCATATAAATATGTACATGAACCCATTGACTATAAATAATTAAGTACTTATAAATAAGTATTTGTAATAATACAGTTTTTGTGTTTTGTTCAAAAATAGAAATACGAAATCTCCCCCTACCAACACCCCCCCCCCCCCCGGATACATTCCTAGCTACACTCTTGTTTAAATTAACGAATCGAATCTACACTTGCTGTATGAATTAACACTCTTTGTTATGAAAATGATCGTACATGTTATCAATTATATTTCGTTAGTATAATATAATCGTGCGAACAAAATGAGCGGTCGTTAACGATAAAAGTATTTATTCATTCAACAAAACATGGGGCACACAGAACATAACTACTTTAGGAAAAGTAAATTATAATAATGTAAATATGCCACGAAGTTAACACACAAGAATGCCCTACTGTCACAAATCATTCCACTTTTTACGTAGTGTTCGTAAATTGCTGCCATTATCCATTTGTAGGTTAGGAGACGACAAACATTCCAGAATACACGAAAAACTTTTAACACAGTCAATATATTTAATAATATTTCTCATATTCTTGGTAACAACTGTACACTATGAACAGATATATGTACTGATACGACTGCGTTTAAACACGAATGCACACCGTAATGCAGCGTAAGCTGCGATGTCTGAAGTGAAGTTGGATTTACAGTAGAAATATTTAAGCATTATATTATGCGTTGAGATGTGTGCAGAAGAAACGTGTGTGTGTTCTCTTATGTTTTGGTTCCCAGTAGAACTTATTAGGTCGTGTGCGTTGGTGGGGTTTCCTTAAGCATTGCAAGAAATAGTTGTATTTTATATCTTTAGAATTAATTTCTAGGCTACGACCAATCAGCACAGAGCAGTCGGTGTTGTTGGCGGGAAACTGTTATTTAGAGTAATATAAAACAATATGACAAAGCGTGTGTGTGCACACGTCGGCGATTATACTTGTTTACAAATAATAAGATTCTCTGACAGCAAATGTCGGTTTTGAAGTATGGTCCTCTTCAATATTGTTTGTTTTATGCTAGGTTATGTTAGGAACAAAGTTAAACATGACAGGCTTGCTGCTTGTCCCCATTCGCTGGAATGAAGAATAATACTAATTAATCAAGAACGGAAGTTTTTGCACAAAAAACGCTGTTTTTGGAGGGCCGCTGTGGGCAAACGGAAGAGAGGGGGGAAGCCGACCCCCCCTCACTGATCCACCATCCTTCGTCTTTGAATTTCCCCCCCCCCTAAGTGACCTCCTCCCAGCAGGTAGGAGTTAGAGGGACAAGTGGGGTATGTTTTCCATTTTGTGGGATTGTGGTGCGTCCCATATTTCACCTTTTTGAGTTTCTTTGTGGTGAAACCAGTATGGGTGGGCAAGCCCTCCTTTGGGGGGGGGGGGGTTATGGGGAGGGGCAATTGCCCATTTCTCTTTTCTTTGGCTGTTTCGGCCTGAAAGACGCATTTTTCGACCGATTTTCTTCACATTTGGGGGAGGGTTGCCTTTCCGTTCCCCGCCCGCTCCCCATGGACAGTTAAGCCCTTCGTAGGCCTTACGCCTTATGTCTAAATTCTTAACTCTTACGTCTTAAGTATTATTTTTAAGTCTTAAGTTTTAAATATTACGTGTTAAGTCGTACTTTCAGCATAATTGCTATTGCATGTCGGGATGTGCGAGCGAGCACGTGCTGAAGTTCCCAGACCACATTGCACCATAAATAATAATTCATACGGTTACCTGCTTCACCTATGGTGGCTCAGTCCGCGGTTTCCGCGGGCCCGACCTCTGGTTGAAACATTAATGGGAAACTTCAAATACAGAAGACGTGCTTCCGTATGACAGATAAGCGCCTACTTCATAATTCTAAATATATTAGTTTTGTATTGTAAACGTAGGCCGTGTCCGAAATGGCAGCTTGTGTAGACAAAATGATCACGAGACCCGATTTTGTATGCAAACATTCAGATGTATTTGGTAAATTGGTATTTCGTATCTTGTATATAACGGATGTTAGCAAAAATAACAAATGACAAAATCAGCGCCATGATGGTCTTGACATTCAAAACACATGTACGAATGCGTACGTAAAACGTATTTTAAAACAATAAACTGTTCATAAAATACACTAGACATGTTTAAAAAAGCAAGTAAGTGTTGTGCTTTGTTTATATATTTCACAAAACATGTTTTATTTTAAGTCGTGAATGGTTATTATTTTATTTTCTTGTTTATTAACACATTCGCAGCATTCCAGTGATAACTGTAGAAATATTACGTCAATTTTAATCATTCAATTTATATAAAACTAATTTTCACTGTTAATGTAAGAATGTGTTGCCACGAGTGCTAAACCAGTGACTGTCGACAACGTCCGGATTGGAACCTAGGAAATGACGCATTACAAAATAACAAATTTGTCCTTTTGGACACGGCCTTAGCTTGTTGACTATTAGTGATTGCCACCAAGTCATTGCATTCAACCGATGTTTAGTGTAGAAATAGTTATATTTTGTAATGTACCTAGTTGTACCTAGTAATGTACCTAATGTCTGAAGTATAATTTTGCGACTCTCTTTGCTATGTCTCGTTTTCTTGCGTTCGTTAGTGTTAGCATTACTGATAAACACTTCAGTATCAACGTTTTCGCACGGTTAAAGAGTCCGAAGTTTAAGTGTAGAATATACATTGGTGGGCTGTGTTACACTCGTGTAAATGTAAACACACACAGCTGCCAACTTTTCAGACAATATCCACTAATGCACGTCATTATTGTAAACTTGGATCTTACGGAGACGACAGTTGTATTGTCGCTTTAAAACAAACATATGTTAGAGTTGAGCCTAATACGTGATCATTATTGGCTGTTCATGATAAAGTGAGCACTTTTTATAGCCCTTCTAAATTTTTCCTTTCATCCAGTTTTCATCTTCCTGCTGATTTTTAATATAAACATTGCGATGTGACCAACAAACACATTGTATACATTTCACCACCCTCAAAATTTAATGCCTGAGGCTGCAATAAAATATATTTATTAGTGGTTAATGCTTGTTGGGAGTGCCTTAAAAAGTGCTCACTTTACCGCGAACAGTCTATAATGCCCTTTTCCGCATTGTGCAAAATGTTTTCTGCTTAATGAGATGCTCACTCATACAGCATTCGCATTCGTCTACGTACGTAAATGTTTTGCGTGTCCCGGGAAATGACATACGCACGTACACGGGGAAACGAATGTGTGTACGTCTCGCGCCCTTACAACCCCTAAGCTACTATTTCGATAATCGATTTATATGTAGTTAATAATTGCTATTCCTAATATTTCTTTTTTAAAGAGTGGAATAGAGGCATTAACTTTCTAGAAACGCCACTGAACAAAGTTCTTAACAATGTATACTCTTTAACCACTAATGATCTTAAAGAGCCGGGATAAACATAACCAATTTTCTTCGTGAATTGTTGTAAACCGGGCGTGGTATTGAATGTATAGTTAATATGCAGAGCAGTGAGAACACTTACGAAGTTTTTACAAGGCAAGGCATGGATGAGTGAAAACGTTATATCAAAATGCGACATTTAATTTTTATTCGTACCAATATTATTGTTAAAAGGAAATTAACCTCTAGTTGTTACTAGTTTTAATGATACATTATCGATAACTGTGTTTGCTGACTCAAACATATATCCATCCCTTTCTTTTAAAAATGTATATGATTGGTTAATAGGAACACTTTCATTCTCATGCGCTTTCCAGCTACAGCATCTAATTGGTTGATAATTCTAAATCTATGGGCCTACGTTCCAGCACATATTCAGTATGTGTTAACCCGTCAGAATGCTTGTTCGGAATCTTACCAGCTAACTAGATGCTGTAAGGGATGCAAATAAGTATCACGTATCGAGCCGAATGGAGTATACTTGTGTAAGTAAGTGCATTCCTAGGTTCGGACACAGCCTTAATGACACTTGAATTGACGCATTGGACGTACTGATTATTTGTACGAACAGTCACCTTTGTAGTAGATCACAGCCCCAAACTGTAAAAAAATTACGAGCAATTGTAGACCGTCTAACATATATTTCTCCACTATTGGAAGAGTATTTTCTGTCCATTTCCTTTCACATAAGAACGGAATGAAAAGTTTACTATGATGTATGGCATCATTCATGATTAATATGAAGGTTGTAATTGCACATGCTAATAGTAGGTCTATCGCATTTTATCACGAACACCTAAACTATAGTAAAATAATAGATTATAATTAAAAACAATGAATGTTATATATTTATGATCATTCATTTTCGCAGAGGTAAATAAAGCCAAATGGTATTTGATATCGCTGCAAATTTCCGCAAACACATAATTTTACGACATAAACGAAACACATGCCATGGTCGCCATTAGTAAATCATGAGTTGGGCATTCACAGCTGCAACGAATGCTGGTAACTCGCGTGTAAGAGGCTCGCATCTGGCAGAACTTGAACGAACACGTGGGCGAGCCGAGACCAGGGCGCGGTTCGCAGCTGCCGAACTGGCAACACCGCGCGGATGACGTCGTCGAGAACACTAGCGCTCCTCTGGATCATTAGCGGAACTAACACATAAAAACTGGCTAGACTTTTTCCTATCCCATGGCCACTCTAGTGTTTAGTTTTACTAAATGGTTATACTGAAGACTGATTGTTGATGGCTGGCTATGTTCTAGGGTAACGCCATATTCCCGTCCACAACAGCAGCGTATAAAAGAATAATGTTTCTTTTATTTTAATTTATCAAACTCATTCAACTAATTTATGGTAGAGGGTGTTTTTCAGCCCTATAATATATATATATTTTTTTTTAGTGTCAACATTTTTATCTCGTGCTGTATTCCCGCCAAAACTTTAAAATAAAATTAACTATATGAATGTATAAGATTTAAAACCTGACGAGATATAAATAAATAATTATCCGTATAGCATAAGCTGTAAGAAAACTATTTGCCGGTAATATTTTTGTAGCACTGCAACTAATTTAGCGCAAATTCTACAACACCTTTCTGTGAAATGAGTAAACCTAAACTTCAGTTTTAGTGATCAGGTACTGTACACTCTAAATCTGAATCAGCGATAATGTCACTGTTTGAATCAGTTAAGAGCAGTTAACTTATTCAACAGCCACTTCAGTCGATTTAACTGAAGGATTAGTGAAAAAATGTCAGTTTTCCTTCACTTGTTAATTCAGTGGCATTTCCCTGATTTCATTTCTTTCACAATTTTTCATTGATATGTTTTTTATTGGTGGTTAAATCAAATTATACAACGTATATTAAATGAAATAACGATGCATAAACTAATATAAACCATAGGTATCAATTATATTTTAATTCGCAGCAAGCTGTCACTTATTCAATCAGTGAGATTGTTTCAATGACACAACCTGTGGTTTTCCGCCGATTCTAAGTGGAACAATTTTCACTTATTCGAGTAATTGAATTTCACTGCGAAACAGTGATTTTCGACTGATTCAAAAATGATTTGTCATAGTTCGACAGAACACGTGCATATAGGTTATGTTGATGACATGCAAATTAGCTACAGAAGTGTTGAAACTGTAATATTTATTTATTTCACGTGTTATTTTGATTTGAATATTAATTTTCACACGCTTCTTAAGTGAAATTGTAATACATTTAAATCACGTAATTTATTTCTGTAAACCACCAATACAGGTAATTTCAGTATTCTATGGTATTATTCACACTTTATTCTGAGATTTAGCATATTGATATTTTAATATTTTTATATTATCTTAACACCTTAATTTCTATTTTCAGAAATCATTTTATGATTTTTCAACCTTGATAATTTATTTTCTGCTGGAAGACGATGCTTCTGGCAGGGGCTTTTAACATATGGACGGATGATTAGAGACATCGCTGGGATTGCTATCTAGAGAATCCCCAGCGCCAGCTTAAGTACACGTTAGGCATAGGTCACAGAAGTAGTGTTTAGGTTGCTGCATCAACCGATTTATGAAGAGGGTTGATGGCAGGCGTCTAGTAATTTTATGAGTGAGTTTTGCTGAGACGCCGAGGACGCCGATCCCTAGGTGCCAGGTGCCAGGTCTGCTATGTTAGCGCCGCAGCGATATCCAGGTGATGCCATGTATTTCGGGAGTCTGGATGCAGACATCTTCGAGTAACTTCATTGGTATTTGATTTCTACGTTCTTGTAATATATTAAGAAGAGAGTTTAATTTTGGAACTTTCCATTTTTCTGATCTATACAGGATGTTAAACTGGTATCACCGCTCTACCTTGTGAGCTAGTATGGCGGAGCATATTAACGTTAATATTACTGAACTCAGTTTGATTTCTTTTGGACAGAAATCTACACTTAGGTTGAAAGTGAAGTGAAATTTTCTGGAGTATTAAATAAGTATATACTTTCAAGTAAGGTTTGGATTGTGAGAACTTAACTGCAGCTACAAATTTGGGAGCTTAATCGGTTTATCTAAATAGATAGGAATTGAGGAGAGCTACTTCCAGTTAGTAACTATTTTATTTTGATTTAATTTCAATTCAGTTATTTAATTTGAAAGCAGCATAACACTCATACTTTATTTCAATATTTTAGATTTAAAATTTTCTTAATTTATTTATGGCTATTCTTTGTTAGGATGGTGGTACTTCATTTTTGATAATTACAAATAATTTATATTTTTTGAGTAAAGAATTTATGCTACCCACATATTTGAAGCTTAATAAATATTTCACAGTTTATTGCATATTTTTCTGATTTTAACAAGAGTTTTGGCCTGGTTTTACTTATTTTCCATTTCAGTAATAAATTTTTTTTTCAAGGTTTTACAAGTTTTATTTTCATGCAGTGCTATGAATATATGCAAGATTATTCTACGCATGTCATTTTCAGAGATCCGGAGATCCTCAGTTTCCTATAGTAAGCAAACAGTTGCAAAAGGGTAAAAGGTGTATTTCAATACGTGTAAGTCTACAGTCGAATACCTATCCCCACAGCTCATCCAACCTATACTTGTGGCGCCCACATAACTGCACATATATGCAGATACTCTAGTAATACCCAGTTCATAACTCCTCACGTATCTCATTTGG
Source organism: Dryococelus australis (assembly GCA_029891345.1). NCBI lineage: Eukaryota > Metazoa > Arthropoda > Insecta > Phasmatodea > Phasmatidae > Dryococelus > Dryococelus australis. The sequence continues at coordinate 37,329,854 of CM057004.1, forward strand.
GGCCCCTACGCGAGGCATTAATACTAGCCACACAACATTCACAGACTGCAGAATTCAAATTCGTTAAATACTCGGGAATACTTGAATGATTATGTGTTTGATAAAACAGCGTGTTCTTAAAATGTAATATTTTAACTTTGTTACAAGGAAATTTTTGTAACTAGTTTGCAAATAATTCTTTGTGAAATGTACAAATATTTTCACTGTGTACAGGCCCTGTGTTAAAGGTGTTGCCTCAGAATTTTCATACTTCTTGTCTAGCCGCTACCATCAATGGGGGATATTTTGACCAACATTGTTATTAAATTGAAAATATTATAAGTGTGTATGAATTAACGTGAAACCAAGTATTGCACTTGGGGCTAATACTAATCTAAAAGTTAACATAATGATTTTTACACTATTTTGATAGGTTTTTTTTAAGTTGTCAAAGGTATCCCTTATGTGGTGCAACTTTGAACACTCATTAAAACATAAAAGACTCAAGTGTTTCTGTCCAAAGTATCCACAGTAGGAGATTTGAATTACCGCCAAAATAACAAAAAACTATGTAGGTAGTAAAATTTATTTGAGACATTAATTTTGTCAGCAGTGGTATTTTATTGTTTCTCACTTAAAATATCCTTAATAAAATCAATTGAAAATATGAGCGCACTACAAACATTCCAAAATGTCCCACCACATTTGTTTAATTTTTGGTCAAAGTTAACCAAATTGTCAAAGTATTCCCACTTGACGGTTCAGCAATGACGTGAGTCAAGATAGGGTGACAGAATACGTGGACACGAGGATCACAAGTGCAGTATACTCGTCGTCGCGTCAGGGCAATAACTCGCGAGTGCATGTACTGCGCTTCTCGACTCGGCTAATTAAGAGGGAAGCATCCTCGCTATCTTGGATCTACGTATTTTCCTCATTAACTTAATTTTCGTAGTCAACATTTAAAAGCCAAGCTAGTCATGACATAGGGAACATTTCGACAGTTTTTTTTCTAAACCCCACTTATTTTTCCTACATGATTAGTGTCGCATCTGTAACCGTAATCAAACATTATCTAATTATTGAATAATTTCAGTCCCACATGGGAAAATACAGGTATATTTGCAACGCTACAAATGAAAAAAAAATCGTTAGGTAGTAGTCCATGTCATGTCTGGCTTTGATTTTTTATTTCTGGACATACATTTTCATTGCGAAGATTTGTAAGAAAATTCGAAGATGGAGTGGATACAACTCCCTTAAGCATCCTCGCGGTGCATCGTGGCTAACCAGTGATAACTGTTCATCTCGCAACGTGCTCGAGGACGTTTCTGGTTGGGTGTTCGCACACCGACGTCGAACTCACGTTCATAAACTACAGAAACGCATCACAGCGAAAGAAAAAAAAAACGGCGACCACAGAAACTTTACTGCAGTTTCAGAGTGCATTTCGGAAATTTTTGACACCATAATGACACAGCAGAATCTGTAAGTATGGTCCATTCCCTGTTGTTACTGCCAACTTTCCTGAAGCCCTGCTAAAGTTCTACTTTGAGGATATTCCTCCGTCTCGTGCTAACAAAGCTTAACTAAAGGCTGTTCACGATGATAAAGTGAGCACTTTAGAAATGGACCTTAGAAAATAGTCACTGCCCCTGCGTGCATATATTTTAGTGGACGCACTGAGTGACATTCGCCCAGTAAAGTTGGTAACGATATCGGGAAAATAGTTCCATATCTTAACTTCGAATAAAAGGTGTTATGTGGCCATTTGTGATAGCTTAGAATTATTTATTTCACTTTCTGTTCTTTAGTTAATCGAAGTGAAAAAATGAACCGATTTGTAAAGTATTTACTTTCTTAATAATTTCACAGTTTCGTTTGACCGTCTCATAAATAAAGAGATGAGGCCCATGGCAATGTTAATTTTACGTAAGACAAAGGATCACACAACATGTATAGAAGTATGTCTTAAGCAGCGCTTTCAAAAATGCTCTTTTTACCGTGAACAGCCTATAATTGAAAATTACATCAAAGGTACAACGCACCGCATTCGTGCGCAGCAATTCTAATAATACTTTGCATAAGAACTATTTCTTACTAGGCTTTATTAACACACCTATTGTCTCCCTGCTTTTATACTTACTAGTTATAAATATAATATTATAATTTACCAATAAAATATACTCACGTAAAACTTCAATATAACAAGAAAATAATGTATTTTTATGTCAACAAAAGTAACAAATGATTGTGATACGTGAGATATAGAGGAAACATTATAAACACATCATACGTGGGGTGATTTTTGAAAACTTTGGACAGCAGAGTAAAAAGGATGCGTGTTTCCGCATCCATTACACACACCAGTAAGCAAAAATATGCGTTATTTTTGGTGTTGGATATTGCAGGGTTCGGTAACGTAGACTTTAGACTTCGAATTTCCCCAATAGAAAAATTCGGGTGCAGATAGGTCCAGGGACCTCGCTGGCCACGTGATGTCTCCAACCCGTGAAATTACACGCCCTGAAAAAGATCACGCACTATTATAATTGACTCCCGAACTGTTTGTGCAGTTCCGCCGTCATGTTGAAACCGGAGTTCGCCATCTTCGCTTGCACCAGTAAACGCCATTAGTGTAAGCATTTGTTGGTATAGACTCTTCACGGTAAAATGAGCCCTTTTGAAAGTCCTGCTTAAGATCTACTTGTATGTACGTTGTGTATTCTCCCGCCTTATGTAAAATTAACATTGCCATGGGTCTCACCAATTTATTCATCCGTCGGTCAAGTGAAACTGTGGAATTATCAGGAAAGTAGATATTTTACTAATCTGCTCATTTTTACACTTCGTTGCAATAAAAAAAATACAGAAAGCAAAAGAAATAATTTAAGATATCACAAATGGTTACCTAACACTTTTTATTCGATGTTAAGACATGGAACTACTTTCCATCCATCGTTACCAACTTTACTTGGCGCTTGTCACTCAGTGAGCCCGTTAAAGTACATGCAGGCAGGAACAGTGACATTTCTTTAATGTTGATTTCAAAAGTGCTCACTTTAACGTGAACAGCCTTTAATGGACTGTTGTTACTGGCTCAGTTCGATTGTTCTCAATAAAAAGGTAAAGTTTGATGACGCCGAAAGCTGACACCCCACGCCGCCAAACTGTTACCTTAGCGCTGCAGGATGCGATGCTCCACCGACTAATTCGCAATGCTGACTATGACTCACTGAAATACTGCACTGTAAATATGGCTGCTTACCATGATGCAATTGTTCCCCCCTCTAGGTCTTGCACATTCACAAATGGCGCGCAATCCAAATTCGTCACATCCTACTGGGACGGGTATGCAGCGGTCAATGGTATTGCCAACAGGAAGGCTATGTCATTGGCACTGGTTTCTGACCACGCGCAGCACTGACCACGAGATAACCTGCCCTACAGTATGCAGTAAATAAATGAATATTTCCGGGATAATGTGTCATGGATAGAGCCACGAGTATTTCGTGGATTAAGTTGGTAGCAAGCTAGGCTGGGCACCCTCTATACACTCGAGACTTTATCGTGTACTTATTGGTTGATGTGATCAAACGAGGCCTCTGTAAGGACTGTTGAAACACTCACTCACACTACTGATTCCTGCTTATCACTGGCTTGCAGTTAAACGGGGCGTGTCTGAAGAACTGTCGTCCAATTACAACAGTAGGAGAAAATAACAAGTGTTTGGAGTCTACATCGCCTCCGAATTAATTCGCGAAATACTCGTGGCTCTAGTCTTGGGGTTAATTTGGAGATGAAAGGGCTAAAAATAAGTTAAAAGTGACATTTCAACAAGTCAAGCTGGTTCCACAATACAGCGACGCGTTGCGATGCGATGGAAGGCGATAATCTATAGTTACTGTAGCACAATCTAGCGATGATCTGTCGGCGAAAGACGCCGTCTGAGATCGTGCTACTATCTATTACCAAAGAAGGAAATTACATTTTCAGATACCACGAATGCGACAAGGAACAAGCGGAAACCATTGTCACGGTCAAGACCGTATGTTTTAAGTGGGTGGAAGAGAAACAAGAAAGTATGAAAGCGACGTGCGATGAAAACTATGCAGCAACATACAGCGAGTAACTGACGTATATTACCGTTACAAGACGCCTTAGGGGCGTATCTGAGTTAGTAAGGAATGGAGGTCGTCAACAAAAATAAAATAACTAAAATTGATTTCTACTTTATTCACACAGCTATTATTTACAGCATCAAATTATGTATCTCCAATATTTATCTTTAGTAGTACTCAGTTGTATTCAATATTTGATGTCTATTTCGATTTTTATTAATGTCCTTCTCAATATCTCTGTTTCGTTACAGTCAACTAACTCATACTCATCATTAACAAACGTTCACTCTGTATGCTGCCATCATTTTTTATAACTTTCACTCACGCATCCACTCCAATAGTCCAGCCTGCAGTCGCACTCTTCGCTGCGCTGATGCTCGCAGTTGCAGATTTTCCTCCCACTCGTCATTTCTCTCGCCGCTTGTTTCACTCGTCCGTTGTCTATCACCAAAATTCCAGCCAATCAAACACTCCAACAACATTGGCTCGGAGGACCATCGCACTATTTATACTCTGCTGGCCTTAACCTGGGAAGTTCTACGCACCCCGAGTCACGCTTAGAGAAACTAGGACAGCAAACCAATAGAAAATTTTTCAGATAAATACAGAAACTCGATACAACAAAGGTAAGCAGCGAGCGCCGCAAAGAACGATATTCGTGTCGGCTCGCGTTTTGTAACAGATACGCAGTTCCTGGTTTATTACTCACTTGACATTCAAAACATTCCATTGTACTTGCCACCGCCGCTGTCATATAACTGCTCTCTCCTTCACTTCTACTCGCTCGCGCGGAACAAAGCAGCGAGCACGTAACAATAGGAAGAAGAATTATTTTTATGTTAATAGACGATTTAAGACGCGGCCGCAAAAAGACGCGTGGTCTTCAAAATGTAGACAAATGGTTGTTCCTATTTTTCACGTACACAAACGCTTATTCTTCTTCTGTGTCGTTGGCTATCGCCGATAGTCGCAGCGCCAGAATTTCGTGCAACGCGCTTGTCGCCGACGTACTACAAAGGAAATCTGCTTCATCCTCATTGGCTGCAGCTCATCGCAACGCATCGCATCGCAACACATCGCTGTATCGTCGTGGAACCAGCTTCAGTGGTGAAATTCGGACAGATCTTAAGGGGGTTGCCTACTAGGCACTATAAATGTGTAGCAGTGTGTTGGGAAATCCGTTTTTTTTTTTTGACGGAACTATTCTAAGTGCGTCCAATGTGCTAATTTATGAAAAGAAAAGAAACTTCAGGCGATGACGGAATGTCGCTTTCATGACACTACACATGTTAGAACCACTATTTCCAAGCCCTCCGACATAGCTAAAAACAGCCTCTTCAGACTGCCGTATGTGAAAATGTGCTGACCGGATCTACGTGAAACACAGATACAATCCTGCATTGAACTTTGCATTAGACTTTCCATCAGTAAAATAATATAGTAACCTCTTAAAGTCCCGTAGAAAATACGGCCCGACGAAAAGCTCGCGCGCTAGCTTAGTGCTTCGCGCATTGTGGCGATGCGACACTTGATGCGCGTGCCAGTGTCGCCCTTAGCGTTCGCTCGCTCCTGTGCCATGTCGCGTCAGGTAGGCGGACCCCTTAACGTCGAGGTATTTATGAGCCACGGGACAGCGCCGAAATGCCAGACCAGGGGGAAACGGGAGAACACGGAGAAAACCCGCCCGACCCACATGCGGAAACCCGGGAGGGACCCCGCTGGGAGTCGAACCCGGTTCTCCTATGTGGGAGGTCGAGTAGTCTGATCGCTACACCACCGCTGCCGGATATAGAAAGGAATGCAGAGCTGCGTGCTGGGGGTTCAGTCACCGCAGCACTCGGCTGCACCTCGTAATCACTGGTTGAAGAGCTCCTCTCACGCCACGGGCGGCTATAACCCACCGACTGTCGTGTGTTCCGAGGAAGTGCATTACTAGAGCGCCGAGCTATTCTCGCTAGCCCCGTCTCTTTATTTCATTTTTGGGCTAGGTGAAACGCTTACTCGACGAGCAATTAGGAAGTGTGACATTGTTCGGCAGCGGGAACTCGTGGTCGTGGTACGATGGCCACAACTCCTCTACGAGGCTCGAGATCTTTTACACTGGCTAGTTGCGTTCAAATTTAACAGCTATAGGTAGTGATAGGAAAAATTCGCGAATTCATTTCAAGACAAGATAGACTTCAAACGCGTGTACACTGAAGTCGCCTTTACAATTGGATCAGAGTTTATTAGACACGCCCTGGACGACTCCGCGCCAATAGCCGACTTCCAAGGGAACAAGAAGCGAATCCTGTACTGTAAAATGTGTGGTAACACTGGGGCAACAGCCAATGAACAAACATCGGAGGTTCGACTATACAAAGGATTGTGGAGTCTAGCATGCAGGTCATTGAACTCGCGAAATTTCCTTTTCCCTAGCTATTGGCTGTTCACGGTAAACTGAGCACTTTTGAAAGCCCTACTTAAGATCTTCTTGTATGCTCATTGTCAACGGCTTGTAGTGAACGGTGAACTGTTGTAAGGTAAGCTGCGCTTTGCTCTGTGTTACGCCTGACCGTTTGCTAGTTTACACATCGGCCACTTAAACGTAGTAGTGCAGCTGACGTCACAGCACGTGTGTAATGGGTGCCTCGCCGCTCTCTCGTGAGTGGCCGCAATACATTCAGCTTCTCCCGGCTCCACTCTGGTTACTGGTTACTGCTTTGTGCGCCGAGTGTGTATAGCACTGAGCAAGCACCAGCCTTCCTTGCAACACTTGATCATACGCCACTGGGGACAGGTCTCTATCATATACAGTAGAAAATATTAACTGTAGATCCTACCCTTTTAAAACAAAACTGTTATTTATAAATGAACTCAAAAGATAAAAATAATTATAGGAGTATCTACACAATTTGTAGAACTTGTCAGATGTGGTCGAACGGTCGTAATAAACTTAAGTACAAATTAATATTTTTGTATCAATTTATATTTAGTATATAAAAGCTATGCACTATCATAGTAAGCACATATCTTACGTAAAGCTCTTAATTATTCACAATATAGAACCTATACCTAAGTTGCGTAAGCGTAGAAAACACATATCTTGTGTAAGGCTCTTAGCATTTAAAAAAGAATTAAATCTTTTTTTGCATACGTACCGATTTTTGTTTTTTCTATTTATCAATATCCAGAAAAAAAACAGTTAAGATTTTATTCTACTATTGCTGTATCTGAAGGCTTTGTTAATTCAAAAACATAGTCGTTTAAATAAATCCCATTTAAATATATCATGTAGTTTAAATTCTGTTCTCGATTTTACGTTTTGGGAATTCGCGCGAATGCGAGGCTTTTTCATGGATGTACGGCAGTGAATGTGAATTTTATTTGGGAAGTGGTGAGTATGGACCCAGCCGATGCCAGATAAACTCCTATTGGATACGCACCTTCTCAATTCGACACCCGTTATATAAATCCCCTGATTTGCCTGCGTGCTTGAAAGAGCACGAAGATTTATTTCGCATATTAATCTTGTCAAACTCGTTTCTCACTAAGGAGGTTTCTCTAACAATTTATTTTTCTCAGTTCGTATATGTTGAAACATTTCGTCTTAAGGTCGTTTTAAAATGCGTTTCTAAAGTCTTTGTCCACTGCACGTATTTTGTAAAACGTCCTTAAGAATGATAGTTGTCATCATATATTACCTTGATAATCCTCATATACGAAATCGCGAATGTTAATAAGCAATAAAAAATATGAAGAGACTGGATGAGGAGACCAACCTCCGGTGGCGCAGTTGGTTAATGCACCACCGCTCTGCACTGTAAAAAAAAAAATTAGGTGAAATTCCCTTACATGTAAAATAAAATTACCTCGTAAATGTAGAGTAAATTTACATAACAACTAAAGTACTATTCCCTAATCGTACGGAAAATGTACCTAGCAAAAGTGGGTGGGGGAGGGGGGGGGGAATTAACTATATTGTATAATAAAATTATATCTAAAAATAACCCGGAGTATTAGCACTGTTAATTTTTTCTATTACCTATGTCCTCTGACGAATAGTAACCGAAACCTCAACTCTAAAATCCTCTACATTTGACGATGGGTGGGCGCGAACCGTTGTCTTCTACATGATAGGTAGGGATGATGAAAAATTGCGAAATTTTTTTGAGCCAACGTTTCTTTTACAACACTATAGCTGGTTTGTCCTTTTATTATTGATAACCAAGGTTTTGGCACAGCAAAGTTCTTTGCGGGCCAGTCGCAAACGTTTTGCTTTAGAGTTTCAGAATCCTCATTGGCCGAATTTAATGGGATAGTAGCTTCATACATTCATGATGGCCAATAATAAAATAAAATTGTCGGAAATATGTAGCGTTAGTTGAATCCTAGCAAACTGTCAACTTTTCCCGCGATAAACCCATCATTACTAATGATAGGGCGATGCGCGTTCCATTTGACGATGTCGTGACATTTGATGTTGACGAAGCTCTAGTGAGACCGATTTGCTGACAGATTCCCAGTGCAACAAGCTAACTGAAAATCTGCCACGTTGGAGGCCACCCTACCCCTGATCTATGAGGGCAGGGCACCATCACACCACGACGACAGCATTGCAGCAGCACTGAATGTTCTTGTGTTAAAGGAATGTTTCTTCCACCCGTCCTCCCACTTAGCTGTTGAGACAATGCTGAAAAGATGCACACGTCGTTAAGTTAGTTTTCCCATCCATTTGTAGGATTTCCCACCGCTATGTACGTGGATTTTACTCCAGAGTGCGGTAATTATGCCTTACATATAAAGGGCCATGTGGACAGCTTGTATGACTAGACAATAAAAATTAATTTTAAGGTAAATATATATCAAATACAATTATAAAATTGTTACGATTGTACGAGGAGATCCACACGTCGTAAGGTAATTTTCCGATCCATGTATGGGATTTTTCACTATGAATTTTACTCCAGAGTGCCGTGATTTTACCTTACCCTGAATGAAAACGCTTTTTCCCAAACAAGTATGCGAATATTACCTAACACTTGTCAGGTAATTTTCCCATTATTTTTACAGTGTGTGCAGTGCGGGAGGTTCTGGGTTCGAATCCTAGGCAAGGCATTGGTGTTAGTTTATGTTAGGTCGTAAGTTAGTTTGTAAGCCGTCCCCTATAAGTAGGGATAGGAAAAATTCGCGAATTCATTTCATGACAAGATAGACTTCAAACGCGTGTACACTGAAGTTACCGTTACAATTGGACCACAGACACGCCCTGGACGACTCCACCAATAGACGACTTCAAAGGGAACAAGAAGCGAATCCTGTGCTGTCAGATGTGTGGTAAAACTGGGACATCAGCCAATGAACAAACATCGGAGGTTCGTCTGTACAAAGGATTCTGGAGTCTACCATACAGGTCATTGAACTCGCGAAATCTTCTTATCCCTACCTATAAGCCTTCATGCATAACACCGGGGAGACGTTAATAACCCCTTTCCAATATAATACAAATGGCTGAAGCGATTTCTTCCTCATGGGAACTACAGTATTATTCTGGTTCCTGAACTAACACACACGCTTTAGCTTTAAAAGGACTATAACCACGCCCGAGTGAGAAACGTTTGTTGCAATTTTCTTTCTCCCACAAATCGAGACTATGGCATAATTGTAGTTATGTTGAAAGGTGGACTGAGAACTGCTATTACACTGTTAATTAGAGAGGCGGCTGGGGAGCTGGGGAGTCGCAAGCAACTTGAGGTAATCGGCGTGTGTGATAACGAGAGCGTAGCCGTGGGGCTGCGAAACCTCTCACGCTGGATGTCCCGCGTCCCGCGGCCGCTCTTGTCCAACACTTTGTAAGTTGCGTGTCGAGAGGGAGTTTTCTCCGCTCTCTAGCCTAGGCGTCGCTGTGGTCGGTGGCTATCATCCGTTCATGGTTACTTCACACTTGCATGAAGCCTTGCTTAAGTTCTACTTCCAGGATATTCCTCCGCCTCGTGCAAACTAAGCTTAACTTAGTCTATAAAATTACACCAATGGACATCTCACCGAATTCGTACGCACCTTGTTGTAATAGTATTTTGCATGAGAACTATTTCTTAGTAGGTGCTGCCAACACATTATTTCCCCCCTGTTTTAATTCATATTTACTATAAATGGTATATTACAATTTATGAATAAAATGTACGTAAAACTTAAAATTAATGAAAAATAGGAAGTTTTATGTTAACAGAGGTATAAAACGGTTGTGATAATGACGTATTTAATAAATAACTAAATACGTAATAGATGGGGTGATTTTTCAAAGGTTTGATTTTTAAAATGTGAAGAAACCGCGAACAGACTACAGACCACTAACTAAATGCCTGCTCACGCTATCAAACTATCGCATTTACACTCTAAACTTGAAACAGTGAGGACCGAGCCAAATCAGAGAAGAAAACAGCGAAAATTGAGCAACCGATAATCTGTGCCAGATAAATAATTAATACAGTGGCTGAAAATCACTTATTTATTTGTGATTTCCACTGAATGTCAAGAATTCCGCTGCTATATATCACTTGTTCCCAGTTAATTTGCTTGATTCGCCGGTCAGCAGTAGCTTATCAAGTGACATTCAGTGAACGTTATTTCACTGATTGATATCACTGATTCGGACTTAAGAGTAATATACTAAAATCAAGAACGAAAGTTTTCGGCGTCATACACTTTACGTCCAAAGTGAGTGTGTAAGGGGGGGGGGGGTGTCTAGGGGGAATCGATAGTGCTCCATGAGGAAGGGGGAGAGAGATGTTTACTAACCCCTCTTCCCCCACTTCTGTGGAGAGGGGTTTTTGTGCCCCAGGCTTAAAGTTCGTGTATACCATGCGGCGTCATACAATCTACGTCCAATCTGAGGGGGGTGCTAGAGGGATCCATAGTGCCCCATGAGAAATGGGGTGAATTATGGTTACCAACCCCCACCCCCTTTTCAGGGGGAAGATGTTTTTGTGCCCGACAATTAATGTTCGTGGAAGGTGCATTTTTCGAGCGATTTTAATGGGATTTGGGGGGGAGGGTTGCCTTTCTATACCACACCCTCCGGCAATTAGAAGTTAGGCCCTTCGAACCTACATCCTCCTCCCCTCAAGTCTTAAATCTTAAGTTTCAAGTCTTCCCACAATTATTAAATGTGCCACACATGTGCCATAATTGTTTGCAACTGCATGGCGGGAAGTGCGAGCGACCGCCGATAGGCGCAAGCGAGCACATGCCGGAGTTTCTAGACGACATTGTACCATAAATACTCATTCGTACCGTTAACTGCGTCATCGACGGTGGCTTAGCCCACGGATTCCGCGGGCCCGTCCCCTGGTGTAAATATATTCGACAAGAAAATATGAAGCCGAAATACACCCATAAGATTTTTAAAATTTTATCAAATTACCTAGAATGTGTTTGCAAATGTCTTACGCTTTTTTTTGGGAGGGTATAGTTTAGATTTTTATTTAAAAATTCTTTTCAAATTGAGATAGATACAGCCATCGTGTTTCCATGCAGTTAATAACAGGAAGAAATCCAACGAACACTGTGATTTATTTTTCATTTATTTTCTCAAGTTAATTTTTTTTTATTGGACATATTTCCTGCGCAATGGAGTTTAATGCGTCTGAGTTCTTAATATTATGTTTAATGTTCACTTAAAATACCATCCATGCTTAGACAGTTTCTATATAACTTAATTATCTTCATAACAGCCGACCTCCCCTGGCGCAATCGGTTGGTGCACTGCCCGTTTGGGGTGCGGGAGGTTCTGGGTTCGAATCCCACACTCTAAATCCGAATCAGTGATATCAGTCAGTGAAATAACATTTACTGAAAGTCAGTTGATAAACTACTGCTGACCAGCGAATCAAGGAAATTAACTGGGAACAAGCCATTTATAGCAGTGGAGTTCTTGACATTCATTGGGAATCACAAATAAATCAGTGAAATTTAGCCACTATATTAATAAGTTATCTGGCGTTGATTAACAGTTGCTCAATTGTTCACAATTTTCACTGATTTGGCTTACTTCTCACTGATTCAAGTTTAGAGTGCAGATAATGCATGGGTGTTGGTTTAAGTGAGGTCATAAGTTAGTTTGTAAGCCGTCCCCTGATACCCTTCAGGCATAACATCCGGGGACGGTAATAAGCGCCTACTTTCCCACCAATCTTCACAGCCTTATTCCGTTTCCAACAGTTGTTCGCCATTTTAAAGTTTCTTGACTTCGCAAACTGTTGCTTTCGTCATCCACGATTCTGAATTGCTGAGCCGGTCAAACATCGAAGAAATTCTAGAACTGGTTCAACATTCAAATGTTTGGTTGGGAACTGGAGCCATCCAACTTTTCCACGCAAATGTGGCGGCGTTTATTACGTCTCGATGGCGTCAGAACTGTCCAACTTTATTTGACCAGACTTATTGGAAGCAGGATGATGGGAACAATTTGACAGTCTGACAGGGGCTTGAGGGTTCGATTCCCGGGCGGGGCCGCGCGCGAATTCCACGTGTGGCTGGTGGGTTTTCGCGGGGTAAGCGCGTTTGCCCATCATTGCGTTCCGCTAAGCTTCTGCATCTTTCTTCAACTGACTAGCTGACATAAGGCACTTGGCTCGCCGCACGATGAAGCCACGGGCGAATGGAAGCGATACCAGAGCCACGTCATGACGAGCAAGGGGACAGTGCGCAGATAAATTCTTTAACACTTAACATTCGGAAATTTATCGCATGCAACAAGCTAGATGCGATATATTACAGTAATTTCTTCCTGTATTTGTACAAGGAATTCTTTGTAAACTAGTTGCCATTTTTTTAAAAGTACTAAGACTAAATTAGACAAAATTTTAAAGAACCTTAGTGAGGAATTTTAACATGCAAGTGTTGTAGACTTAGAGTACTACATATATTTTTTATTATGCACGATACAAAATAGCGACTGTAGTAAGCGTGCCAAGATCCACAATAAGAGTGATACGACGTTACGATCTGTGCCGCCGATTCTTGTACGTCTCGGAACACTAATTATGTCCGATAATAACGCGTTCATTAGTCCAGAGGTTGATGCCACGTAACTCGTATACTTGCTGTCTGCCGCAAATAATGTGCGCTTCTTGGTTCAGCGCAAGGTTGTCCGAGAAGGTCGCTGCGCTTCACAGCATCTGCACATGAACATTCTGTTATACTAGAGAGTACTGCTATCTGAAGCCCAGCTCGGTATTCATGCTGCTTTTATCGTACGGTTTCTGCAAAGAAAACTCCTGCGAAAGATCTAATTCCCGCTGTACAATTTTGAGGACGCTTTTATTTTCAAGGAATGCAAGGGAAATGGCGTATATAAATACGTTGCCATTATTTCCTTCGACAAATTAATTGTATTGTTATTCAAAACGTGCAAATAAATATCCTGATCAGGAAAGTTATGTCAAGGTTTAAAAAATTTAGCTGGCAAAGTAGTAAAAAAAATTCTATCAAGTGAATAATTAGAAATACAGTGCTATTAGAAAATATCCCCATCGTTGCTATACGTGCAAATAGGCTGCAAACCCTTGTCATAAGTGTTCTGTACCAAATTAATGAAATTACTTTGTAGAAACAAATTTTTGGTGGGTCTAACAGTAAGCTGGGAAAGGAATGGTAGCTGAGGATATAATCGAGAGAAGTAGCCTTAGAGGACCCAAAACAATATGAAAATAACTTAACACTTACACCATTCGTATGTTGAGACCAACAGTAGATGTCTTTTGCAGATCCTAGCGCAACTCAATAATTTGACTAAAATTCAAGCAATTTCAAACCAAATTCAAGCTAATTTCTAATTTTCTGTCAAATCTTTCAAAGCGCAACATAAAATCAATCAAATTTAAAGTCAAAATCAAAATCAATTTTCAACTTCTGTTCACTCTTTGTGCGAGTTTCTGTAAAGATTAATTTTCAAGCTAGATAATCATATTTTTGATGAAATTCCAAGAATTTTCATACTTTTCTTGTGATATTATTTTTGACTAATTGATTTGGCTTCAAAATGTAGTCTTTTGGCAGTAAATTTAGCCTCATTCACTCCCGAGAAGGACATTGATCAAAGAGTGAACGAAGCATGTTTTTAAAAAAAAGGTGCGCTTGATTGAGAATGCAGATTTGGTTAAATTGATCTTGAATTTGTCTTGAAATTGAAGATAAAAATCATGTTTGCAGAAGAAATTGAAATTTTTTTTCTTGAAAGTGAGAAATTTACTTGGATTTTAGCGTAATTATTGAGTTGCGCCAAGATCTGCAATAGCCATGTACTACCAACAAAATTGCGTGTTTGATATTATTGGCAGCAGCTGGAAAATAGTCTTGCCAACGAATGTCTCCGGAAACGTGAAGAACTTGTCCTATTGGACGCTGATTTCAGTGTTCTGCAGTGCTTGTTACGATATCCACTTCCTGTGCGGTGGCGTAGTGGTCAGACTACTCGCCTCTCGCCTAGGGATATCGGCTTCGATTCCCGTCGAAGAAAAGCGACGAAACCAATATTATGAAATCAATAATCAATAATATGAAATCAAACACACAATATTAATCCTGTCTTAACACGCAAAAAAAATTTTTCCCGATAAATTCGAGGAAGTGTGTATACTCAAATCGTTCGATAGTAACGTGATTGTATTTTCTCATTAAGTATGTGCGATTTCCGTTTTTCAGTTCATCTTCGTCATAATTATACCGTTGGCTTCTACACGAGCCGAACCTTGCGCTAATCATTCAAGGGAAGTGTCATTGCTTGTTAAAAGTGAATTCTTCTTCTTCTTCTTACAATATAAACATTTATTCGCAGTGGTAAACCAGTTCCCTGGATACGTCGTTAAATAATGCGAGTGAATTATTTATTAATTTTTTCCCCAGGGAAATGAAATTGTGAATTTCAAACATGGTAATGGGGTAGGTTTTCTTTTAAATATCAAGTGAAATGTTCAGGACGACGTGATTAAATTGTTCGCGAATAATAACTCATTAAAAGTAGATGATAGGGAAATATAAACTATTAAATTCATAAAGAGGATATTTTTATTAATTTGTGACATAATTTTTAATGTCGAGGGATTTCCCTCGTAACCTCGGTTCACGTTGCCTCTGCTATAGCACACAGCTTATAAGTCGACGTAAGTTCTACGCTGAACTCGTTCCTACATCAGACTCCAAACTGAACAGTGTGTGTTTTAAAATCATTTAAGGCACGTGTAGAAATGAGATGGAGACATACGTGTATGTCTATTATGCTATTGTGTCTGGCTAAAATTTAATTATTTTATAACTCAATAATTCGTACGGAAATAGGATATGTTTTAGGTATAATTCAAAATGCGAGTTTGGAAATCTTTTTAAGTCCGTGTTAACTGGAAGTGCTTAATCGTTCCGTATTGTGAAAAGTGGTGTGTTGTAGGACGTATTGTATTCAAGTTGTTTGCTTCCATCTGTAAGTTATCAGAATGTGTGGTAAACGAGTTTTCTAGGGCAATATCAATTTGTTAACAGAATTTTATATTCATTCGCGTAGTTGTGTGTTCAACCCTCTTTCCCGGCTGCAAGCTTCACGTCTATAAGTCATACCTTGACCGACCTCACACCCGGACAGTTTCATTTATTAAAAAAAACAGGATAGCTGGGTCACGATACTGACTTGTAACGATTTCTGGTAGAGTCTCTTTCCTCGTACTTCACTTTGAGAAACGGCGTGATCTACATTAAAAACTTTTCCCTCTGCTACATCACATCACCATTTTAATATGTGAACAGCTGTATAACCGCCTTGGGTAAGTGATTATCGGGTAATCATTTAATCTTCGTGTTTTGTTAATTGTTTTATGGCCCAATCGTTGTTAATTTGTGTGGTATGTTAATTTAGCTGTTCGCCTGTTTGAGTAACTACCATGTGGCCATATTTCAAGCTACCTTCGGATCGTGGGGTGGGATTGGCTTTTCGGCATCCCAGAATTTGATTTCGCCACGAGTTAAATGCATTTCTGCATCGGAACCTGCCGACTTCGACCTTGTTCCAGTCATCAGGCCATCCCCCCCCCCCCCGGCTTTGCTTGTGTCATGTCGCGAACAACCTTCGGCTTGACGAACTTTGAATTTTAATTTTCTCTGTAATGTGTTCCAAAACATGAGACTTTAGTGAAATTACAGTTTTGATAACCTAGCTAAATTTTACAAGAAAAATGTCTACAGTAATTTTAATGTACATCTTTATGTGTGTCGAGGCTGACCTTGTCACCAAGGTCATGCCACCATCTTGAAAGATATTCAGCCTTAGGGAATTTTGCAAACTTAAGAAATATTTTCATTTTGTAGGGGATCCCCATTTAGATTTTATCAGCTAACTCAGTATAATCAAACAAAGGTCTATATTGGAAATATAAATTAAACAAAAGAAATAAATAAAAGAAATAATACTTACTGTTGAGATTGGTAACATTCTGAGATTTATTACTTTTTTTTTTACCATTTTTGATCTAACTACTTATTATTATGAAAGTTTAAGTAGTAACCTATGCATTTGCCTGAATACCAGACAAGTTAAGCCATTGGTTTTGTATTTTTTATTATGCTTAAAACTTTTCGGCATGCACTGTCACTGCAATCAGATCAACGTGTTTATGATATGTGTTATACTTGTCCTTAATAGGAATGGTGGCACATACCTAGCACACAACTGTAGAGGAACACACGATATAAAATGTTCTACGTATGATTAATTATCTTAAGAGGACTATGTACTTACTGAAACCTTTTCTGTGTAATCCATGGTTTGCGCGAATACGCTTATCTGGGTAAATGAAAGTTCTGGAAATACAACTTTTTGCCACAAAAAAAGGCAAAAAACAATTATCTGTGTCCCTATATTTGTACTTTTATCATTTTAATTGTATTCATGGGGGAAAAAATTGGTCAAAATGGTTAAATATCTCATTTTCTCATTTTTATAGACTGCGTATGCAGTTTCCTTAAGCGGTAAGAGAAAAGTACGATTATACAAACGTAGTTTAATCTGCAGGCTTCCATCGCGTGTAATAAAGTCCCGCTGTTACAGATATAATTTGCACAGTGGAGCATTTTGACGGAAACACTGCACGCTGTGAGCGTAAGAGCGGCGAGGCGCTAGAAGTGAGCGTTAGTGTCGCCCGTATCGCTCCCTCGCGTATTGACCTTGAACGCGCAGCTACATAGTCCCCTTAAGAGTGGGATGGAGCTGCGCTTCCAAGGTCAAGAAGCGAGGGCGCGATACGGGCGACACTTACAAGCACGTCTAGCGCCTCGTCGCTCCTACGCGCAAGGCGTGCAGTTTTACCGCCGTGACGCTGTACTGTGGAAGTTAGATCTGTAACAGTGGGAATTTATTACACGCGATGAAATATCACAGATTTAAATACGCCTGTGCGTTCGTACTTTTCTCTTGCTACTTAAGAAAACTCCATTGGCAAGCTTTAAAAATGCGATATCTGACCATTTGACAAGTTTTTTCTCCAAGAATACACTTAATGTGACAAAAAAAAAAGGGCGTGTGTGTGTGTATATATATATATATATATGTATGTATATATATATGTATATATATATATATATATATATATATATATATATATATATATATATATATATATATATATATATATATCTTTTCTGACAAAAATTCGTATTTTCATAACAATTATTTACCGAGATACGCGTATTCGCGCAAACAACTATTTCACAGAAAACGTTTCAGTAGATACATCCTCCTCTTAAGGATCTTGCTTAACTGGCACTTGAATTGCATTACATTGTGTTAGTAATTCACGTTTTTCTGCGAAACTATTACACGCGCGTCCAATGTGCTAATCTACGAAAAGAACACACACTTTAGATCAGGGTTGTTGAGTTCTTCCGAGATGTCACGTACATTAGAAGCAACATTTTTGAGTACTGCAAAACGGCTAAACACGGCTTTTCCAAAGCGCTGTATCCAAAAATATACGCCCCAGACACATACAGAACTACTCATTAAACCTGCATTAATCCTTCCTCGAGACTTCCCACCAATAAAATATTCCCATAGGTGCACGCAATGCGACGATAACACTCCACGTCAGTTCAGAGCCTTGCACTTAGTGGCGATGGCGTACTTTGTGCGCTAGGTAGTGTCGCCCTTATCACTCCTCTCGGTCTCTAACGCAGAAGAAAGCTGCAGGTAGGTGGGGGCCTTAGACTCTCTGAAAGAAATACTTTGTGGCGGCCACATAGTGTGATGTTGTTGTTTACCCTGCCAAACCTTTTTTTTTTTGTGGCGAACACAATTTTTCTTTGTAGCCACCATCACTGTAAAAATAATGGGAAAATTACCTGACTAGTGTAACGTAATATTCGCAAACTTGTGTGGGAAACACAGTTTTCCTTACGGGTAAGGTAGAATTACCGCACTCTTGACGTAAAATTCACGTACGTTGTAGTGGAAAATTCCATACATGGATGGGAAAATTACCTTACGACGTGTGGATCTACTCGTCCATTTGTAAGTATTTGATAATTGCATTTTATATATTTTGTACCTTAAAATTAATTTTTTGTTGTTCAACTAAACAAGCTGTCCTACATTGTTATTTATATAAGGTATAATTACCGCATTATGGAGTAAAATTCACGTACAAAGCGGTGGAAAATCCCATAAATGGATGGGAAAATTATCTTACGACGCGTGCACCTCTTCAGCATTGTCTCAATAGCTAAGTGAGAGGACGGGCGAAAGAAACAATCCTTTAACTCACTAATATTCACCAATGCCGCCACACTGTCGTCGTGGTGTAATGGATAGCGCATCGGTCTATCGGAACAGAGGAGCATTGTTCGCGCCAAACCATTAGCAAATATCGAGGATTTTAGTGTTCAGGTTTCGGTTACTATTCGTCAGAGGATACATGTAATAAAACTACCTACATTACTAATAGCCTGAGGTACTTTGAAATATAATTTTGGTTAATATTCCCTTACTTGTATGGGATTTTCCCTTGTATGGGGTTTTCCCCTACTTTTGCCAGGTACATTTTCCGTACGATTAGGGAATAGTACTTTATTTGTTATGTAAATTTACTCTACATATAAGAGGTAATTTTACCTTACATGTAGAGGTAATTAGCATCCCTTACATGTAAGGGAATTTTACAATATTCATTTTTAGTGGCCGTTCCGCTTAACCACTTCACTTATGTACGTCCATATTCCACGTGTTGACCCGGAGTACTTGCGAGCGGCATGTCTGTATAATGCTAATTGTACTCTGGTAAGGAACAAACCGAGTTTTCTTATGGGAGAGTTAGGAATAAGGTTCACAGTGTTTCAATTAAAATTTTAAGCTACGTGAATAATACAAGAGAAATATTTGACTAATTAGTAGTTATTTTATACTTGATTTATGATTAATGCAGTTATCCTGTTCTTTAAGGTGGCCGCCTGGTTGAAGGAACTTTGCATGTCTGAGCGTGGGAGAGCTAGGGGCGACCGAGACATGCGTATCATCTCTCTTGTCGCCTCTACGCGCAAAGCGCTGAACTGGCGTGCAGTCTTTCCGTCAGTAACGTGCCTCTATGAGACTTTCAGCGGAGACCCTACCATTTTAAGACGTGATATTAAAAACAAAGGTTTGATGCACGTCACTATTCCTTTTTTAATGTTTTGTACCGGAATGTCCATACCTAAAAACGACCGTAAAAATTCTTGTTGGAGCCATTTCCACTATCACAAAAACATGCTTTAGGGAGAAATGGAGGAACTGAAAAATGTATACAGACGCGTAACGTTTCTTAGATGCTATTCGCAAGCAGACCTCACTCAACACGTTGGACGGTTTTTTTTAAATAAAAAATTTTCTGCTGGAGCTCTGCACACCGTTCGGCGGCCTATCCAGGCGGCCACCTCAAACGAGAAAATACATAAAATCTAGTACACATGCGACACTAGCGCCTACCTAGTCGCGAAAATTTTCGGTTGCCATACTTCTAACCCTGATGTTCCCAACCTGTAGTGGAAGTAACCTAGGGTCTGGGAAAGGGACCCGCGGGCCAATCGCGCCCCGAGCGCATGGAGGTGTCGAGTGTCACAGAGTCTCTCTCCTTCCTCAGAGTCGGATTGCGGAAGTGTGCGGCTCCAACCCGGGTGACGTGAGTTCGCCCGCCCCTTTCTCTCCTGGCCCGGAGGCCGGGTTCCTGCACCCAGCTGCAGCACCACTCGTATAGAACATTCATTGTAAACTGAGCACTTTTGAAAGCCCTGCTTAAGGTTAAAGTAAAGCAACTGCCTATGGAGCACTGTACCCGACTATACAACGTGAAGAACACACAAAAAAGTAGTACATGCGTCATAAAAACTGTCACAAAAGCGAATTTATGCTATATATGAAAGAATAATGTATATGTTTTGTAACATTATAAAATATTTTACTAAAATATACTTTTTAAATGTAAAAAATAATCGATAAAATAGAACGTTTACGGTAAACTGAGCACTTTTGAAAGCCCTGCTTAAGTTTGGAGAACTCATAAATAAGTAGTACAGACGCCATAAAAACTGTCATAAAAGTGCGATTTATGCTCTATATGAAATAATGATATATATACACACACATTATAAACTATTTTACTAAAATATACATTTTAAATGTAAAAAATAATCCATAAAATAGTACGTAGATTAAAAAAAATTGAAGTGCATTTCAATTCTGGATGCTTCGGAAAGTAGAATTTGCAAGAAAAAAAAAATCTTCTTCAAGAAAGATCGTCATAATATTTACTGTGATCATGTGTAATAAAATCATAGCAGTAAGGTATCATATCAATTTTATAATTAACTTTACTAACGTCAGTTCCAGCCATGAATGTTTGTGATAAGTGGACGCACATAAAAATAATAAAAAAAATTATTTCCTACGTTATGATTAAAATCTACTTACACGCAATCATAGTAAACATTATGACGATGTTCCTATTGCCGTGAGCCGAATTCACAAGGAAACCGCCGAAGCCCTGTCTTTTATTCTCTCAGATAGGTATCTGGGTTACATGATTAGTTTTTGCTTCTACCTATGGGGATTCGGTTCGTAATTTTCGGCAGGAACACCCAAGAGGAGAACGACCAAGTTTTGGGAACTCGTTACATTGCCACCAGAGATGCGCTCAGATGATCATAAATCCACTCGCCAATCAGGGTGATCAGCTTCAACCTGACCTCGCGTCTTCTCTTCTGTACCAGGCGCACGAAGACTCCAACGCAGCGCCCGTATTGGCCAGTCCCTTACAACTCGAATATGGAAAACGAATCCTTACCGAATATAACCGAAGCCGAGGTCTACTGTCTTACAAATTTTACATTCTGGAGTTGCAGGACATTCAATTCCTAACACGGAAAGGGGGCTATGTCTCATAATTTTAGGAATCAAATGTAAATTAATCAAATAAAATCAGTATTTTAAACAATTCTGATATTATTTAATTTTAGTTTTAAAACAATCATAGGACAGTTTCGAGTCAATGAGAGGGTATTTATTTTTAGGGGAGGGGGTATATCACTTGCCCTCCCCACCCTCCGGCAGGATCTAACAGTGGCACCAGGCATTATAGGAGCTTAAACCAGAACTCGTACAGCTGAAGCCAGAAAGTAAAGGCTGTTCACGATAAAGTGAGCGCTTGAGACGGGGACGTCTCATTATGCACGAAAAAATACCAGCCCGCCTACACGTCCCTAGTTGACTACCTTTGCCTCGACATCACCTTGGTGTGTCAGCCGTCAGCCCGCCGGCTTGCTAAGTTGCACGACAAAAAATCATCGCTTCACAGAAAAATTATTATGAAAGAATTTTTAAGCGTATCAGCTGTTACTTACTGTGTACACGATCTAGCAGAGTGAAATCGACGAACGGTAAAGAATACTTGAAGTTCGCTTGCAAATCTAGACACGGGCATGCTACTAGCATACCTGCTGGGAACAGACTGGGAAACATGGCAGCCATCCATAGTTCGTAATGCTCGTGCCTAGAGCGCTAGCGTCGTCGAGCCTACAGGGAGCGCGCGCCGTAATTCTAAATGGAATAGATGGCGCTCCATGCTCAAATTATGAGAATTACTCGACCTGCAACTCTTTCCTATTGGCTAGCGTAATATTGTAACCCCGTCTTGTGGTTCACCCCTAGTTTTGATTTAGTATTTAAGTCCCCGCAGCAGCTTAGGTCGGCAGAGACTGATGGCTGTTGGGGACGAGACCAATCCTGAGATAAGTAATCATATATTTAAAATGTAGGGCTCATAAAGCCAGTAATATATCGGACAATTGCTGTCCAAAATTACTTGTACAAGTAATTTTGCTTTGTTAGATATTGAAGCCAAACCAGATTTAGAAGAAAAAAAACTTAATTGTTAAAAATGTTGAATATTAAAATCACTTAGCTTCCCATGACAAAAATGATTACAGTAATGGCAAGAGCATTCATAAATTATATATAATGTTGTATAATAAAACACATTTAACCGAGAAATGTAGAAATTAAGGCTGTTGTGGAGTTTCCCTGGTTTTGCAGCCTGTAATTTTGAAGAAGTTTGGAAAATATAAACTCATATGAGTAATTGAGAAAAAATGGTTTGTCATTAGAACAAGTTATAATATATTTTATAAAATCAAGGCAAATTCTCTTTAAAAATCTTATTGAGAATTTAATTCCTAAAATGGGTAATGGCATGATAGAGTTTGAAAATGCCCGAATTTTAAGGTTTCTGCTCAGGATTGTATTTTAAAAATATCAGCCTTTTAATGAATATATATTACGAATCAGTGTCCTCTAGTGACAGATCTCCACTAAATGTCATATTTTAAAAAAGAACTTGGGAATTATAATATGTCTTTTGAGACATATTTGTACCTGATATATATAAGTAGTATTGCAATTCCTTTGTATTCCTTTTGTATTTTGCTTTGAGCACAATGATTGTAGCTTTGATCATAAAATATGGTCCAGATTTTCAAAGAACTTGTGTGTGTGTTTTGTAGTTTTGTAACCAATTTCTGCTACAGTATGGATTGAGTTTTTATGCACGACAGTTTGGTCGCGATTACTTGGGAAAGAGACCTTGCGTCGCCCTACAGTGTAGGACGAGGAAAGGGCCTCACACTTATGAAATCAACCTTAGAAAAAAGTCACTGCTCTTACCAGCATATATTTCAACGGGCGCACTGAGTGACATGCGCCCAGAAAAGTTGGTAACGATGGATGGGAAGTAGATCCGTATCTTAACGTCGAATATATAGTGTTAGGTAACCATTTCTGATAACTTAAATTATTTCTTTCCGTTTCTGTTTATTTTTTATAGCATCGAAGTGTAAAAATTAGCAGATTATTTAGATATTTACGTTTGAAATGATTTCACAGTTTCAATTGACCGACACATGAATAAAGTGTTGAGGCCCACGACAATGTTAAACTTACATAGGGCGGAAGAATACCCAACGTGCATACAAGTATATTTTAAGCAGGGCTTTCAAAAGTGCTCATTTTACCGTGAACAGCCTAATAGCGTGTAATATCGTTCCAGGGCCCCACCCCTCTCTCAATATTTGTTATACAAAGATATCTTAGATGAATTTATAGTTTCGGGGAACTTCTACGGTAATTTCCCCCACTCCAGCAACTTTGGACATAATTTCTTTACTTCCTTGACTGTATCTGCGTTATTATTCCCTACATTGTCCCCAGTTTATTATAGTTAGAGTTTCCAATCAGTTCGTGCGGGTTAAGGTAGCACCGTATTTCTGGAAACTTTTCCATGCTGATGGCATTCGGCACGCACGGGCATTATCCGAAGTTTGTGGAATTTGTCCTTATTCTTTGTTTTGCTGCTTGCACTTTCTTTGTTGCTTTCGGCGCTGTTTCGGTGCTGAGGAGCGTGTGTTTATAACGCTTAGGAGAGTGACATATTACGTAACATCTCCCGACGTTAACTGCATGGCCTGGATATGAGCCAACACCAAATGTTTGCGTACATTACTGAAGTTGTATTTAGTGGATGGCGAGTAATTAAGATTGCCGGAGTTTGAAGTATTTAACTTAATTAAGCGGACATTCCCCCCCCCCCCCGGGAATCGACATTTTGATTTTGGTGCACGAAAAAGAAAAGAAAAACAATGCAGAAAGAAACTCACCAGTTGAACTAGGCTATATACATTTTAAGGTGATTTGAAAATGTCATAAATAGCAAGACACAGTAAAACACAAATGAGTGTATTGAACTATGACCAAAGTCATAATAGGACTGCAATTTCTGTTTCTTGGGTAGCGAATACGAAATAAATGTGATATTAGTCACAAATATTTATTAACTTCTTTAAAACCTCGCAATATTTCTCTGAACGTAGCTTGAACAGTATAGTAACCCGGGAAAGCTCCAAGGCCTGTGTTGTTTATTGATTTTCCTGTGTCAAAATAACTTAACCAGTTTACCTCCTGAGGCTTTAATATGTAGCCTATGTAATTTGGTAATATTGGCGAGAAAATGTAGCTACTACAGAGAATTTTCCACAACGACATTAGTTTATGACGTTCGTTTCAGATTATATTTTGTAGAAAGTCAGGGACGTAGAAAGAATAATTTTTTTTCGTCAGGGGCTTAATTTTCAGAGTTACTTCAACAGTAAGAGATAGTAATTTGAAGGCTGGAAAATTGAGATACAAGGCACATGCCACGATGTTTAATCGGATTCGACGAAAAATGAAAACTGAACAGTATTTGTAAGATTGAAATTTCACATTTCTAGTGTGAAAACTTAGTTTATTTCTTATATTTGAGGAGGGTCTTGAGTCTCTGAGCTCCCTCCTCTGCCTACGTGCCTGGTATCAAGCCGTGTTTTATGAGAAATGTATAACCAAGGAATAATATGCCACGTTTAAAATTTACGAAAAGAAAAAACAGCTTATAATTCACATTTTAAGTTTTAAGCTGAGAAATCTCAGTGTAATTGTTTTTAACACACTGAGGTCTGCACACGTTTACTGGCACTTAAGACAGATTAGAAGTGAGTCACCTATATCCACTGCTGCAAGAACATAGGTTCTGTTGGTGTCTGTGTTAGAACTCACCATCGTCCTATTGGTCCATACCACACCGAACACATCCTGTACTTTAAAGCATTCATTATTGGCCTGTCAACAACCAATGGAGAGTCGAGCTGATATTGACTCAATCATAGCTCCTGTACCGTATAAAAGGATCTACAATCAATCATGCCCCTTTGAGTGGCTAGAAAATAAGCTATTCTATCTTTAGCAATATCATTGTTACTGCGCTGCCCTGTTCTTGTGAGGTCGTGCTAAACACTTGCTGAACAAAGACTGCACATCCATGCGAGTTTTGTTCTGAACAACAAAGACATTTTCAAATTAGCTTTGCTTGAGTTACACTCGAGCACAATTTACAAAGTGTTAACAACGCTGCAGTAAAATTTAATTACTCTTATCACTGAAATCTCACTAATTATTAGAGTAGCTAATCCTTAATTTTTAAAGTAATTTATTTTGGCGTACACTGAATTGCACAGCTGTGAGGAATAATGTGTATATTCATTCGCTTTTTGTCACCAGTCGGCAGCAGCTAAATGAATCAATTTTCAGTTCCCTTAATTATATATATATATATATATATATATATATCAACTAATACAAATAACTGATACGACTGTTTGGGACTGCATCAGCTCTGTGTTTGGCAGACATCGGTTTAACAAATTTTGGCAAATTTTAGAAATCGCTCGGAGATTATGCTGAAACCATTAATTTTTGATCTGATCTACTGCATTAATGATCGTAGACTATACAAAATTAAATAAATGTGGGTTGTAACGTACCTGAATAAATGCCAGCATACATATTACACATTGCATAAAATGAGACAGGAAGATCATTACGCACCCACGAAAATTTATTACCATTTATTTCCATTCATTAAAAGGCATTAAGACGGTAAGCTTGGTTCATGAAAATTGTATAGCAACTGATCACGACGGACATTCCTTTGCTAACGGACAAATTATTATATAAGGCATATAAACGTTCAGTACGCCCGTGAAATAAATGTTAGCTCCTTTGTACTCTCGACGTGCTAATTATACTTATATGCTTTAACAGCTCGATCGTTAAAGAGGCCACTACCTACAGATAGTTAACTATACTATGGCTAGCAGCTGTAAAGAGGTCGTCCATTACAGCCTCTTTTGTTCGCGCGACACGCCTGACAATCAAAGATTTACTGGGCTCCGGCGGAACAGCTAGAAGCAGCCAAGAGCAAGGAGTTATACAGCGATGAATGTGTTTAACAGCAGCCAAGAGCAAGGAGTTATACAGCGATGAATGTGTTTGCTAGGACCTCTCGCTTTGTTAGACGTCTGGGAGCGTAGAAGGCAAATAGGGTAAAGTGCGCATACCCGCTGCTTGCGAAGTATCTTAATTACGGAGTCAGAACACTGACAGGCTATTTTGCTATAAGACTATCGGAATCAACTCTAGGTCAGCACAATGTGCATGTAAGTACGTCTTGCGAAAGTTTATTGAACATATTCTGGCTGAGTTTTAATATAACTAAGCTGTATAAATAATATAGATAAATTATTATGTTATTATATTTTACATGTTGCTGCTCTGCATCGATTTCGTTCCCCCATTCAGCTCTAGCGAGCGAAGCAATGTGTCAAGGGCAGAGCGATAACCCAAGAAGTGCACGGAGATTTACAAAGGAGTGCTGCTACCGCAATAAGCCAACAGGGACTCGTGCCGCCTTCTGTCATCGATTAGATAGAATGTCTGGGGTTATCGTTGTAAAACTGTTCTGGTCATTGTCCCGCCTCTCTCAGCGTAACTCGGGGTGCGGGGAACCTTCTAGATAGGATCACGAGATTATTAACTCGCGACGGGCCTCCGAGCCGACAGTCCGGAGTTTGGAGGATTGTACGACCTTACATAATTTTGTGCATTATAAAATAGAAAAGATTAGCTAGACATGGCTAATAAGGCACAAGATTGTGTAGTTCAATCAGGAAGTCGTGGTTACTGTGCAAGAATAGAATTTTCTCCGTGCTTATATATTAACGATTTTCATTTTCCCAACAGTATAAAAAATACCCTTAATACACGACGTATTTAAGTCCTCACTATCGGTAACCTTATTTTCTCTGGTTACTGGGTCCCTTCATATCAACTCCCTTTCCTCTTCCACCGAGAGTATCAAATAAAACTCCTGCCATAAGCATAAGTCGGCAAAATTATAAATGATTAATGCTTTCTGATTGTTTTATGTATTTTATATTTGTATTCGTGTTATTTACATACGGTGAGAAAACTACCTTAACTCTGGCCAGGGTTTAAAACTACGCTGAAATACTTTAGGAGTATGATTTACTTATAAGAACACTTGGTATAAATAATTATTTTTGCTGAGAAATTTTATATGTTTTGCTTTCGTTGACACAAGAAGTGACTGTCATACATAGCTAAACACAAGAAGCATGAATGGGGACTAGAAAAAGAAGTCCCACATCAAAAAAAAAAAAAAATTATAAGTATTATTTCATATAAGCAAAATTAAATAAACGGCAGTTCTTGGGTAGAAGGAGTGTGTAGAAACTTCGAACATGATTGGAGAGAATCGCATTCCTACAGTGTAACGTTAGGGCGTTACTAACGCCGTCTATTGACATTTAGCTTTGAACTTTACCATTTACACTAGTACCCCCTGCTTAGTTTCTCTGTTCGCCGCCGCTCGCCGCACTTCCGCCCGACCACTCTGTGAACGCCTTCGATTCCCCTTCGTTCTCCTGTAGTTCCCCTTCCCCTTCTTCTTGACACCCCTCTTGCGTCACACGATCAATTTGTGATACTGTACACAAGTATTATTCGGGCATTTGAAACGCCCGTAGATTCACACGAACAGTCGATTTGTATTATGTTTTACAAGTTCCTTACATTGGACATAAACTTATCACAGAAAATAATAAATTTTACGATAAACTCGCTCTCCATAATGATCCAATACTTAGAAGAATCGGGAAATATTCCCCAGGCATAAAATCGCGCAATAGACGCCCTAAAATGCCTAGATTACAAGATTTACTAAACAACAGTTCTCCTCTGTCACTTGAGAAAATATTATAAAACCCCAATACTAGCCGTAAATCTCCTGCCGGTCCGGGACAAAATTCCACCATTTTAACAAAACTAGTTAGCGACAGCACTTCGCTGCTCATTCTCCCCACAATTACCGCTTCGTTCAGATGTAATAATTTCGTTTCATAGGCGTAACCCACTCATCCAAGTTAGTAATTCAATGCAGCCGTCTATTTATAAGACAATTCAAACACAATAATGCCCTTTAAAGCAATTAAGTAAGTTTAAAAACACCTTTTCTGCTCCGAAAATAACACTTCTAGCAGGGCCTGTTCTGATTGGCTGCACTCTTCCTGGGGGCGGGGTCTTGATTTCTCCAACCAGAGATGGCAGCACTGTCTCCTTTCTTACGTGAATCACTCGTAACCTGCAAATACCGCCTCCTATTCAACTTTTACTGTAATAAAACTTAATTACTGAAACTATAATTTATAACTTCTTACTTTACTTATATTATAATACACATGTGCTGCCACCGTACGTTTCCAGCCTGTCTTAGGACTCGGGTACTTACAGCACCTCAGGGAATTGAGACTGGTTGATTGAAATACAAATTAATTTAACTGAACAACTAATTTTAATATATTTAGTATATTTCCGCCAGCTCATTTACACAATCATCTCACCTCATTTCACTGCAGGCAAAGCCTTTACCCGGCGATTAAATTCACGGGATATTTACGCTTAGCTTCCGCTTTTACAAGGAAAGACTGGCCGGGAGTCTAACAAACTCCCGTGAAGTCTATAACTTAACCTGTTTTTTCTAAATTAACGCAATTCAAGGGACAACAATAGGTAACAGCCTCACTGTTAGCTCCTCCCACGAACCTGAGCAGGCAGGGGAGTGGGGTGGGAGGACCCGCATTGGGAACCAGGGTTTGCTGGGAGTACTCAGCTTTCCTGAAACAAAATAGCTTACGCCTAAAATATTTTGATGGGTGTGGGATGGGGAGGGGGTCAGCTTCTCCTTTCCCCTGCATTGCAAATGAGAACCGCCTGTGTGATAAAGGGCCCTCACAAGGGCTCGGACTACCCCAGCTCTGAGCTTCGGCAGTGATAATACTTGGCGGTGGTGTTCGGGCATTCGGCTCTGAGATCTCATCGTCTCCTCGTCTGATATTGGGAAAGCTACATTTTCGCCAAAATGGATTTTGACGTGATAAAGCTGCTGGGAGGGCACACGTAAATTATGGTAACTAGGCGACAATGTGTA
Organism: Dryococelus australis; assembly: GCA_029891345.1. NCBI lineage: Eukaryota > Metazoa > Arthropoda > Insecta > Phasmatodea > Phasmatidae > Dryococelus > Dryococelus australis. Next base: position 37,359,372 of record CM057004.1, read on the forward strand.
TTACTTTATCCTTGTAAAGAATTCGAATGAACTGTAACTGGCGAGGGAGAGATAAGTGTGAGGGCGGAAATACGCGGTGAATTGAGGACGCACCTCAATTTCTAAATGGGCATTTATTTAACTTAGAGTTGGCCTTCTCTGACACGTGAGTTTTTTGTTTTTGCTGAGTTTGTGGCGATGTGTAGTTATGTTTGGGTAAGTCCCTTGAGGACTCAGTTTGATACGTAATTATTATTGGTGAAAGTAGTTGGACTCTAACGATTTCCTTGAGTGTGCAGACTGCCCAAGTTGTCCCTAGTAGTGAGTTGTATTAGATACATCGTTGCATCGTCTTCAACTCACCGCAGCTTACTTTAATTGAGTGTTGTCCTTTTTACGACGTAGGACCTTGGCGGGCGAACGAAATATTTGCTGGCCCTACGTTGAATACATGTTTTATATTGTAAGTTTTAAAACGTTTATTTTTATTCCGAAGGTGCTTTGTAGGGCCACTCGCCGCCACATTTAGGAGGGTATGCATAGTTATACTGTTCAATTTTAAGGGTCGTGAATGTATGGCACGACGTTATATTTTGAGGATTGAATTGTCGAATCATGCTGTGAAAATGCTCTTGAGCCCTATAGTTAAATTTCCGCCAGGCATTTGTTCATTTCAATATTCTCTGCTTCTGTGTGATTTCATGCGCATAGTTGAAATTGAATATATTTTACTGGGTAGTCATGCGAGCCTCGAGTGTTGGTGTCCCATTTGAGGGTTGATGCATGTTCAACTTTAGTGTAAGGCCGCTTTCATGTGCGGTTCGTTCCGAAAAAGGTGTTTTGTGATCTCCAGCTACGTAATTTTTTAGAAGGCTGGTTGTTCTGCTCGAAGGGATTTTTGATACGATAACAGCAAAACATCATCAGCGTGGGGCTGAAAACTTGGTTGTGAATGTATTACAATCTGAGCAGGCCTTAACGTGGCTATGCTAGTAAGTACCCCAATTTCATGTGAGGTTCTTTCGCCAATTCTGATGGCGTTCTTGGAAATGAATTTAACTTTGCAATTTGTTTCTGGTGATTACCCAGTTAAAGGTCCTTAAAATTTAAATCTTATCAGCAATTAGTAGCGGCTAAAAATATGCGAGTACCTGTTTCATGTTTATTTGAATGAAGCTTGTTGCTCGTTTCAAGGTAATATTCTCTAAATGTTATTAGTTGTTATACTTGCTAATGCAGCAAGAAATATCTTTTAGTGAGTTTAAATCTAGTCAGGCCTTAGTTCAGTCCATTGGATAATCCTGGTTAATGTGTCATTTTATACTGTTTTCTATTTATATTGTTCTCGTGTGAGAACTTCATTTTTGGAAGTGTACCTGTAATCAATTTTCTTAATATTTTTATAATGAATATTTTATAGGGCTCTGTAAGCTAGTAATTTCAGATGGAAGAAAGAGTGATTATACACGTATTGTCAAATTTTATGTGAATTCAAAGAGAGAGCACTAAATAAAATAGTATAAGGGAATTCACGTTTGTACCTTTTTTGTATAGTGAATAATTAAAGCATTGTCATTATGTTCATAGGTGTATTGTTTATACACATTTTCGCCTTGAATGGTGCAACATTATAAGAAAACAATCCTGGTTTAAAATTATTCAAAAGTACAATAAAATAGATTTTACTTATAAACATATTTTATTCGAAAGACATTAATTTTTTTTAACTTTTCCAGTCAATAAGTTGATTGTATAAGTTAAAATATTTATAGGAAAATAGTACATGTATATGTGTTATTTCTATTGGTTTAGCCTATATGTGTGTAACACATGTACAAAATATTTTGTCCACTAAATTGCATAAAGGTTTGCATACTTTCATTAAATACAGATGTTTATGTGTATTTATACGTATCATGTGTTGATATAATACACATCCAATTTTGTGATGAGACGTTTAAAGGGATCACTTCAGTAAATACTAACAATAAAAACACTACGACATTCCTGGAGCGGTTTTGGACATTCGAGGAACAGAAGCGAAGGTGCGATAAGGGCGACATCAACCGGCTTACCGATCGCCCCGGCGCATCTATGCCCAGTATTCTGAACGGCGTGCAGTGATTACACTGTACCGCTAGAACTATGGGACTTTGATCGTTGACCCTATAATTTTACTAGTGCAAAGTCTGTAAAGGCTGTTCACGGTAAACTGAGCACTTTTTAAAACCCTGCTTGGAATAATTTTGTATGTACATTCCGTGCTGTTCCACCATATGTGGGGCCGTGGTGGCTGAACGGTTAGACTGCTCGCCTCCCACCAAGGCGAACCGACGTTTAATCCCCGGCCGGGTCACTCCCGGATTTTCGCAAGTGCCGGTCGGCGGGTTTTCTCGGGAATCTCCCGTTTCCCCCGCTCTTCCATTCCGAGGCTCCTCCATACACACCTCGCTTTACCCCCATCAGCTCTCAAGACCTCGATGTTAAGGGCCGGCCAAATATCTTCTCTCACTCCACCATATGTAAAATTAGGATTTCCTCGGGCCTGATCCCTTAATTCATGCGTCGGCCAAGTGAAGCTGTGGGAGTGTTGGAAAAGTAAATATTTTACGAAGTTGCTCATTATTAAACCTATATGTATTAATCAAAAATAGAAAGCGAAATAAGTCACGTCAGTAATGTAAAAAAAAGTTTACCTAACACTTTTTTATTCAACATTAAAGCATTGAATATACTTTGCCTCCGTCGTTACCATCTTCGCCCTTGTTGAATCATACCATTTATAAATCTCCCCATGTATGGTGTGTTTAATTATTTCCAACATATGCCGTATATCACAAGCGTTTGATACTTGTGTTCATAAAAGTTACTTTTTTTTCCATTAAATTGAAATTTTATTCATAATTTATGTATAAATTATAATGCCTCACTCATAAATAATGTGAATAAAAAACTACGAGAAAATAAATTTGTTGGTAATGCTTAGTAATAAATAGTCCCTATACAAAACACTGTTACACTCAGTGCGCGCGAACTCGGTGCGCTGTCGTTTGGTGTAATTTTCCAGACTTCGTTAAGCTTAGTTTGCACGAGGCGGAGTAATATCCTGGAAGTAGAACTTCAGCAGGGCTTCAAAAAAGGGTGGAATAACCTTGAATGGATTATAGGGCCGTATTAATAGCCGCGTATCAGTTCTTGGGACTCTTCTTGAGGACAAATACTATATAATAAACGAATCCTGAGATTCGTTTTGAGACTAGTTCTGATGTAGCTTTCACCTGACAGTGGTCTCACTTAAAACTCATTTAAGCTATTTAATAGTCGGCTCTTGAGACTAAGTATTATTAATAGTCCCCAAAACTGGTATCAAGAGAGACAGGAAAATAAATAAATCTCGTTTCAGGTAGTTGAGGTCTAAAGAAGTCTTGAGACACGATTTCTACACAGTATTCGTTTGTAGATAGTTCTATGTGTACATTTAAATACAAAAATGTATTTATTTTGTATGATTTCACTCCATATGGAATCAACATGACAAATAAAAAATAAATAAATATAAAAACCTGTGTGTCGTTTTTAATAAATTTGCAATATAAATATTGTGTACTGTCCCCAGCGCAAAAGTAATAGATGTATTTAAAGTAAATGTTTGCAACATATATATTTTTAAAAATAATACCAACATAAGTGTATGTTAAGAAAATAGACAAGAGTCGTAATATTGTGGGTCACTTGAGAATCGAATTTGTGCTGTTGTTTGGGCGTGGTTTGGGTATATGTAGGGATAGGAAAATTTCGCGAGTTCAATAACCTCTATGCTAGACTCCACAATCCTTTGTATAGTCGAACCTGAGATGTTTGTTCATTGGCTTTTGCCCCAGTGTTACCCCACACTTGACAGTACGGGATTCGCTCCTTGTTCCCTTGCAAGTCGGCTATCGGCACGGAGTCATCCAGGATGTGTCTAATAAACTCTAATCCAATTGCAAAGGTGACTTCAATGTATACGCGTTTGAAATTTATCTTGTCCTGAAATGAATTCGCTAATTTTTCCTATCCCTAGGTATATGTAATATATAGAGATATGCAAAATTTGCGTTATTCTCTGGCAGCACGCTAAAATTCACCGTCATATACATGTTTGAGCCGGTGCCACTTCTTTATAGGCTTCTGCAGCAGTGAGGACACATTTTCCCATTCTACTTGATTGGACGTGATTGGGCCAGCTTGTCGTAAGTGGTTTCCTATTGATCCGAAGCCGTCCTGGGCATGTCCTAACAAACTGTAGTCCAATGACAATGGCAATACAAAACAAAAGTGTTTGAAGTCTCGTCTGCCGTCAAATAATAATGCGAATTTTGCATGTCTCTAATAATATATTTGATTGCGAAAATAAGATTTGCTTCGTAATGTACGGCGTACATAATCAACGATCAATATGATTATAGAAGCCATTTGTATGAAGTAAAGGATTGTAATGTGCGTGAAAATACAAATATTAATATAATAGCGATAATTGCGTATGTTTTACATTTATTTCGAAAATATTACACTGCATAACAGCAATAAATTATTTTTTGTTTGGTTTTCGGTTGGAAGCATAGCTTGTTACAAAATCAGTTCTACTGCCGTGTATCCGAAGTAACGGTTAGTAAAGTTTGTTTAATTTAGTTTTACGTGTCTTATTATCATACTTATCGCTACGTAGCGATGAATTTTTAAACTACGTTTATTTTACAAGAAATTGCATATTTAAAATATATAAATACCATCTATGAAGACCATTACGTGAAAGTACGGTGATATCTCGCCCTACTTGTTATAAAACATTTCCTTCCATTGTCTTTGAACTGTTAGTGTTTATTCAGCCCAGTGTAGTTTTTAGTATTTTTAGAATTAGTTTCCGCACAAGAAAACAGGATAAAATATAACTAAACACAATAAACACGCGAATGTAGCTGCAGACAAACGCCCACCGAGAGCAAAAAAAAAAAGACTCAGTTTCTGCTGCCATGGGCCCTTTGAGAGGCTAGATTAAAAAGAGACTCAGTTTCTGCTACCATTGGCCCTTTGCGAGGCTAGATTAAAAAACTGTACCTCACAATCTAATATCACTTAAGAACAGAAACTTGAAACTAATTTCAGCTGAGTACGACTCAAGAACTGACTATTAATTCGCACGCGTCTCAAGACTAGAAACTCATCTCAAGACTGTATCACGTGAAAACGATCTCAAGACGAGTTCTGAGAAACGACTATTAATACGGCCCATAGTCCTCGTACTTCGTCTCAAGTGTATTTCCTTTCCGTATATCAATATTTACGACGCAGGTAAAGTAGTTTCGTAAGACCATGTGTACACTTCAACATAGTTCTAGCTACAGGTGCACAGTGTCTTGTGCGACTTTCTGTCTTCTCTCCTTGTCACCGCAGCTGGCGATGGAAAAACGGTCCTGTGTACTTTGCTTTCACGGTGGGCAGAGAAAGTCTTTCTTGCGGCAGCTACTTTCTTTCTAGTTTATCTGTCTAGGACAATTGCGCAGCATGAGCTCACTGTGAAGTTGGTGACAATTCCAAGCTCGCTAATTAAATCCTTGAAAAGAAGGAAACAGCAGCGCGGTGTGACGTCCTCTGCTCGACACCTGGAAGGCCATCAAAGCGTTGAGCTACTTACACTAATTTCGTCACGAAAAAAAAAAAAAACGAAGAAAAACGAACGAAGTGGGACTCGACTGTTGCCTTTCGGCGTGTGCACTAACTTTATATAACCCTTGCGATTTGGAGAACCGCTTACAGTTTCCGCGTCATTTTATATGCTAAAATATGATGTGCAAACACCCTATAGTCAATTCACGGTTATTTCCAACTTTCCTTAAGCCCTGCTAAAGTTCTTCTTCCAAGGTATTCCTCCGCCTAATGCAAACAAACCTGAACCGAGTATAGAAATTTTTACCAAAAGGGACAGTACACTGCAATCGTGCGCACTTAGTGTAATTATATTTTGCATAAGAACTTTTTCTTACTGAACATTACCAGCAGGCCTGTTTTCTTCCTGTTTTTGTTCACAGCAATTATAAATTAAATATTGTAATTTGTAGGTAAAATATAATTTGAAGTTCAGTTTAACCAAAAATGAACATTTTGTCTTAATAGAAGTGTAAAACGGTGGTGCTACATCCAGACAAGACATTCGGGTGATTTCATGTCTACCTTTTCAAAGTAAAGTAGGCTAACATTGAATCGGCGGCCGATGTTTTCAGCGTCTTACTTCCTAGTATCTCCCATTGATGAATGGTTGAGGCTGACGCAGCACGTTGTTCATTGGTTGCGATAAACACTTGGGACAAGAAGGTAAAACGCCCATCAAAAAAATCCTAACGACTGTATCACTCGATCTCGTAAACGAATTCGGGACTGAAACGGGTTAAAGTTGAATCGAAGAGTGTTTAATCAACCAGGAACCTGTTGTGCCAGTGGTGACTCGTGGCGACTTATGGCAGTTGGCAGTTTCATTGCCGCCAACGAACGTTTCGGTGATAACCGCAGCGACGCGATAGCGATAGACTCGAGAAAAACCCGATCGGACGGAGGAGTGCAGTATGAATATCTGTAAATTTTTGCGGTCAGTTGTGTGATATGTAAGGACGCCTGAATTCCGCGACCGCTTGTATTTCACAACACTTTAGCTCAGATCCACTTTCGTTGTTGGGCGATCCATAAGTTGTTACGCATCGTAGGTGTCTCCCCGCGAATCACAGACGTAAAGCGCGAAGGAAGACTGCTGATACACCCGTAGGGTGGTGTAATCTAGCATGCTTGGAAATATTTTCACGAAATTCGGGTGAACCTAGAGGTACGTTTTTCTTAATGCCACCATACCCCGCACAGTGTGCAGTAAACTAAGACATTTCCAGTAAACCGAGATATTTTAACTAAAAAATTGTTGGAAACACGTTTTACTTTTTTTTTTATGTACTTGGGCACGATTAGGGGCACTCATCGTCAGTCACCCCCCCACCCCCCCGATTGGTTCATGACAAAGAAAACTGTAGTCTAGTGGCAAAAGAAATACAGACACACACGTGTGTGAAGTCTACTCTGCCTTTAACCCTTTAGGAAGGTACAGATTTACTGTCACAGAAGACAAGTTTAAAGTTAGCTGCCTATATTCTTCACTACACCAATATAAGTTGTGTTGGTCCCTGTATTTCTACTTGCCCTCTTCCTATTGGTCCTGGCCTCACAAGACACGCCTGCAGTACTCTGCTGCGTTTATTATTAACTGGCCGTCGACCAATGGAGTTTGCTTGTTGACTGTGCGCCAATCAATGTGTCGTGACTCATGTAACATGTTTCGCAGTACATCGTGGTCATTTGAGAAATTATTGAAATGAACAGTTTTATTCTTACGAATTGAAATGGTGACTAGTTGTAATTTTTTATTTGTATTCTCATAAAGCCCAGCGAAACAGTAAGACCATAGGAGTGAGAGATTTGACTTCAAGAGCAAATAAATTTCCAAATAAACGTTACCCGAGTATATACGTGCATACTCCTCAAAGGGTTAAGTGGTGCCGCGAATTTTAACAGGTCCGTAATTATCTGGTCTTTGGTCTTGGCGATGTCAGTTCTTGTCATGGAGCGGAAGGACGTACAACGGCCAGATAACAGAAACTTAGAACGTTTTAAGAAGTTCTCCACAGTGGCATAGAAACCAGCTGTGGTGTAAAACCTAAAGCTTCACAAGAGCAGCCAGTGTAAGGGAGAAGAACAACGCGCAGACATTTACATTCACGCGAGTGTGTGTTGAGGGTGCATACTGCTTGCCGAGATATAGGTTGTTCACGGTAAAATGAGTACTTTTGATAGCCCTCCTTAAGATCTAGTTGTATGCCCGTTGTGTATCTTCCACCTTACGTAAAATTAACATTACGATCGGCCTCATAACTTTGCTCATGCGTCAGTCAAGTAAAGCTGTGAAGTTTTTAGAAAGGTAAATATTTTACAAATCTGCTCATTTTCTTCACTTTAGTGGATTAAGAAAATAAAAGAAAGCGAATGAAATTATTCATATTGTCACAAATGATTACCCAACACTTTTTATTCGACGTTAAGATATGCAACTACTTTCTATTCACTTTACTGAGCGCATGTCACTCGGTGCACCCGTTATGCCGGCAGGAACAGTGCCTTTTTTCTAAGGTTGATTTCAAGAGTGCTCACTTTAACGGGGACATCCTTTAATACGAGAAATATTTAGGAACGAACTAAAGACGTCAAAAATAAGGCGATTTGTCTGTCAAAGGTTTGGTTCTAAAAGTGTGAGGAAAACGGCGAATACAGAGTGGCGTGATGAGTCGACCCCACACGTTCACTATACGGCATTTCCTCTACTACCTTCACGGCGCAGGGTACATCTCCGAGACAAAGAAATGTTTGCCGATGTTGACAGGCGTTGGGCTCGTTAATAGGCGTGGCGATGTCCGCTGCTGGAGGTCACAGCTATAGTCCGTTCGCGGTTTCTTCGCACTTTTTAAATCAATCCTTTGAGAAATTAACCCACGTAAGATGTGTTTACTGTTTTGTCATTTCATAAATGTGCCACGTAAAGGCTGTTCACGTTAACGTGAGCATTTAAAAAAAAATCAACCTTAGAAAAAAGGCACTGCCCCTACCTGCATATATTTTTACGGGCGCACTGAGTGACATGCGCCAAGTGAAGTTGGTAACGATGGAGGGAAAGTAGTTCCATGACTTAACGTCGAATAAAAAGTGTTAGGGTAACAATTTGTGATAACTTAATTTTTTTTTTTTTTAAACTCATCGAAGTGTAAAACTTAACAGATTTGTAAAACATTTACTTTTCTAATAATTTCACAGTTTCGCCTGACCGACGCATTAATAAAGTAATAATGCCGATGGCAATGTTAATTTTACATAAGGCGGAGGAATACACAACGTGCGTACAAGTAGACCTTAAGCAGGGCTTTCAAAAGTGCTCATTTTACCATGAACAGCTTATATCAAGCGTTTCATACCTCTTTTAACATATAAGTATCTCATATTTCGTTAAATTGAAGTTTCACCTTTTTTTTATTTATACATTATAATTTTTCATTCATAATAAATGCGAATAAAAACGGTGAGAAAAAATGTATGTTGGTAGCGCCTAGTAAGAAACAGTTCTCATTAAAATATTTGTACAACAGAGTTCTCACGAATTCGGTGCGTTGTTCTTTGGTGTCATTTTCTAGACTTGGTTCAGCTTGGTTTGCACGAGGCGGAGGAATCTTCTGGAAGTAGAACTTTAGTAGGGCTTAAAAAAGTGTGAAGTGACCGTGAATGGCTTATAAACTTGGGGTTTGCGATTAAATACTGAAGAGTTAAGACTTGCACTTATGAATCGTTAAGTAGACCCTACGCGGAAAATACGCTTTGCAGTTTACGATTGATTAGGCAACTGTTAAGCCTAGCCAATCAGTATCGTAGGAGACCAAAAACATCCGACGTATCATGGAAAAATTGACAAGAGCGAAGATAATTCAAACATATTTTACTATTCGTGGTTGCTGCTTGAGTAATCAGTTTGGAAAACTGGCGAAATATTGTCGGTGGGGATGCCGACGCCAGTATCGGGCATTCACATCAATAAATCCGAGAACGTTCAAATAAAACGAATTCTACAACCCCCTCCAAGAAATAAAACATCACGTTTAAGAGTTATTTAAATAAAGATCACGATACGACGTAATCTAAATCCAAGATGTAAATACAGTTTCCCGCCACCAACAACTGTCAAGTGTATACTTTGGTTTGCTACGGTAGCTTAAGTCAAACCAATAACGCATAACGACCCGAACACTGCAGCCATAAACCAATAGCCTTGAAAATATTGGTTCGTATTCTAATCACAGTTCTTAAGAGTGGGATGGACCCCTGCGTTTTTTTTTTTTTTGCGAAATAGTTGTTTGCGCGAATACACGTATCTCGGTAAATAAATACTATGCAAATACGACTATCAGAACAATTAAAAAACAATTAATTATCCATGCCCCTATAATTTTTTTTTTTCGCTTTTGTCTTATTAAGTGTATTCTTGGAGCAAAACATTAAAAAATTGGTCAAATATCGCATATTTAAACTTGTGTATGCTGTTTCCTTAAGTGGCGAGAGAAAATTCCAAATATGCGGGCGTAGTTTAATCTGTGGCCTTTCATCGCGTGTAATAAAACCCCACTGTTACAAATCTAATTTACACAGTACAGCGTTACGGCGGAAACACCACGACTTGCACGTAGGAGCGATGAGCAGCAAGAAGTTCGTGTTAGTGTGGCCCGTATCGCTCCCTCGCTTCTTGACCTACAGATTTGGCGAAAATAAATTTTTTGAACCCAAATGGGTGCCGATATTGTTAATTCCTCTTACAATTTTGTTACCAATTATTTTTACTATGGAGACTAATTTTTTCAACACAAAAAAAGTGTAATTTTATCCAATTAATTAACGAAATTTTTGTTTTTTTAATAATTAGTAAAAATGATACAGTTATTGTGTTGAAAAAAACTGTACTACATTATCGAAATAATTTGTAACAAAATTGTAAGATGATTTTACAATATCGGCTTCCGTTTGGGTACAAAAAATAAATTCTCTCAAAAGCGGTAGAAATGAAGGATCGTGGCCTTAAGGGGACTGTGTAGCTGCGCATCCAAGGTTAAGAAGCGAGGGAGCGATACGGGCGACAGTAACACGCACGCCTAGCGTCTCATCGCTCCTACGCGCAAGGCGTGCAGTGTTTCCGTCGTAACGCTGTACTGTATAAATTAGATCTGTAACATGGGGGGTATTATTACACGCGACGAAAGACCACGGATTAAACTACGCCCGTGCAGTTGTATTTTTCTCTTGCCGCTTAAGGAAACTGCATAGGCAAACTTTAAAAATGCTATGTTTGACCACTTTCATGATTTTTTTCAAGATAAAAGTAAAAATATGGGGACATAAACAATAGTCTTTTAATTCTTTCTGGAAAAAAAAAAACGTGTTTCCAGAACTTTTATTACCGAGATACGCGTTTACGCGCAAACAACGATTTCACAGAAAACGTTTCCGTTACATAGTCCCTTTAAGGTTTATGTTAATTCGATTGTAAACCCACCTTAAGCGACGTTTTAGTTGAGCCGTAGATCCCGCCCACAGGCAGAGATACCTGTTCCTTGGACGCCTTCCAGCTCTTATCGCCCAGCCACTCCTTTATCCGAAGCTTTTTTTTTTTTATTCTTGTTTCGGCGCGGCTGGATTTGTAGGGCCTCGCCAAACCGGAATGCCGCGCGAGCGAGGAGAAAATAACCGTCGTGTTTCCCAAACCGAAAACTTAATTTCCCGTGCTGCTTCTTATCGAACTTTGGGAGGCAGATTCAACACCTCTCTCCCAGTCTCCCACGCCAAATACCGTTTTACCCCCATTTTTTCCCTCTCGTGCAGTTTGCTGAAGACTGTTCACAGTAAAATGAACAACACTTTTGAAACCAACCTTTGAATAATGTCACTGCCCCTACCTGCGAGTATTTTAACAGGCAAACTAACTGACACGCGACCAGTAAATTCGGTAACACGCAGGGAAAGTATATAGTTCCGTATTTTAGAGCTGAATGAAAAGTGTGAGGTAAACATTTGTGAGTACTGAAATTGTTTCTTTTACTTTCAATATTTTGAATGCAAATAAGCCCGAGAAGGATTAAATTGATAAAATATTTACTTTTCTAATAATTTCTCAGTTTCATTTACCGGGAGCATGAATAAAGTGATTAGACTTTGTGACAGTGTTAATTCCACGTATCACGGAAGAAAACATATTGTGAATACAAGTAGATATTAAGCAAGGCTTTCAGAAGTGCCCACTTCACCTGTAACACATTTCATTCTGTGTTAAGACGTGGACTACTTAACATACGTCGTCGCCATCTTTACTGAGCGCTTGCCTGCCCAGTGTGTAGCCTACGTTACAATGCATGCAGGTAGGGACAATGAAATTCGTCATAGGTTTATTTCAAAGTGTCCACTTTTCCGTGAACAACTTTTACTGCACGTTTACTTCTGTCACCTCCGGGCTCCCGGGGCCACGGTGGCTGAGCGGTTAGACTGCTCGCCTCCCACCAAGATGAACCGGGTTCGATCCCCAGCCGGGTCATTTCCGGATTTTCGCACGCGGGGCTCGTTCCGGACGATGACGCTGGTTGGTGGGTTTTCTCGGAGATCTCCCGTTCCCCCCCCCCTGCCCATTCGTTTCGGCCCTGCTCCGAGCTCACCTCACTTCTGTCCCATCGACTCTCAAGACCTCGCTGCTATGCGCCACGATGTTCACATATATTGCTGAGTAACCCTTACGAGAACGGTCGTGCGGCAAAGAAATATTGTGCGTCAGTGAGAAATGGGAGCTAAAGATTCCACGACTAACTGTTCCTTTGTTCGTATTACCGACCTCCCGTGGTGCAGTAGGTTGATGCGCCACCGATCTGTGGTGGGGGAGGCTATGGGTTCGAATCCCGGGTAAGGCATGGATGTTAATTTGAGTTAGGTTATAAGTTAGTCTGTAAGCCATCCCCTGATAATCTTTCCGGGGGACGTTAAAAAGCCCTATGCTGTACAATACAATCTTGTTCACATACACGTTCGTGATTTCTTGATTTTCTTATTGTCACAAGTTTACGACGAAAAATCTGTACGTAATGAAGTGTAGGTACTGCGTACGTGTAGTACACAGTAGGAACATCCTCGACACGTCCACTTGAAGTGACGAGGTTTGGGTCTTGAGAGGCGATGGGAGTGAAACGAGGCGAGTATGGAGCTGCGCCGGAGTGAAAGGGCGGGGAAAATGGGAGATCCCCGAGAAAACCCGCCGACCAGCGTCCTCGTCCGACACGATTGCCGCGTGCGAAAATCCGGGAGTGACACGGCCGGGTATTGAACCCGGTTCGCCTTGGTGGGAGGCGAGCTGTCCCAAGCGCTCATTCACCGTGGCTCCACGTGTAGACGTGTTGTAAAAGGCGATATTATATCTCGTGTCGTGTTCGTAAAGTCTTCAAACAATAGAATTTCAGCAGAAAAGAAGAATAAAAAAATATGAAAATTAGGAAGTAATTTATAGCATTTGTCAGAATACTCTATCGAGAAAAAAAACTACGTTTTTATTTTTAACGTACTCATTAAAAAATGTTTCTGAATTGTAGGTTATATTTAATTATTTTTAACTTTTATTGCATTCTAATTTTTTTTTTGTTTTATTATTGATAAACTCTGTGCAGTAAGTACTGACAGAATAAGATTCCAAATGAAATGATTTTGCTAATAAATTACTACTTCACTAAAATCAAGTTAATTTCTAGTCGTTTGTAACTGGTTTAATATGTGACGAGTACATTCACAATGAACGACACATTTTTGTAAACGTTCTATGCATACATATCTTACGTTGACTACATTCACGATTACTTCAACAGTTCACAAGCACTGGTAATGTTCTACTTCCAAGATATTCCTCCGCCTCATGCAAAAACAGCTTAACCAAGTCCAGAAAATTGCACCAAAAGGACAATGCACGGCATTCGTGCGCGCTCAGTGTAAAAATATTTCGCATAAGAACTATGTATTATTAGGCATTACCAACACTCCTATTTTCTTCCAGTTTTTCTACATATTAAATATAAATTAAAAATTATCATTTTTACTTAAAATATAAGTAAAATTTTATTTAATCAAAAATATCGTTTTTCATGTTAACACAAGTGTACAACGCTTGTGATAGATGACATATTACGAGTTATAATAAAAAAAAGTCCAGAATGACGTATGCCGCTGGGGGAAAGAAATCAAGATGGCACAAACAACGCATTGTCGCCTCTAACGCTATGCTACTATGACTTAAACCATATCGTGTTGTATATGCTATTCACGGTAATGTGAGGACTGCTTGACGCCCTCTCAATTGGAATAATACACTCTAATAAATGATCTGTAAAATTACCATATCAGTGTATAGGTACAGTGACAAAGCGCGAATGGTAAATTATTTTCCAATACATGCATGGTAACGTTCCTCCATTTGCTCAGGAAACAGTCAAATGCATAGGGAAGTTCCCAACTTTGTATAGTAGTAATGCTAATGACGTTTGATATTATTTACATACTCTGTATAGTTAAAACATTTCCATTACAGATTAGGAAGTTTGCCCTAATTTTTTTACAGTGTAGTCAATAAATATATTTTATTGTAGCCTTTGACGTTAAATTTAGAGTCCGGTGAACTACATACGCGTGTTTATTACTCAAATGGCAATACCTATTTATTTTAAAAGTGGTGTTATTATTTTAAGTTTCCTTTTTTACTTTCGTTATAGGAAGATGGGAAAACACACAATAATCAGGAAACATTAATTTTTAAATGATCGATAGAAGAGAGTACGCTGTAAGGAAAGAGGCGTGGGGTAAAATACCCGATTGTTCGGTCAGTGTTAACCCGCAAAAAGAAACTCTTTTTGCAAACAAGAGTGCAAACAAGAAAAAAAGATATTTGTCACGCCAAAAATATTTTTATTTTTTTTCAGCTTTGGGATGTAACCGGAGGCGTTATTAAATTTATACTGCTGGCGCAATAGCGTATAGCCGTAACTAAAGACTAAAGGCGCGTAATAAATCGTTCGTGCTTAAACTGTTACACCGATAATCATTCCTTTATTTTTTGTAGAATTAACAAACGAAAAAGAAAAGTTATTTTTTAATACCGCCATCATAAAATTCTGAAGCTTTCGTAACTACCTAGTAAACCAACAGGGTTCGAATTTGCCTTATCATGTGGCGTAGTTAATTCTACAGAGCTAATTTTTGTGAACTAATTGTTTCGACTGTCAGCAACAGGAATTATGAGACGTGAGAACTCACGAAAAGAATAACTGTGCTGCAAAAGTTGGCAGCAATCGTGAGTTACGCGAGAAGAAAGAAAAACCATAATGTAAATAATTGATTTCCATAATGTTACTCTGATACGGCCACCATTTTGAAAACTGTCAAGATGGCTGTTACCTACGCCATACCATTCTCTCGCGGACTGCTTATCAGAATTCGTATACGATATTCATGCATGAAGTCAGAATGTCATTTCCACTTAGAAAACTGTTTGGCCTCAAACATGAAGCTAGCTCGTTTCCTATGGAAGACGTTCCACTCTACGTGGATGACGAAAATCAGGGAATGGAAGATCGCTCAACTTTTTTAAATAACTGATTTCTACATTTTTTCAGGTTGTAAATAGTGATAAAGACCATGTAATTGCAAATAACCGCAAGTTAAACATAACTTTCTGCTTGTTGCGTTCAAGTTTAAGACATTTTTTCAAATTAAGTTCAACTATATGATTCCCGTAAGCTACTTCACTTACATATTTTTTTAAACACTGTTCTAAGTACTTATTGATACTTGGTTCTTATTTTACTTGCCATTATAATTTAGTTATAACATGACAATTGCAATCGTAGTGTTACAATTTCTCAGAGTTAACGGGCTTAGCGAGGCTCTTTAAGGGATGGAGTTCCAACTAAATAAAAGGGCAATATCAGTTTTCTAATTAATTACAATCGACTCAATATCTCGCAATTTTTTTCCCCTTTTATGTCTTATCCCACGGCGGGTGGTTTTGGCGGGGGTGTTTCACGGCCGGATGCCCTTCCTGTTAAGAAACCGGAAAACAACTTTCAAACGAACTTACAAGTGAAGTTAAACTAAACACCCATGCCTTACCCGGGACTCGAGCCCGGAACCCCCGCGCTGGAGGCCGGGCGCGCAACCGACTGCGCCACGGAGGTCGGCCGACTCAATATCTCGCAATTAATATCTTTACTAAACAATTTCATTATCACAACTTACAATCGCAACTTAAATCAACGCAATCAGATAACTAAAATAAGTCCCAATAAGCAGTGTATAAAAACCCATTCAGTTATTTGTTACAAATTAAATGTCCATGATTGACAGTTCCAAAATTTACAGCAAAGTCTGTATCACATGTTCATACAGTTTCACTTTAATGCGGTTCATATTCTACCAGTCTGGAATGTTCTAGAGCGCCTCGAGTGTCCCCATGCACAATAGCGCTCTTCTCATTGGATACCACGTCCTCAGTCCGTCTACAACACACAAATACTCGTCCGCCGTAGTCCGTCCTCTTCGCTGACGTCCCCCGCTGCACCAGACTTTACCTGATTGCCGCACTTAAGCCAAATGGCTACCAAAGAGACTTACACCTTTCCCACCGATCAAAAGGATCACCAGAAAAATATTGTTCATCATCTCAAGTCGTAGACCCCTCTGGCAAGGGGGGGGGGGGGCGACTGTGATGCCAGCCAGGTTGGTGTCAATCATTACCGGGCGACAGAGCAGTGAGCGGATCTGGCTGTGGGGCGGGAAGAGTCGAGGTGGGTCGCTCTCCACAGCGACGGAACCGCACATAACCAGGTATACAGGATGTAAACGGTAAGTGTTTACAACTCTACACGACAGTGTACAGGACTACGATACAAGCAATTTTATTTAGGACACTTGTGGTCCAGAGAGTCGGGAGATAGCCGTAAATCGCTTGACAAATGTGTACTAAAACACACGCAGCGCGCTGCTGCGGGCCCGGCTTTAATCGACCTGCTGGCCAACTGAAACCGGTTTGTACAGAGGTCAAATCGGGCAGGAAACGTTCAGTAATTGCTTTTGTTTGAAACACATGTTGCATATTCACAATACTACAGACAAGTTACAGAAATCAGGAAAGAATGTATGAAATTGCACATGAAACACCTGTATCATAAACCGAAGTGTAAAACAAAACAAAAAAAATAAAGTAAACAAGGAATCGTTTACATTCGGCCGTTTCTGTGGACGTAGACGTGTCCTGAATTCGGCGTCAAATGACGTCACATGATGCGGTCCGAATGTGCTCTACAAATGCGTTGTCCGAAGTGAGCTTCCAGAATCCGACACTAGATCGCACTAAATTCGACATATTATTTGTTGTTGCACAGAGATGTTTAAATTTGCTGTATTATTGTTTATTATAGTTTACGAAATGGTTGATCTGAATATTTATTTATAATAAACGCCTTAACGCTGTTATTTTTAATAAGTTCGCCAATTGACATCCAAATTTTATTTTTAAACTTGCGTTTTTAAAAGTTTTAGCCTCCAAATAAAATTGTTCAGGCCGAACGAAGACAACCCTAATTAACATTTCATTATATTTGTTTTGAGAAAACGCCTTGCACATCCATTATTTACATTAATAACGTAAACATTTCACGAATGCGCGCGAAAGTATGTGAAGTCTTCTTCTTCTTCTATCAGCTTAGGCCACAACTTCAGACAAAAGTTCAGTTTTCTGATTGCTTCGTCTCGGGACACGGCAGCTTGGGACAGCGCCATGACGTCAGAGAGTCAGCGCGTTCTTGTCCTAAGGCACAGGTTGGGATGGCTCAGATGTAAACAGGCCCCAACGCGGAGCCCGCACCCATTGCGGGAGTTCGCGCGTAACAGCACGCTTCGTTACGGCACCAGGGTAGGCGGCGGCGCAGTGGTTAGGGCGCTCGCCTCCTACCAGGGCGGAACCAAGCTCGATACCCGGCGGGTTTACTCCCGGATTTTCGTATGTGGGAGTCGTGCTGGACGATGCCGGGTTTTCTCGGGTACCCCCGTTTCCCCCCCGCCCTTGCATTCCAGCGCCGCTCCTTCCTAGGGTCTCGGTTCATGTCATGTCTGGGGATGACGGGCACCTACGGGTCCCAGCTGGAAAGCCCGTCACTCGGTGAATGGTGCCTCATCCTGAGTTCCCTCCCCATTAGAGTTTTTTTTTTTACGTCACCACTTCAATCTTACAACTACTACTGTTCATAACTTAAGTTTATTACCATTCATATATTTTGTATTATTTTCTCAGTGGGTGCTCGTTTGAAAGTGTATGCTGCGCTATACATGCACTGCGTCCTCACAATGCAAAATACGTGAATTCAACACATATCGCTGTGATTCTCTCAGCCTGCGAATTCAAGCGTTTGCTAAAGCGGTAATTTTTTTTTCTCAATAAAATCATTCCGTTTGAAACGGGGTCGACTGCAACGTTATAAAAAAAAAAAAACGTAAATGTTGCTAACATTTAAGATAAAACAGCGTGGCAAGTGGTTCAAAACAGTATTTCATTGTATGCCTTACTATTCGCCTCCTTTGCCTCTGAAAAACGAAACACGCATTTCCCCCTTCGTTCCTTCCACGCACACATATGCACGGGCATCTTCAGCACTTACTTACAGGTCCCGGCACGCAGGTGAGAAATTCCTGGACGTCTTAAAGGTAAATGGCATCAGTATCGTTAATAATAGCAGGGGGTATGTGAAGAATGGTTCACGTGAAAAAAAAAAAATCCCCCCTCCAACTTTTGCAGTTTTAAATCTAGTATAGGCTATTCACAGTAAAGTGAGCACTTTTTTTAAGGTCCTTCTAACCGGCATCAACCACCAATAAATATAATATATTACAGCCTCAGGCATTAACTTTTGGGAGTGAAGAAAAGTATTCACTGCGTTTCTTTGTCACAAGGCAATGTTTGTATTAAAAAGTGATAGGAACATAGAAATCTGCCAAAAGGAAAAATTCAGCAGGGCCTTAAAAAAAATTGCTCACTTTACCGTGAACTGCCTATATTGTCTATTCGCGGTTTCTTCTCACTTCTTGAATAAAACCTTCGAAAAATCACTCGAGGTATGACGTGTTTGGTTGTATACTAAATGCGCCGCGCATCACAAGCGTCTTATACTTGTGGCAACATAAAAATGACCTGTTTTATGCTAACTCAACTTTCATTGGTATTCTATCTATAAACTATAACATTTAATTTATAATTTATATGAATTAAATCAAAGAAAAACTGGCGTGTTGGTATTGCCTAGAGGCTGTTCACGATAAAGTCAGCACTTTTCAAATCAACCTTATAAAAAGTCATTGCCCCAACCTGCATATATTTTAATGGGCGCACTGAGTGACATGCGCCCAGTAAAGTTGGTCACGATGGAGGAAAAGTAGTTGCATTTAACTACGATAAATAATAAGTGTTAAGTAACCATATGTAACGACTTAAATTATTTATTTCACTTTGGGTTTTTTTTAATGCATCAAAGTATAAAAATGCAAAAATTGGAAAAATATTTACTTTTCTAATTATTTCGCAATTTCACTGGACCGATGCATGAATAAAGTGTTGAGGCCCATGACAATGTTAATTTTACATAAAGCGTAAGACTACACTACGTGCATACAGGTAGATCTTAAGCAGGGCTTTCAAAAGCGCTCATTTTACTGCGAACATCCTATAGTAAGAGATACTTCTTTTGCGAATTATTATCACACCGAGCGAGAACGAACGCGGTGCGTTGTTCTCGTGGTGTAGTTTTCTAGACGTTAGTTACGCTTTGTTTGCACGAGGCGGAGGAAAATCCTGGAAATAGAACTTTAACGAGGCCCCTGAAAAGTTTGAAGTAACCTTGAATGGATTGAAAACATCGCTGTTTGATCTTTCAACGTCCTCGGCTAGTATTTGACGCGAACTACTTGGCGTAACTTGCTCGACACGCCAAGTTTTAACGCCGGCCAGTGAGACTGTGAAATGAAATAAAAACTGCTGTAATCAACGTTACCAACTACGCGTATTAAAATTCCGGTGCGAGCAAAAATTTGTTTTCTATTCGGAATTGGTCAGATATTTTCTTTTCTTTCACGTTATAGGCGATTGCGGGTGGACGATTTCAGTTGTTATGCTGTGTAAATGCCATTTCACACGATCAAATATTTTATGAATTCTATTTATTTAACTAAAAAAAAAAAAAAAACTTTATTTGCCTTTCAATGAATTGCATTCGAATAAGCTTTCGAGTCCCCGCATGAAAATTTATTACAAACTTTTTAATGAAGCCGCAAAAGAAAAATACGTAAGTACATTTTTAGAAGTATCTGCCAGTCATGCACTACACGAAAATAATGACCTAGTACTGTACATTTTATTTTTAAAAATATGTGTCCTTATTTTGTAACAACTTTAAATGTCTGAACACAACTATATTATAATGAGATTACTTCCATTAACATTCTCAATAAAGCTGTGGTGGGCTATTGGCATTTTGGATTCAAGATAAAACAATTTCAAAACGAAAATCTTGAAATAAATGAGAAATTTAAGAAGTCGAATGTTAAAGTGGCCGCGATTATGACATTCGCATCGTTAAATAGCATTGATTGAATTCAAGGGCCTTATGTTAAGTTATTTCAGCCAAGTCTGTTGTGGACGGGGCCTAATAGCTGAATTGAGGTGAGTTGAGGGATTTGAACGGTTGTTAAGAACGAGGTCTTGAGAGCCGATGAGGGTGAAATAAGGTGGGAATGGAGCAACGTCGGAATGCAAGGACGGAGGGAACGGGAGATCCCCGAGAAAACCCGCCGGCCAGCGTCATCGTCCGGCGCGATTCCCACGTGCGAGAGTCTGGTAGTGGCACGGCCGGGTATTGAGCCCGGTTCGCCTTGGTGGGAGGCGAGCAGTCTAGCCGCTCAGCCACCGCAGCCCCGGGGGCCCAATAGCGGCGAAGGAAAATGCATCCCGGTAGTTCATGACGTGACGCAACAGCCACGCGAGCGACCTCTCTTCGCCCGCTGTTTACGTTTTTTTTTATTTTGTTCCCCTTCCACGACCGTCGTGGGAGTTTCGAAGCGCGGGTCGTCTCCAACACGTACACCCCCCCCCCCCCCCTTGTGTCTTCCCACTCGCTCTCTCTCCCTCCCTCAGTCTCTTTTTCTCATTCGTTCTCTCCGTCTCGCTCTCTCCCCTTCGGTATGTATCTGCCTCCGTCTCTCTCTTCGCCCTTTCAGTTTCAGTCTCACTCACACACTTCCCCTCCGCAAGACACCCCTTCCCCTACTCCAGGCGAAAGGAACCGCCCGGGCAGGCGTCCGTTTGCAGTTGGTGCGGCGTCTTCAAACGGTTCGGAGAGTTCGTACGACCGCAAGTCGATCGGTGGGTGTAGTGTTGTTTTTGAGTGGCGCGCTCTCAGCGTGTGTGGCTTACACACACTCTCCAAGTGGTTACCTCTCTGTCCAGGTGAGCGCGTGGAATATTTATTTACAGTACCCTCGTATTTTTTGAATCATGATTTCGAAAAAAGTACGACATGCATCACAAGCGTTTTGTAATTCCGTTAACACAAAAGTAAATAGTTGAAATCGTCGTCATACAAAATATTATCGAACCGAGTGTGCACTAATGCGGTGCGTTGACTCTGTGATGCAGATATCTAGAGATTAAAAAGGGATTCAGGAAAGTTGGAGTAACCGCGGATGGACTATATCCCTCCAATGCCGGATTCACATAGCGCCGACACGCGCGGCACGACCGCCCCGACACGACACTTGAAACTAAACAGGCCAATGAGATACAAGATAGATCTGACGTTAGCCCGACAATTCTGTCGTACGACAAGCAGTTTCGGATTATAAAATTATTTCTATTCTTCGTCGTGTCGTGCGGCACGACGCGCAGACTGTACAACTTTGCATAATGAAATTGTATAAGCTTTCCCTACAATGGGAACTACGTAGCTTAAAACAAAACAAATTATGGAAATTATTGTATTTAACTCTTTAAAATAATAATTCTATCTTTTATACATTAGCTATAAAACTTCGTCACCATCATGTATTCCAAATTCCCCGTCTGCCCACCGCCTTTGAAACTAGCGTAGTTAATCAGCGCCTTCTAAATAGATTCGAAAAATTCTACTTGTTTCGCGTCAGTAAACTTTCCGGATGTAAATTCGAGCTGTCAGATTGAAAATTATCGTGGTTGCGGATTTTTGTCGTATCGTGCTGTGCTTGTCGGGACTATGAGATTCCTGCTTTACCCGCCATAAGTTTCAAGGACCTTAGATCCAGATAGTAAAATGGTCTGTGTCCAGATTGGCCAGCTAAAGCGCCCTTGTCTAGGTTTGCTCCCAGGGCTGTGACGTCACATTGTCGCTGTCCGAATTCGCTGCAAGGGCGCAGATGCACCCTAGAATGCCCCCCCTTCGGCCGAGGACACGAGCTAAGTCCACTTCGCATGCCCTACACTGTAATTTTTTTTTTTTCCCCAATATGTTTATAACGATTTTGCTGCTTCCAGCAATTCGCTGGACACTGCTGTTCGTACGTAAACCGAGGCAGCATAAGACAATGCGTTTTCTAACCCATTTATGCTTTGCATATTGCAAAACGAAGACGGAGTGGAGTGAGGTGGGCGGCTCTTAACATCGAGGTCTTGACAGCCGATGAGGGTGGAACGAAGTGAGTACGGAGCAGCACCGGAATTCAGTGGCGGGGAAACGGGAGACACCCGAGAAAACCCGTCGACCAGCTGCATCGTCCCGCGCGATTCTCGCCGGGGAATCGAACCCAGTTCGCCTAGGTGTGAGGCGATTGGTCTAACCACTACACCCCCACGGCCCCCACCTCATGGCAATCGTAGGTACTGAAGGGATGGAGGACAAATTAACTAGAGTAGGCCTACGTCGTAGTGGATTGGGACACAGCCATGGTGGTGTTTCACGAACGAATACAATTTTTTTTTTTACAGTTCTGAAGGTGGTCCTGTTTACATGGTAGTGACGGTCTCTCCCTGTGGCACAGACAGAACACATTCATCTGTCAACCTGCCCAGTACGACAACACAAACAATTTTACGCAGGGCAATGTTACGAACTGTCAAAAAAGTGCAATAGTTAGTGGAATAGACTATAGTAAACACCCGAGCCTGTTTAAGGGCTGGGCCAAACATGTATAAGCATTCAGGAAATTATAGACTGTTGACAGTAAAGTGAGCACTTTTGAGGCTCTAGTTACTTTTGCCTTTCAGCCATATTTTGTCCTCTAACCACATTTTTAGGCAAATATTGCCGTGTAAGCAATAAACACAGTTTGTATATTCCGCCACACTTGGAAGTTAACGTCTAAGACTAAAATAAAATTAATTTACTGACTATTATTCCAAATGAGAGGGCTTTCAAAAGTGCTTACTTTACCCTGACTAGTCTATAACTATAGGATGCAGTATGGGCCATTGTTAGGTCACGTGATAACTGTTTACATTAACACAGAAGATGAAAGGGTAATACCAGCATAGGTCCGTAGATACTTCTCGATAAATAGGATATGCAAAACGGCTTGCAATTGAAGTGACCTAAATATTTTACAAGAAACATAGGAAGGCGTAGTTAATTTGTTATCCTGCGGGTCTTGCTTGGAATAGGCAGCTCGCAATTTTAAACACTGTTAAACTTGTTTGTGCACGTTTCAAAATCTACCGTGGGGAAAAAGAATTCGGCTCCCCATCTGCAGTGATTTTGGCAACAAATAAGAACAAGTGGCTCCATGTTTTAAAATCTTATTAAAGCAGCGGCCACCTGGAAACTACGCTGCGTTTCTCTGTGCTATAGGCTGTTCACGATAAAGTGAGCACTTTTGAAATCAAACTTAGAAAAAAAGTCACTGTCTCTATCTGCATACTTTTTAACGGGCGCACAGAGTGACACGCGACCAGTAAAGTTGGTAACTATGGATGGAAAGTACTTCCATATATTAACGTCAAATAAAAAGTGTTAGGTGACCATTTCTGATAACTTAAATTATTTCTCTCGCTTTCTGTTTTTTTTTTTAGTGCATCGAGGTGTAAAATTGAGCAGATATGTAAAATATTTGATTTTTTTTCCCTAATGATCTCACAATTTCACTTTACCGACGCATGAATAAAGTGATGAGGCCCATGGCAATGGTAATTTTACATATGGCGGAAGCATACAGAACGTGTATACAAGTAGATTTTGAGCAGGGCTTTCAAAAGTGCTCAGTTTACCGTGAACAGCTTTTTAGTAACATAACATTAGTACTGCTCAGTGTGGTCAATGCATTGTTGCCACTTATATCAGAGAATTTCTAATTGACATGGTTGCTACATGACTAGGAAACATGGAAAACATACCTATTAAAGTCACGGAAACAGGTGACAGGTCCCGGAAATTCAAGCCTGTAGTACATCTTCATGTAATATATTTCCTGTATGGCCAAAAATTCTCAGCAGTAGCCCAAGTATTTTGTCTTAAAATTGATGGGCACTGAAAAAATTATTCGCGTTACGTTATAAATTGACACGCAAGTAAACAACTACTATTTGTAGTGTATACGATGTTCAGAAGCTTTGCGTTCCGTGAATTTCATTTGAACCACATTTCATGAAATAGATACAATTCGGGTAGTTTTTTATTTTATTTTTTACCGACTGCCGAAAAAGACTGGAAATTATTTTATTGTTGGCTGGAAAGTTCAGAAAAGTCAGGGAAATTTCGTTCTGGTACGTTTTACCAACCTTGATTTAAATCGTGTTTTTGTTTAATTTCACTTGTCTATACACTAACCTTAAGCCTGATACAGACAGGCATATTTTGTGAACAAGGTGATCACCAAAGGGTGAACAAGAATATGAACATACTCTTGTATTCAAGTCTCATGTACATGCTGTACACACAGTGGCAGATGGCAGTAGGCCTATTTGAATGTTACAGCATGCTAGTCACTTATTTCCACCACAACACAAAAATATTTTATAAGCGAAACATATCTCTAATACAGAATTAAAATCCGATTTCTACTCTCAGATTAACAATATCAGCATACATAAATGTACGGGAACTACATTAACGTATAAAGCGCAAATGTAAACAAACTACTGACTTGCACAAGAAGGTGAACGAAAAATAGAACGGTCTCTAAATGATTCTAGCTAGCACGCAAGCCATTGCTTGCAAGAGCAACTTGCAAGCAAGTAAGCCAGTCACACGGTGCAAGTTGACTAGAACGAGAAAGGTGTACACCTTCTCGTACAAGAAATTGAACCGTGTGTAGCAGGCTTTAGTTCCACGTGGCCATGGAAGACTGCACAGCGTGATTAAGGAAGAGAGTTGGCGGATATGTTCAGTTGACATCGAACTACGTATAGAGTGCAGTTCCCATGTCTTTGAAAACGAACAGTATGTGCTTCATGAGAAAAGCGTTTTCCATCTGTCGTGTCTTATCAACGGGCCACGCAAGCCTTTCGGAACTAGCCGACTGAGTCGTCATTAGACGCTGATAACAGGGGCGTGTGTTTGATTTCCCTTTGAGGTACGCATCTTCAGATTAAGACATTGTGTTTGTCAGAGGAAATTAATTACAACTTTCCTGTTTAAAGAGGTCAATTATTTTTAAACCAAAATTAGCAAGTCTATAAAGACTCTGGTTCGTTGCCTGCTTTGCATAGGCGAGAGATGATATGCATATCAAAAACTTCCATGAATTTCTTCACGTTGTTCTGACGTAAACAATCCTCACTATCAGTCTCCAGTGCGGAAGTATAGTCGAGTCAAGTCATAATAGATAGTGTTCAGAATTTAGCCTATTTGGAATTAATTTTGCGTATGTTAAAAAAATAAATAAAAAGTTGCCGTCTATGTCACACACGCTGTAATCGAGAACATATCCTCTGTGGACTGAAAACTAAATTATAAATTAACTCATAATCAAATGTGTTATAAAAACTCGTAGCATTTCCACAGCGTTCTAACAGCACACCACTTGGGGCACCAAATTTTCCGAAACATTCCAAAAGCACACCTTTCAACGTTTACGTGGAACAGGAATGTTTGGTAACAAAACGCTTTGAATTTTATGTTCGATTCGATGTATGGAAAGATTACGCAAGTGTCGAACCTTGAAGAGTGGAATTATTCTCGCCCATTTTGAACCAGCCAGAAGACGGGGGGAATCTATATGTTTTCCATTCCACTTGCAGGTACTATTTGACGCGTATCGCAGTTCATGAAGAAAGTGTAGCGGTTACAAATTTCCGGTTGTGGGTATTGTGTAATAAATTCATCACTCCCTTATAATATTCTAGTGCGTTTATGTTGGTGAAATATTCCTGTGCGCCTGAACTTATTTAGCGCTTTCAAGGTCAAGAAGCTAAAAGCGATACGGGTGACACTAACACGCGCTCCTAGCGCTCCGTCGCCTCTACGTGAAAGACGCTGAATTGGCTTACGCGTTTCCGTCATTGCTCTGTATTGTGTAAATGAGGTCTGTAACAATGGGACTTCATTACACACGATGCAAACCCACAGATTTAACTGCAGACGTATAAAGGCTGTTCACGATAATGTGAGCACTATTGAAATCAGCCTTAGAAAAAAGTCACTGCACCTGCCTGCAGATATTTTAACGGATGCACCGAGTGAAATGCGCCCAATAAAGTTGGTAATGATGGATGGAAAGTTGTTCCAAATCTTAAAGTCGAATAAAAAGTGTTAGGTAACCATTTGCGACGTCTTAAATTATTTATTGCGCTTTGTGTTTTTTAATGTATGGAAGTGTAAAAGTGATCCGTTTTGTATTCCACAGTTTTGCTTGACCGACGCATGAATAAAGTGACGAGGGCCATTGCAATGTTAATTTTACATAAGGCGGAAGAATACATAACACGCGTACAAGTAGATTTTAAGCAGGGCTTTCAAAAGTGCTCGTTTTACCGTGAACAGCATATAGTTATACTTATCCTACCCCTGGAGAAAACTGCGCAGGGAAGGTCTAAAATTGAAATATTTTTGTTACATTTCACGATTTTTTTTCTCTTTTACTGCACTTAGTACGATAAAAGAAAAACCACACAGGATTAGATTATCGTTTTATATCTCTTTCTGGCAAAAATATCGTACTCCCGAGAACATATTTACTTAAGATATGCGTATACTAGGGTACGTAGGAGCATTCACCCCCGCCTCGTTAAACCTCATTCGTTCTTTACCGCGAACAAGCTTGTCTTTCGAGTAAGGTAGCAGCTCCAGTTACCTGCCTATTTCATTCCATTCACTACTCGCCTCTTATCTAGGCGAATCGGGTTCAAATTCC
Organism: Dryococelus australis; assembly: GCA_029891345.1. Classification (NCBI taxonomy): domain Eukaryota; kingdom Metazoa; phylum Arthropoda; class Insecta; order Phasmatodea; family Phasmatidae; genus Dryococelus; species Dryococelus australis. Next base: position 37,386,390 of record CM057004.1, read on the forward strand.
CGGCGGGGTCGCTGGCGCGAATTTTCGTATGTGGGAATTGTAGCGGACGATGCCGCTGGTCGGCGGGTTTCCTCGGAGATCTCCCGTTTCCCCTGCCCTGTCATTCCGGCGCTGCTCCACGCTCCCCTAGCATCGCCCTCATCGGCTCTCAAGACCTCGATGTTAAGAGCCGTCCACTTCTCTTCACTCCGCTCGTTCCACTCATACAGAGTATTCTCGGGCTCGCGGCACACAGTAAACAAATCTTGTGCACGTTTACAAAACAAAGCTCATAAATTTTTTGCCAAAACATTTCCATGATTCATTGCAAGAGAAACGTTGCAAATTTTAAATATCGTTAAAATTTCGTTCTTACGTCGTTAAGAACCTATGCAATTGAAAAATAATTGCGTACTGTGTATGCAACACAATCAACGTCGGTATTCTGACTGGGTGCCTTTCATTTGTGGCACATACAAAATTCTTCGAGAACTTACAATATGAAAACATGCAATCTTTTTCAGGTCAGCTAAATATCCGGTAAGCTCTTTGTTCCTTTGGAATTGACTGTTTCCTGAGCAAATGGAGGAATGCTACCATCGATGCAAGGGAAAATTCTTTACCATTCACATTTATTACTGTGTGTATATATATATATGTTCATAATTTCTTATAGTATATAATAAGAAAGACTGCCAAGATTTTAAGTTAACAGTGCAAGCTAACGACTGCACTCTTTCATGTCTGTACTGTATTCATACCAGTATGGTCTCATCTAAGGCAAAGTTGTCTATGAAACATGTTATATAAGTTCTTCCAGTATGTGTTGGGACTTCATGACACGAGACAATGCGAATTTGATTGCAGTGACATTTGTAGGAGTCAACGGGGAATTTTTTTTAAAAATGTAATTAGAACCATTAACAAGAAAACAAAATCATTCGAAAGCAACAGACTTGCGAGCAGAATTTAATAACACGGCGTTCAGTCATTTTCTTTGTGTACAGAATTGAAGGCTAAAACATAAAATTCCACTTGGGTAAGATTTCTTAAAGTTGTGTAAAATGTCGCGTCCTTTGCGTTGGTGAAACTAACTGCATCTCCAGGTGCCATTTGCAGCCGTGTAATAATATTTGGCATTCAGTCGAAACCAACTAACCTCGCACCATACCCTTCCAATAATTTACGTAAGTCGGCGCGCGCGTGTGTGGTTGCAAGTAGGTTCAAACAGTAATTTTTTGAATGTAGAAAGGTCTTGTAATTTTTTTTTTTTTTTTCGGTGGGCATGCTAGCAAAGGAGGTGATTCCCGAAATACTTTCCCATTAACTAGTCTTCGGAATACTGCTGCTGAACCAGTTCCGCAAGTACTCGGAGGCCCTTAACTCGACATAATCTTACGTGGACACAGACTGCAATATTTGACGTTATGTCATCGGCGAGTTGTGGGGGAGTGTTTCCGTGAGTTAACGTCTCATCGAAAGTAGCCCATACCTTTTCAAATAACGTTGCCTGAAATAGGTTTCTTTTAGTTTCGTGCACACAATAGTATGAAGTGACGTAACGGTACTATATTTGTATGCCTAAAATTTCATTATGTTTCTTTATAGAAACATAAATATTTCATTCAGACTATGAAAATCTAAACTTTACACATAATAATACACGCTTGGCATGAAAAACTAAGCTGGGCTTTAAAAAAAAAAGTGTTAAGTTATTAAATTTATTAAATTTTAATTAAATTTCCGTTAGAGACTTTAACCTCTCCTTTTTGTATAGATTTCAAATTGTTATTAGTCAAATGTAAATACGACTTAAAAATGGCACGCTGTACTCAAAAAACGGGAATTTTTCCTTTGTTCTTAGCACTTCGATATAAAACAAATTTCTTTGAAATTGTAATTAAAATGTTTCTTTTGCGAGAGCAATAATGAGTTGACTCAAGTTACCTCAGAGTAATTATTAGAAGAGGGGCGACGTATATTTGTGAGCAGTTTATTGCCTGGGCTAACTTCGCCCTTTGACCTAATAAGCATGTATAGGGAGCTCCTTGAGAGTAAACTTGATTGCTCACTCGTTATGACAATTAGGGAAGCATTATTAACACTCTGAGGTCTGGACATGATTGCAGATATTCAAGACGAGCTAGGAGTGATTCGCTTATATCCAGCAGTGCAGGAACACTCATTCTCTTGGTTTCGGTCTTATTTAGTACATTATTATTGATCCACGCCCCACCATACAATGCACAACGTTCATTATGAGCCAGCTGAAAGCCACACATAGTGTTGAGTATACATTCTTTCAGTCAAATGTTCTTTCATACTTAACATAATTTACATTCCAACGTATTCACATGTGTAGTCATACAAAAATGTATTTCGTAAAAGAAAATGTCGATGGGTGAGTCGAAGTGTTCATGTAAAATCACGATAAAAACTATGATAACAATGAAATTACATGCGTATGATTTGTGCTTTTAAGTATCGAGATTTGTTTCTCCCGAGCTATATTCGGGCATAGTCCTCAATGTGTTAAGATGCGAGGAGTGTATCAACACAGTTATCATGACTCGGATTTTGACCGCGTAGTAGCTTCTCATGAACAATGCTAAAGGCTGTTCACGATAAAGTGAGCACTTTTGAAATGAACCTTAGAAAAAAGCCACTGCCCACGCATGCATATATTTTAATGGGCGCACTGAGGGACATTCGCCCAGTTAATTTCGTAACGGTGGATGGAAAGTAGTTCCATATCTTAACGTCGAATAAAATGTGTTAGGTAACCATTTGTGATAGCTTAATATGAATTCTTTCACTTTTCTCTGTAATGCATCTGAGTGTAAAAATGAGCAGATTTGTAAAGTATTTACTTTCTTAATAATTTCACAGTTTCATTCGACCGATGCATGAATAAAGTGATGATGCCCACAGAAATGTTAATTTTACATAAGACGGAGAAATACACAACGTGTATACAAGTAGACCTTGAGCAGGGCTTTCAAAAGTTATCATTTTACCGTGAACAGCCTATATTCCTAATCTTTTAGATATAGGTATGAGGGGGGAAGGACAACTCAGCGCTCATTCCTAAACCTGAGAAAAGAAATCCTTTTCAATACGCGGAAATTTCTGGCCTGGAGAGGATCAAACGCGCGACCAGTTGAAAGTCGCAACAACTGGACCAAACTGGTTGTACATGTAGGCTTGAAATAGCTGCGAAATGTTTAGACTTGTTTATGGAGTTAGCGAGAGATCTGATCTACCGGCTTGATTACTGCAAAGAGCAAGTTGTGTACGTTTGGAGTCTTGAAACCTTGTGTAAGCGACTGCAGAACCCGATGCCAACCATTGGCAGGCAGCCAAAGAAGGAAAAAAAGATGGAGTAGGTTGAGATGCCTATCGTGATTGAAACAGATATACTTAGTAAAAAATGTGTGTACGTGTTACGAACTATTTTTTTTTTTCGAAATTATTTACCAAAATAAAATGTACTTCAGAATATATTTTCATAATACATATACAATTTTGATGTGCCTATATCCACGTTTATATTAAACTTGAAGTGTAGAGCAATTGATTGTTAAACTGCAACATTTGTTTTACACATTTCATAGTAATGTGTTTTAAAATTAGCTCTAATTAACTTGTAGGGTTACAAAAATAATCCTTGCGATTAGTTCCAACGAACTGTTGGTAATAAAAAAAAAACATATTTTACAGTGTAATGCATTGAGTTGCGAGAACGCAATTTAAGTGTCATTTAACGTTTATAAAAAGGAACCAACGTTTTAACCCTTTCATATCCACTTTAATTTACTGTTTCAGGTGTTGCAAACTAAACATTTTATGACGCGTGCTGTACTTCAAGTCGACACAACACTGGTTCCGTTTGTCACAGCCAATGAGCTGTAGGATATATGTCCAGCACTGTGATATGAACCAATTATTATCTAGACCAGTAAGACGGTTTGCTAATCATTTACCCTCATGAAAGATTATTGGTCATTGAGCCTCGCAGTGTGCAACAAAGACCAAAAATAACCTACACGTGCGTAATGTACACAGTTGTGTACGCTGAGTCTGAATGGGTTAGTTGACGTAGAGAAATTTTATATTCCTCAAGTCGCTCGCAGTTCCTGGAACAGACAATACAAAAATGACTTCATTTAATTTGAATGGAATTTCAATGAGGAGGCAAGATGACCCTTAAGAAGAGGATGTACTGAAGTATTTTCTGTGTAATAATTGTTTGTGCGAATACGCGTATCTCGGTAAATAAATGTTCTGCAAATACGACTTTTTGTCAGTAAAGATAAATATAAAAAATATAAAAAAATCTATGCCCCAAATTTTTTTTTTTTTTACTTTTGTCATATTAAATGTATTTTTGGAGAAAAAATAAATTCCTGAAAATGATCAAATATCGAATTTTTAAAGGTGGGTATGCAGTTTTTAAGCGGTAAGAGGAAAGTACGACGATAAGGGCGTAGTTTAATTTGTGGGCTTCCATCGTGTGTAATAAAGTCCCACTGTTACAGATCAAATTTGCACAGTACAGCGTCACGACGGAAACACTACTACAAGCCTTGCGCGTAAGAGCGATGAGGCGCTAGGCGTGCGTGTTAGTGTCGCCCGTATCGCTCCCTCGCTTCATGACCTTGGACGTAGGGGAGGGGGCGAAGGAGGGGGGGGGGAGTTCCACTCTTATGATGAAGCTCGAATCGGTACCATTTGATTCAACAGGTCACGTAGCTGAGCTACGTTTTCTTAAACATCCGCGCGGTAATGCATGGAGGATTTTGTAAGTCACGCCATCACCACTGGCTACGATAAAGCCTCTTAAAAGATAACGTTTGAAATATATTTCCAACTCTGCCAGTTGAAATGAGTTTAATTTGTGTAATCGCTATTTTTGCGAGCAGCTGCAGTCTGGTGGCACGGCCTTGATAAAACGGAGGGTGTGTAAGTATGTTACCACAGTCGAGCAAAATAATATTGCAAAGCGCGAACTGGAAGCACGTTTCAGATCAACCGGCCGATGACGAGTGTTGTATTGACAGTGAACTTAGTCAGTCCGGCATCAAACACGTCGAATAGAAGCGTAATTTCATCTCCCCGGGCACGTTTTATTTGCCACGTGGTTAACTGAAGACGTTCGAAAAAAAAATTGGGCTTGGTTGTGTTGGGGACACGGCCGTTTATTTTGCGTGAATACGTCTACGTTGACACGCTCGGACGCCTTGATGTTTATTTTACGTTCCCGGCACCGCTTCACTGGGTCATACGGGGTTTTATGGGTATCACTGGATTGCTTTTGAGATGTTATTTCCAACCGTATACGATTTCTGTATTTCGATTTAACTTTTTGACGAGTATAGGCCAAAGTTGTGTTAAAGTTTTCTTTTTTTTTGATTTAACGCATAAAATTTCACCATAACCACGCCACACTAATGTTTTTATACGTGCAATCGATTGATCTTAACGAGAGCTGTCGATTGAAACTTAAACGAGCGTCGTAGCTTCTCTTAGTCAAAAGTTATACTACGCGGAAGTTATGAGACGTAACATAATCTTTGATCTTTTGGCAATCGAGTGGTGTAATTGAATTTTGAATGTAGACGATATATTCGGAGCTGCAATGTCAAACTCTATCCCCCGATTTTGTTATCATCGGATTTTCTGGATTGCCTCCCACTATGGTCGCAAATTTAAATACGTAATCAAGTAAAAAAAAAAAATCTTCTCACCAAAAAATGTTGCCCTGTTATTCGCGAAAAGATTTCCGCGCATGCTATATTTCAATGCTCTACGGGCGTGCCAACAGTTTTATTTTGCTTATTGGCGGCGTGTGTCTGTGAGGACATGTTCTCATTTGAATGGCCAACCAGAATCAGGTTATTATGATATACTGTACGTACGTCTCTGATTCGCGGGCAGACATCTGAGACGAGTGCGAGTTAAGATGGTTCTGAGCTAACGTTGTTTTGGAAGTAGTATGCAACTAGTCGTGGAATTTTTCCGTGAAAAAACTAGGTGGACCCACCCATAAGCTCATATGTTATGATTTTGTAGAGTATAGGCTGTTCACGGTAAAATGAGCACTTTTGAAAGCCTTGCTTAAGATCTGATTGTATGCACGTTGTGTACTCCTCCACCTTACGTAAAATTAACATTGCCATGAGCCTCGTCACTTTATTCATGCGTCGGTCAAGTGAAACTGTGATATCATTAAAAAAATTAATATATTACAAATCTGTTTATATTTATATACTTCGATGCATTAAAACAACATTAGAAATAATTTCAGTTATCATCAATAGTTACCAAACATTTTTTATTCGACTTTAACATATTGCCATTCATCGTTACCAACTTTACTGTGTGCATGCCACTCAGTGCCCCCATTAAAGTATATGCGTTCAGGGGCAGTGACTTTGTTCTAAGGTTGATTTCCAAAGTGCTCACTTTATCGTGATAAGCCTTTCCTTAAGAAATCTATCACATCTCTGCAATCCCTCACCAATAAATGGAGTAACCTATATTCATTTTCGTCTTCTTCGCACAACACCAACTTAAGCTCTTAAATTGCCTACATAAATATAAAAATTACGTTTTAAACCGAGAAGCGGAAATTCGTTTTATTTTATTTTAATGATCTGTGTAACAGTAACTGAAATAAGAAACCAGGGATTCTGTGCGTGCATGCTGCGGGCCCATCTTGCTGGCACTTGGCAAACAGTCAAATGGGTTGTGTTCATGACGGTGGGTAACTTTTCAAACGACAATGCCTAACAGTATGGCGGCACTTGTTACTATCCCTGTTTGCACAACGGGCGGAATGAGGCGTGAAATGTCCCTCCACCTCCCCCCCCCCCCCCCCGGTAACTTTACAAACACGTGCTTTGTTCGCTGCTTCCGGTGCTGGTTTGTGTGCCGAAGCGCTGCCTGCTGGGGAACACGGCCGAAACACGGAGCAGAGACAAGATGGCGTGCGAGATAGAGAGAGAGATTTGAGCGGCTCTTAACATCGAGGTCTTGAGAGCCAGTGAGGGCGAAGTGAGGTGAGTACGGAGCAGCGCCGGAATGAAGGGGTGGCGGAAACGGCAGATCCCCTAGAAAACCCGCCGACCAGCGGCATCGTCCGGCACGAATCCTACATGCGAAAATCCTCGGAGGGGGGGGGGGGGAGATCCCGCCGGGAACCGAACCCGGTTCGTCTTAGTGGGAGGTAAGGGGTCTGACCACCACAACACCGCGACTCCTGCTTTGTGTGAAATTTCGGGGTTATTCATTCTAAGTTTGTTTTGTAAGGGCTTTTTAACGTCCCCCAGTTCTATGCGAAAGCTTAGCAGGGGACGGCTTACAGACTAACTTATAACCTAACTTAAATTAACACCCATGTCTTACCCGGGATTCGAACCCAGAGCGGTGGCGCACCAACCGACTGCGCCACGGGAGGTCGGCCACTTGTAAGTTTAATATAAGTTGAACGTCCACGAATTCAAACATCACATTGTTAATACCTACGATGTTAATACTATTTTTCATAGTTCGCTGCTGCCAACTTCACCATATTTCATTCCGTGCTTACTTTAAAATGTATGCAGTTGCGAGCAGGGACCGGGTACAGTGTAAGAGCAAACACCAGAATCCTCGCGACGCTCACCACACGTCAGCGGCAATTATCAACGAACGGCATCACGTCTGATGTTGGAACGTGTTAGCTCCGTCGCTCCGAGGAATGTGACGACATAACGGGACGCGACACAGGGCTGCCCAGTTCCTGAACAGAGATGGAGCAACGGACCCACCCAGCCACTCCCTAGGGACGATTCGGCGCCGTTGTCCTGATCGCAGTAATCTTCGCCTCCTTGCGCGAAGAGCATAGGACACGCGCAGCATTACTTCTGCAGATGTTTTAGTGGTTAATTTAACCCTATTGGTATCAGGCTTCGAAAAAATTAATTCTCAAGTCCGTGTCACACTGTCAGATTTTTGCCTTCAAATATATTTTACAATAAAATCTGAAAGCTAAATGCGGCAACCAAATTTTTCCTCCTTCCAGTATCTTTTATCATATAATCTTGAATGCGTTTGAAAATGGGGTCACACTCTCGATTTTCTTTTTTTACTGGGAGAATATAATCTGATGTTTTATAGAAAACATTTTTTGTCAAAGTGAGATAGCCTAATGTTGTTTTTACATCCATTCCATTAACAGGAAGAAGCGTAACGAATATTGTGATTTATTTTCACGCCTGTAATTAAAATAAAATTTTATTTATCAGAGATGTTTTCTACAATGTGAAATTTAATGCTTGTGAGTTTTTAATATCATATGTAGGGCCACCTGTTTTTCGCGAAAAGATTTAAGCGAAGGCTAGAATTCAATACCCCTTGTGCACACTTGAAGTCTTTATTTGGCTATTGGCCGCTTGACTGTGTGTAAAAAGAGTCTGTTACATGTGCGAGCCAATCAGAATTATTTTTCTCCGAGACTGACTGTCCATAATTCGCGGGCAGACACATAAAGCGCGTAACAGTTCAAACTATCCAATCTCCAAAGTGGCTCTGAACAAAAATGTTTTGGAACTCAACTTTTCCTGAAATCTTTTCGCGAAAAACTTAACACAGCATGTGTTCATGCCGACAGCTTCTATAGAAATTAATTCTCTTCATTGCCTTTATGAATGACCAAATTCTTGCTTGTCTTGAAATTGCATGCCTGTAAATGTGTACACAATGCAGAGTTGGCTTGGGTGTAATTGTGTACTACAATGGTTACTTCCAACAGGCTTGATGCGAAACGTCTATATGTGTGCCTGCGGAGATGTGAACATTACACTGGCTGCTACACTTTGCTTGCATCACGTCTTCATTTTTCTTGCCCACTCGGAACTCACCAGCGGTGGCGACGAATGATGTTATCGGCCCGCTATGTTGGAGGGCGTGGCCAGCTTCGCGTGCACCTATAGCACTAGTCGTATTTGATGTTCAGCGACGTATTTTGTTCCGCTGGACGATGTCTTTTTTTTTTTTTTTTTTTTTTTTCAGGGCAAGTATTTTATGTAGTGCTCCTGACTTATCAAAGTAAAGAATGAAATTGAACAGGCAGGCGTATGAGACTTTAAATGCGAACCAATTTTGATAAATATTTGCCCGTGTTGTATACGGGCATCGTGCTGAGAGTGTTGACATGCGTACTGATTAGCAAGGGCGCCCGTTTTTCGTCGTTATGGACTATGTTTCCATATATTAACTGTACAGTACATTTCCGTGAATAAAAGTCCTTGAATATCCATTGGTTTTCGACAGTGATGGAAACGGGGGTTTTTTTTTCTCAGTTCCTAAACGCGGACAGTGCCAATTTGTTTCCTATTACACTCTATGAAATTACTCGGATATTCACCATACCAGTGTATACGCTCAGTGAGAAAGCAGGAATGGTAATGTTTTCCCCTATACTTCATTGTAGCGTTCCTACATCTACCCAGGAAACAGTCAGATGCATAGGGAAGTTCCCAACTTTCTATAGTAGCGTTGCTAAACATTCCTATGCTTGCAGCTTGATGTGTGGTATTATTACCATACAGTGCATAGGTTAAAAACTTTCATTACAGTTTAGGAAGTTTACCAGAAAAAATGTTTACAGTATAGGTTAATATCCTGGTCAGCCTCGATGCGTAGACTGCTGTAAATGCTATAGTAGGCTGTCTACGATTTACTGAGCGCTTTTGAATGCGTAGGGTCTACTATTCTCCTCATTTTGTATTCATTCGCCGTATGTAACATTTATATTGCCATGTTCCCGATCGCTTTATTCATGCGTCGATGAAGTGAAAAGGTGAAGTCTAAATGAGTATCTATTATGGCATTCCGTGCTATATTGTGTATGCAGTAGAAAAACACAAACTTGAGTTGCAATTTGCAATATAACGCCAAGACAAGGAACAATTTGTCTTAATCCAATGCCAACTTAACTGGCAGGCTGCATGCCTGAGTTGTACGGCACACTGTAATTTTTTTTTGTATTTTTGTAATGTTTACTGAGATTGTTTGTAATTTTACAAATGCTTGTAAGAGTACAGTACAGTTTCTCTTGTAAAACTTCTCGTCTGTAAAACTACAAGGGCTGTGTTTGTAGTAGAACTCAAGAAATTTGTGTACTCTACTGATCCGTATCCACGAGCTTCAGCAAAATGGCGGACACTCGACCAACAACGTAAAACCGTATAGACTATAGCGGTTTGTACGAAAACTATGGGTGATGTATGTAAAGTGTAGTTGCGCGCAAAAAGAAATGTATTGCGATTTTGGATAACGTAAAGCGCTTAAAGAACTCAAATAATCGCAATTTTCTGACCTTGTAGCGTGGCAAGGCAGGATTTGCATAAGACCTAGCAAGACCATTATAACAACAAATGGCAAAAGCCATGTAAAAAAAAAACTTTTTTTTCTGTACAGTGTTAGTGTACATGATAGTTATAAACGATTTGTAAAAAAAAACAAAGAAGTGTGGTAATACTCTTTATTTTGATTATAGCTCTTTTTTTTGTTCAATTCTTTCATAGTTCTTACAGGCGAAAAAAAAAAACTGCCATTTGATATTATTCTTACATTACATTTTGAAAAGTGAACATTATTTTCCTCTCCCATATATAACGAATTTACTAAAACATATACATAAAAAGACAGGTTGCCAAAATGTAGAATAAATTGCAACCAGATACTTCAGGTACCAAATACAGTCGCTGTTATGCAGCAAATTTTTCACACAGGTTATGTTTATGCCCTTTACTGGCCATTTTAAGGAGTAAAAACAAAAGGCTTTCACAAAATATATTGGGCAGTGACCACAAAATCCCATCATTACAAAATGGCGGCTTTATTTCTGTCGCACCTACATTTACTCCAAATATTACTAAATAAGTTTTTTAGTTCCTACACCAGGAACTAACAAATTTGGCAACACATTCCTGGTCATCACTCAATGATCCTGGTAACATCACTGTTTACTGCATATCTACTCGCGATCCCAAATGGATGGGAGCAATTGCTAAGCAATGCCAGCCTTAACTCCCGCGAGTAAGTTGATTTTTGCGAAAGCCCTAAACTTCACAACCAATGGCGGTTGATGTTACCAAATATGGTGAACCGGCACAGCGGACACCTATTTCCCTTAGGGGGTTTAACTAATTGAAATATCAACACCAATAAATAGTACAGTATGTCATCAAACTTCCGGCCTCTTGGACCAAGTTGCCGGAAACGGCGCAACCAGACGTACTCTTTTGGACGGCGCGCGCACCACGGCAGGCAGTTCTCAGCGCTTGCCGTCGACGGTGCTGCGCTCCGGTGACGAATCGCTGAAACACCAGTCCGCTACACCCTTCTCTGCCAGGTGTGTTTGCTGCCGCACGTGAAAATATGCACGGACATTAACAGTTATTTTCTCGGCACCCCAGGTTTTTCAAATTATTTTTAAAGTGACGCGAAGCCGGCGAGAACATTACAGGCGAGTTATATTAGAGTTTCAGTCGCTTCGGAGGTCTCTAAACCTCAAAATCAACGCGTGAAAGTGTTTGTGCGTATTGGACAGTACGCCGCACAAACCGCTGCCAAACGCGGTAAGTTTTTTTTTCTTTTTCTTTTTTCGAATGGGTGAATGTCGACAAGGTCCGCCTGCTAGCAATTAATTGTTTTAATTATTCGAGGATGTGTGCGACGTAGTCTACCCCATTAACTTTAAGAGAGTTTTTATTAGTTGCAAGTTGATAATTATTTCAAGACGTGCAGTGACGTGACGCTGCCCGTCACAATTTCAATCAAGCGTGACCGTATTACGCATTAACTGTTAATGTTTCCTAGCTACACGGCACTCTTAAAATGAAATACAGTACCGGTAAATGTATTCTTCTTATAACACATTGAGGTCTGCACACATTTACTGGCGCTTAAGACAAATTAGAAGTGAGTCACCTATATCCACTACTGCAAGAACACCAGTTCTGTTGGTGCCTGTGTTAGAACTCACCATCGTTCTATTGGTCCATACCACACCGAACACAACCCTGTACTTTAAGCGTTAATTATTGGCCGGTCATCAACCAATGGAGAGATGAGCTCATACTGACCCAATCGTATGTCCTTTATCGTATAAAAGGAATTACAATCAATCATGTCCCTTTGAGTGGCTATAGAAAATATATTCTATCGTTAGCAATATCTTTGTTACTGCGCTGTCGTGTTCTTGTGAGGTCATGTTAAACACTAGCTGAATAGAGACTGCACATCCATGCGAGTTTTGTTCTGAACAACAAAGACATTTTCAAATTAGCTTTGCTCGAGCTACACTCGAGCATAGTCTACAAAGTGTTAAACCAAATAACTTCCTTAACATTTTGTAAGTACTTGGAGTTATATTTTAATATAAGTGTATGCGCTAAGTACGCAAGTCAAGTTGATCTAGTGGTTAAGGGTGCAAGCTAATAATCATTTGTAATATTACAAATATATGTTTTACGGATTTTACAAGAAAACTGTTAGTAGTTTTACAAAGGATTTTCTTAAGAACTGGGTTTGCAAAGATTTAAAGTTTTTTTTTTTTTAGAGTGTAGCATCTAAGCATGCTTAATAAGCTACGATTTTTTTTTCAAAGATTGTTTTTAAGAGTGTTTACTGTGGAAAGGCAAGACGCGTAAGTATTAGATGGAAGAACTATTCACCCATACTTTAAAACTCGTAGCTAGAGACCTACAAAATTCGCGTTATTATTAAGGGACACATTAAACTTAAAACACAAGTACATTGGCATAAAGTGTGTCATTGGTCTATACTTGATCTGACACGCCCTGAGTAGCTCTGCGCCAATAAACGGGCACGTCGTAGTTGTGTAGTCCAATCACGTGCAATCCAGTCAGAAAGGGAGTGACTTCACATCTATGCGGCAGCCAATGGAGAAAGAGTACATACGGCAACGTGAAGTGTAGCCTGATGCCAGATAATAACGCGAATTTTGCAGGTGTCTACTCATAGCCAGAGCAGCGCAGTCTACGCGGAGAGTTGGGCAGGTTTGGGTGAAAGTCCGTAGTAAGGTCGAGGAGCTGCCATCTGACAAGTGGCTATAAGCCATGTGGGCAATCAAAATGAGAAATGTGGACAGACTCGGGTGAAAGTAGGAAATAGAAGGTTACGATGGGAAAATGGGACAGCAACTGGCTGGTGCGGGCCAGCTTGCTGTTGGTTAAGGCGCTTTTCTGTGTTCGTAACTACGACAAGTGGGTCCTAAGAAGACGACACGTGGGGATACGAGACCCAGATCTGTTCCATGGTGCCGCCACACTAAAGACTGTTCACGATAAAGTGAGCACTTTAAAATCAACCTTAGAAAAAAGTCACCGCCACTACGTGCATAATTTTTTTAACTGGTGCACTGAGTGACATGCGCCCAGTAAAGTTGGTAATGGTGGATGGGAAAGAGTTCCATATTTTATCGTCAAGTAAATAGTGTCAGGTAACCATTCGAGAAAACTGAAATTATCATTTTGATGCGTCTAAGTATAATAATGAGCAGATTTGTAACATATTTACTTTTCTAATAATTCCACAGTTTAACTTGACCGTCGCATGAATAATTTTATATAAGGCGGAGGAATACACAACGTACGTACAAGTAGATCTTAAGCAGGGCTTTCAAAAGTGCTCATTTTACCGTGGACAGCCTTTAATATAGGGGTTTGAAATTAATGATTTTGCAGGCACACTTATTTTTGCTTAGAAATTATTTGTAATTTCACAAACGTTTGCAACAATACAAACTTTTCTCTTGTGAAATGAATCGTTTGTAGAATTACAAGATGCGTATTTATAACAGACATCAAGAAATGTTGGTACTATACTGATACGTGTGCAGGAGCTTAGGCAAAATGGCGGAGTCTCAACAACAAGAAACAGTAAATAGCTGTTTGTTTAAAAAAAACTAGGGGATATGCAAATCGTAGACGCGTGCAAGATGAGGTGTAAAGCAAGTTTAAATAGCATTAAACAATTGAAACGACTCAAATAATCTTGGTAAAACAATTGAAGCAATTTAAAAAACGCGTGACGCTGTTACACGTTAACTACTTACGTTAACATAAACATACATACGCACACGCAGCCTATAAACTGTGATAAATGCTTTCTTCTTAACCGAATAATTGTACTAATATTTTTGCAGGAGTTTAACGCTAACAACTTTTGTCCCAACGCGCGTTCTTAAAACAATAGATTCTACTTAGTAACTGTGCAGTCCGCCTGCAGAATTTTTATAGCTTAATGAAGCACAGCAGGCCACTAATTCGTTAACCTCAGTCCTATCCGAAACGTAAGAGTATTTTCTTGCTTAGTCAGTATCTCAATATAAGCAATATAATACAAAAATATTTGTATACCGGGCAAGTCAATGTATTCGTGTAGTTTAAGGTGCGGGCTACTAACGTAAGGGAGAAGGGTCCAAGTCCCCCGTACTGGCGAGACTCAGTTTTTTTTTTTTTTTTTTTTCACCCCTTCTCTCTTATTTATTCATCACATTTTGTTTTTCTAGAACAACACATAGCTAATTATATTCCTAGTTCTCTGTAATGTAAGTTGAAATAAATGCCTACCACTTGCAAAATTATTAATGTGTATGTTTTAAACATTTTATAAAAATAAATTTTTGTAGTTCTACAAAAAAAAATTTCGTGGTAACTATGTTTCCAAGTAATTTTATTGTAAAAGTACAAAAAAAATTATTACAGTACAAGATATTTTTTTCTCCCTTGAAAGCCGTGAAGAACAAAGAAAACATGCCGCATTAAAATTTAAATAAAATACGTTAAGATTGTATTTCCTTGGGTTAACAACTAACGTGGAAGGAACCAATGCAGTTCTTACGTTTATGAAAGCGAAAAATACTTTGAAAATTCATACTTGTGTCACCTGACTACCGATAACTTTTTTTGTTTTGGCACTTTATATCAAGTAAGTTCAAAGTATTGAAATACAAGTAAGCTTTCAGCTAGCCTGAATGAAAATGTAGCT
The DNA here is from genome assembly GCA_029891345.1 of Dryococelus australis. Lineage (NCBI taxonomy): Eukaryota > Metazoa > Arthropoda > Insecta > Phasmatodea > Phasmatidae > Dryococelus > Dryococelus australis. The sequence continues at coordinate 37,401,432 of CM057004.1, forward strand.
GATGGCTTGGATTAATCTAAACATTACTGATACAAAAGTACTTTTTCAGAATTATTAATTTCAAATCAATATCCATTTCCTGCAAAAAATACAGCTGTAAGAAATTAAAGTTTTAATTTCTTTCTTAGTGCATTTTATCTAGAGAGAATATGTATGTTCGGCATGTCGGGTAAATGTTCCGCATCACGCAGACACATTTCTTGCTGTAGGCCAAAATCGGAGAGATATAGTGTACCTAAAAATAGTATTTACATTGAGATTGTCTGAAGAAAATGTTTTCGACTAAATAAAGCATATTGTTTCGTCAATTTTAGTAGCCCTGTTTATGTTTTTTGGGCAACAATGCAAGTTATAATTAAATTACGACATGACATTAAATTGCTTCGCTTAGCCATTACTTTCCTGGAATTCCCTGTATGTTATATGAATTTTTCAAAAAATTCTTTGCATGAGACAGAGATAAGAATTGGCCATAGTTGGCTTAAGTCCAGAGAACATGCTAGTAGTTTCTGTCAACCGAGCTTTAAAATAAATAAATGAAAATGGATTTGAAGACGCTTGTTTCTTCAAGCTGAATGTGTTAGTCGTATCTGTTCAGTATTATGAATCGACTTTCGGACATTTAAAATAGGGCCATTTTACAGTAGTAGGCATATTATGTACATGAAAAGGCATCTTATGCCTGTGAAGTCTTCATACATGTGCTTATTCAGCTGACGCTACGAGTCCAATTTGATAACCGAGGTGGAAATATAAAAAACCTACTAACACTGTTTCATTGGATTTGTTTATAAACCGTTGCTCTTACTACATCTAGGCTTATTAGGTGCGATGAACAAATGAAGACAGCAGAAATGATAGTTTCTTCTATTGCTTCGCGTGTCACATTTGTGTTGATGAACGCAGGAACGGAAGTACTACCGTTTATATTTTTTAATTAGTCACTACGATTTTTTTTTACCTATAATCCAGATCATTCACGTAGGCCTACCTCCTTTGAGTAGATGAACAATAGGCGTATGCAATTAGGCCTAGGCCAGATGTGTAGCGTATGTTCATTTGCTAATACATCTGGCTATATTGTTAAAGGCTGTTCACGATAAAGTGAGCGCTTTTGAAATCAACCTTGGAAAAAAAATCACTGCTCCTACCTGGAAATATTCTAATGGACTCACCGAGTGACATGCTCCCAGTGAAGTTGGTAACGATGGATGGGAAAGTAGTTCCATATCTTAACGTCGAATAAACAGTGTTAGGTAACCATTTGAGATAACTTAAATTATTTCTATCGCTTTCTGTTTTTTTTTTTTATGCGTCGAAGTGTAAAAATTATCAGATTTCTAAACTACTTACTTTTCTAATAACTTTATAGTTTCACCTGACCGACGCATGGATAAAGCGAGGAGGCCCATGGCAATGATAATTTTACATAAGGCGGAAGAACACAAAACGTGCTTAAAAATAGATCTTAAGCATGGCTTTCAAAAGTGCTCATTTTACTGCGAACAGCCTATACTTGGTTAATATCACGAATTAACTGGTGAGCTCAAGTGAAAAGTATTTTCCGAATTTTGAATTTTATTAAACTCTAAATCCTTAAGTTGTTTTTTTTAAGACACGTAATGGTGTTTAGTGCCATTTTTACTCTTTTCTCTGACCCTTTAAAACGTATTAATCCAAGACGCAGGAACTCCACCTAGCCTGTCGAATCTCCAAAGAAACAACTATTAGTAGAGGATACTAATTTGAAGCATTGAGAATCCGATCTTAGCCGCCCATGTTGCAGGGCGTTTGTTATCCTCCAGACCACCAGGACGAATCTAATGCGAGGGAATCATTTCATTAAGTGAAGCGTTTTGGTGATCGCACCCCGGGGGGGGGGGGAGGGAGATTTCTTAATGTCGGATTGTAGTTTAATTAGCCTTTGCATAATTAAGAGAGCTTGGCTCGTTCCCGCCTCCCGTAGAAGAAGACTAAATTAATTGCGCTTTCGTTGGCCTGGCGAGGCGGTCCGAGGCAGAGGCGGTCTCGCAACAAGGCTGCTAGCTGCCTCGAGGATGGAGAAGTTTAAAAAAGTTTCACTTTGTAGTCAAAAGATTTCACCCGGGCGCTCTCCACCGCCGCATTCCACGCCCAGCTAGCGCAACCAAAACAAACTCCGTGCGCGAGCTGCAACAACATTTCACCAGAGGCCGTCATCGAGTGAAACAAGTTTTTGTCGTAGTTTTCAGTTTTTTATATCCTGCCTGTTGGTTATGACTAGAGTTATGACCTGCAAAATTCGCGTTATTATTTGGCAACAGGCTAAACTTCACAATTCTTTATATACTCTAGCTGGCGTCGTTTCGCCATTGGCGGTTGCATATGTGTGAAGCCACGCCTTTTCTGACTGGACTGCACGTTGTTGGACTATACAGTTATGAAGTATTCATTTATTGGCATAGTGTTACCCAGGGCGTGTCAAACATAGTACGGTTTAATGACAAACTTATTTCAAAGGTACATGTGTTTGAAGTTCAACGAGTCCCCAAATAATAACGCGAATAAATCGGAGCACACAGTAAACTTCAATACTATATATACACCTCGACTGTTGTCATACCTCCATTGGTTGTTGGTGTCATGCCCGCATTTGGCCGAGTCACTCAGAATTCCGTAACTCTGACACTCTACCTTCGTGATTCGTGGGCATACAATTAACACGGGCTAGAATATGCTCCAGCCAATCAAAAATGCTAGACGATCACACAGTGCTTTGGGCTGTTATCTTGTCTCGAAATCTTTTCGCGAAATATCACTGCCCCTAGTTATGACATGATTGAATTTTTTTTTTTTTTTCGTTGTTTTCGTTTCTCGTTAACTTATTTTGAAATTATACCTTGGAAATAAATCCCTTCTTGCAGATGCATATATTTTAACACAAGCACTAACTTGCATATATTATATACTACGGATAATGAATTAACGTCTTTTTAAAAGGATGTGGCAATGACTTTCGTTTTGTTAAGTAAACACTGCTATAGAAATTTATGTTATAGTAACTATTTTTATCTTTGAAGTTTAATGACAATGGTGGCTTCATGTTATTATGAGGTTTGAATGGACTGTGTCCATTGCTGATCATGGGATCAAATAAAAATCTCGCACACACACAGACCTCAGCAAGAGGAAGAGGGGAAAAAAACCTTTTTTAACACATACAGATAGTTAGGAAATTCTATTTAAACGACAAAAAGACGGACGAACAACTTATTAATACAAAACCGGAGAGGCGACACAAACGAGTTAAAAGAAACGACAACATGATGACTAAAACTAAAACACCACAAATCAGTGCAAAAAAAAACTATATCAAAGGACATAGCTGAACAATCAAACTCAAAAAGCACACAAGAAATAGGACAAAAACCACAATGAAACACAAATCAGGAAGAGTGTATCTGGTCAGATAGTGAAACCAAATAAATCAACACTACGAACACAGGAAGCACAAAAATAACCCGAGAGAAGAATCGATAAACAAACACATAGGACACAGAGCGACGAAAAATGATAACACAAAAAATAATAAGCCTTCACGACGTTTCAGGGCCTGAAATCTGTCACCTTCTTCAGGTGAGACACTGGAAGAACAATCGCAGTAGACTGAGCTGAGGTGGAAAACAGGGAGTTATATAAACTATTCTGGCGCTCTTCTCAGCGCACCGATAGGAGATAGATAGTTTTATTGTAAATCGCGATAAGCTGTTTACTTCAATCGTAAGTATTTTGTGTATTTGTCCATATCACCTATTCAAGGATAAATTTTCTTGCACTGCCCATAACAGAATGATCGCGGGCTGTAGTATTTGGCGCAACACTACGTGCAAGTATTATTTTCTGTGAAAAGAAAATAGTTAAACGGAAAGATTTTCATGAATACATAATCATAGTTTTTATTAAATTACCAAACAGAGTCCTGCATCGTAATGCAGTTTCAAATATTTAGAGTTTTCCTTTTACGTGGTTTATTGTATTGTACTGTAAATGGCTTTTAACGTCCCCCCGGCTTTATGCTTGAAGGCTTAGCAGGGGGCGGCTTACAGACTAGCTTATAACCTTACTTAAATTAACGCCCATGCTTTAGCCGGGATTCGAACCCATGGCCTCCCGCACCCCAGACCGGTGGCGCACCAACCGACTGCGCCACGGGAGGTCGGCTATTTACGTGGCGAAATTTGTTTTCGATTTCTAAAAATTTGTGTGCTACAGCTTAATTCGAGTACTTACACAGTCTGGCATTGTGTTATGGGCTTGCAATCAGGCGATCGCTTTCTCACAAGCAACACCGGTGATTGGGATACAAGCCGAGCACCCGAACCACAACACAGGGAATCCTCTCCAGCGGGATGGAAGGCCTTGTAGTTTGTTAGTCAACATCTGCCCAATATTAAGAGTGGGATGGACCCCCGCATTTTTTGTGAAATAGTTTTTTTTTTTTGCGCGGATACACGTATCTCAGTAAATAAACGTTCTGCAATTACGACTTTTGCCAGAAAAGATAAATCTAAAAAAATTCTCTATGCCTCTATTTTTACTTTTGTCACATTAAGTGTATTATTGGAGCAATAAATCGTGAAAATGGTCAGGTATGGAATTTTTAAAGCTTGCCTATGCAGTTGCCTTGAGCGGCAAGAGAAAAATACAAACACACGGGCGTGGTTTAATCTGTGGGCATTCATCGCGTGTAATAAAACCCCACAGTTACATATCTAATTTGCACAGTACAACGTTACGACGGAAACACTGCACGCCTTGCGCTTAGGAGCGATGTGGCACTAGGCGTGCGTGTAACTGATCGCTCCTTCGCTTCTTGGTGGATTGTGCCGACCGCCGTCATACGTCTACAGTCATCAGTCTTCGGAGTCATGATTCAGGTGAAGACGTTCTATTTAAATATCATCCAATCTAAATAATGTTCCGTGGCTTAGTTAAATTATATTTAACTTTTACTATTTCTCTAAGCTCCTCCGATTTAACTAATATTTCATGTAACGAGTTGTAACTAATATTTAAACAATACAACGATAACCGAACCTACCTATTTCGTTCTGTCTCTGAGCACTACTCATCCCCTAAATAATTAAATGTACAATTTTAACTAAACATAAAATTGTAACAATTGGCAATAAATGCTGCCTGATCTTCTAGAATGAGCGAGAGTGCTAATTGAGACAGAGAGCGAGAAAGACTGGTTTCGGAAGCTCGGGCAGGCAGTAGTTGTGTCATCGTCTCCAATCCAGTTGTTCCGATTGCGGCGTGACACAGCTCAGATAACGCGATCACGTAACACAGCTTCTGCATCGTTGCCGATGGCGCGACGTTTCTCCGCTAACGAATGGCTCAAGACTGTGTTCACATAAAAAAAAATTCTAGTGCGCAGCTGTGCAATTGGCAAGACAACAGACTGCTTGAGGTTTAATGGTTTCTTTAAAAATAAAAAAAAAAACGCGAATTTCAAACACACTGCAACGCGCCCCCCCCCCCCCCCCCCCCCCCCTCAGGTAGGCAGTGCCCTTAAAAGAGGCCGCGTGAGGTATGTATCTCCTCATTCCCTCGCTTCGTTACACACAAGGAGGTTATAGTTACACACATGTCCCACGGGGTCTCTTCTAAAGGACTCAGCAGTTTCCTGCCTCACAAAGAACCGTTTGACTTATCTGACATCTGGCTTGGACTATTGGGAGTCATTGCCAGTATTTGGGGTCATTCCCAGTAAGGAACATCTTCCGCGAACGAGTAACACGCTGTATCAAGATTTCCTCTGCATAATGAGCACAAGAACATCCTTCGCAATACAGTAGCAGACCGTGAGAATTTCCTCGGGGTATACAGTTAATGACCGACAATGGTCTACTTCTCGTGCCAAAGTAAACACATCCCGTTGGTCACTGGGTCATCTGCATTTTTGTTACGAATCACGCATTTCCCTCCAAAACACGTTTAGACACACCCAAAACTTCTATAGCCTTAAAAAAATGAATTCACTAGTTTTTTTTTTTTTTTTTTTACAAAAATTACCAAAGTGTGTTAAGTGCTTATTTATATGTAATGTGACATGATTACGTTAGTAATTCTACATACCCATCGATGGCCTGGCTCCGAATGGCCTAAATTCTACACTAATCTATTTAATTTATTATTCAAGAACCATGTGATGCTATAACCGCGTGCATAGCAACTGTGGTTGGTTCGTGGTTGATCCAGTGTTATTTAAATTAATATTTGAAAGCATCGTAATCGTGAGTGTGTAGCAATTGTGATTTTCAGCGTAGACTGAGAGATGCTTCTAATTTAATACTGCGCTCGACAATACAGCTCGCAGAACTCATTGTGAATAGTACACACGCTACCAAAGTTGTCAGAAAATTGCGATTCATGTTGTATATGAAGAATAATCGCATATATTTTGTAACACTTTAAAATATTTTGCTTATCTTTTTTATCATGTTGTAAAAATAATTTAATAAGGGTCGATTTCAAATCAGAACAATAGGGTACTCATAATAATGACTATGTTTGCACGTAAAAATTAAACATATTTTAAAGAATTGATTTTATGTGCAGTTATTTTAGTCCATAAAAATTATAACTTCCGTGGATGACAAGGATGTGTATAAAACGAGTTGTGCATGCCGTACAGTAGGATGCAGTGCTCCATTAAAATCACTATACTCTATTTTAATATATACTGTATTTCTAATAAAAAAAAAAAAAAAAGGTATAAATAATTATCTATGGCGGGGCTGCAAAGTTTGTAGCGTCTGCTAAAAGTGGTTCCGTGATTTAACGCCGCATTAAAACCGTAACCTTCAAATGTGTGGAAACTCTATTATTTAACTTAGTTTCTGTTTATTTTATGTACACGAGAGGAAGAATTAGCCAATGAGAAACATACACACGTTAGTAACAATTTCACAATTAAGTGAGAGAGTACATAATGATTATAATTTCACCTACGGCAGAAGGATATCGTGTGGGCAGAGGAAAAGAGGTTTAAAAATCTATAACCTGTATCAGGGCACCATCGATAATGACTTGTTAAATTTTGGATGAGAATCTGCGAACCACTGGGGACGTAGTTACTCTGTATTTGTTTGTGGGAGGCCATCTTTACTGTGCATACGTGTTTCTTTCTGCCCATAACTTCTCAACATAGACGCCAACTTAACAGAGCCTCCTAAATTAATCTAAGAGAAAGGACGAATACGTGTCTCTATAGTTTAAACTAACCTTACCTATAATAATATATACGTATAATAATATAATATTTAATTAATTAGGCTATAAGATAAAAAAATATATAAAAAGTGTTAAAAATGGAAGGATTCCAAGGCAGGAAGGAAAAGAAAACAGACTCGAAATGGTCCGAGGAGAGGAAAAAGATACATAGTGAGAAGATGGAGTGCTGGAGGAAGAAGAATGAACAACAAAGGACGAAGAATTGAAATTGGCTCGTGGTCCCTAGAAGACCATAACGGAAGAAGAAGAAGAATTATAAGATGTAGTAATGTTTTCTGTTAGTTAACAGGAGTCACAGTTTCAAATGTATATATTATTTTATTACTGTTAGCAGGCTGATTGACTATACCTTTTTCATTTAGTTAACATGGGTCATTTCAATTGTATAAGACTATATATTTTATCCTGTTAACAGCCTAATGTTATTTTCACAAAATAGGTAACGAATTTTTTTAAAAATTAAAACATTTTAAATACTTTAATTTACAAAACGTAACACTAATTCACAAGGAACTTTGAAATTATTAATCATCTGATCATTAAAATGAAAAACAAATCATGTTCAAATATAATATTCACCTTATAATCCACACAGTGGCTGCAGACTACCGCTTCCTTTTGAAGAAACAGAACTCTACATTACTATTTAAAGTAAGTGTTTCTGTGATTTAAATTGACCTAGCGTAGTCGGTGAATAAGTGAATCGTTTTTACACTTGTGTGCCCAGTAGCCGCGGTGGGGCGCTAGAGCCTGTCATGGTTTTCCTTGCAATTCTATTACAGAGTAGATAAGTATACAGAAGCGAAATGGCGAGGCGGTTCCTTTGATGTGGGCACGCTAAGTCTCTGATTGGCTGCGCGAGCACCGAGAAAACGAATCGTTTCAGTACACCAAATATATTTGTTTGTCTGCGGGACGTTCGTTTCAGCTAAGCGATGTTTTGTCCGTACGACCAAATCTCTGTTCCACAAAATGAATGAAATTTGTGCACAAAGCCAAATAATTTATTTATAAACAATCTTGTTTGTGCGAAACAAATATTTTATAGATTGACTACGTTAAACAAATATTTAGTGTAAGCATACATATCGTTACAATTTGTCGACAAAATAATGTGTTTAGGTACGTACGTACGTACGTGCTGATCAGCGGCGCCATTTTCCTATCGTGTGTGGCTGGAGAATAGTAGTACGCTCTGTGATTCTGCACGTAAGCATACTTAGTACGCGGAAGAGCTGCTAGCCCACAGCTGCGTAGTAAATGTAAAAAAAATTATTGTTTGTTGCTTTTTATTTATCGATAAACAAGTGCCGTGACGGGCGGCTGTAGTACATAAAATTATAATATTCCGGAGCTAAATATTTTGGACAAGGAATTTGTTTGCAGTGACCTAAGATGTTGTGGCGACTCTAATCCACTTGGTTGATTCCTCCAGTCCGAAGTGTTCTAGGGATATTCGAGCGTATCCATGCACAGTTAACCCTCTACTCGTCGGGTATCACGCCCTCTCGTCCATTCACACCACAAACACCTCGTCTGCCGTTATCTCGTACCCTCCGCCGATGTCCATCCCTGCACCAGACTGTCCCGATTACCGCACTTGAGCCAGATGGCTACCACAAAGAGCTGCCGACACGTCAGCTGCAATGGTATTAATAGTGTCGTCGGTCAGTGCCCAGAAACTTGTCCAAATGCCGCGTTGCGCCGAAGGACATAGACACAAGAATATTCGTGTTCATCCTCCCAAGTCTTCGACTCCTCCGGTAGGGGGGAGGAGGGGGTGTGACGCCAGCCAGGTCATCGGTCAATCACTCCCTCAGCCGCCGGACGACGGAGCAGTAAGCGGAGAAGCAATAGCCTTACAAACATACACACGCTTACACGGGGACTTTTCTAGATACCAGATTTAACATTTCTGGTAGAAATGCATTACCACTCACACAAAACATAGCATACTAATTCATTTGTGAATAGAACTATGATTATAGTGAACATAGAGTAAACGCTGTGTTAGTGTAATAACCCCCAAGTTAACAGTGAAATGGTCCTTATAAATTCATTAATTGTTTCCTTGAAGAGGCCTGCCTACCTACCTACCGCCTGAAATGCTCTGTAGAGTGTTTGACATCAGTCATTTTCCACAAAACTATTAAACATGAGCCAAATGTGCCGATCTGTCAACAAAAAAACCTCTTTAGATTATGCATGTTGAGTGCTTTCAAGACGTAAAGTGTATTAGAAACACTATTTCAGAGCACTCCAGGATAGCTAAGAACTGCTTTTTCAAAGCGCCGTATCACAAAATGTACGCTTCAGATACATACTAAATTACTCGAGAGCCCTGCATTGAACCTTGCAACTGAACTCCCGCCAATAAAATAAAATGATAGGGTTACGGCCCTAGTCCCACAGATATACGCTGCACGCTAATTCAGAGCCTTGCGCCTAGCGGCGTTGGCGCACTTGATGCCCGTGGGAATGTCGCCCTTATCGCTCCTGCAATTCTCGGCCTCAGACGCGGACAACAGCCGCAGATAGACGGGAGCCTTAAGTGTGTTGTAAGACATATTACGACGGCGGAACAAGATGTGTAGCAGCAACAAGCAATAAGCTAAAGGCGCGGCACTACGCGGTTGGTAATTGCCGGTCAGCTCGTCTCGGAGGGAGAGAGAGGGACCTTGTCTTCGCCGACAGACGGGCTGTGAAAGTAGGACGGCCGGGACACAAACAGGTACCCACTGCGTGCGGCGCCCCAGGGCTCTCTGGCTGCCCACCTGCTGGAATGTCGACGCTTCTTGCTCCACCGCCTGTTTGGAGACCTGCGTGTGAGCGTGGCCTTGTGTCACGTCATCTACGAGTATACATCAGTACAGACTATTCACGGGGGTAAATGTGCACTTTTGAAAGCCCTGCATAGGATCTGCTTTTACTTCTCATTTTGTATTATTCCGCCGTGTGTACGATTATATTTTGCCGTGGAACGACTCACTTTATTCATGCTCCGTATCGGGGAAAAAATTGCGATATTATTTATATTGGTTATTTGTAAAAGTATCGTTTTACGAAACGATATATCGAAGAGAATTATCGATGTTTGGTACATCAAAAATCTATATTTTATTTATTAAATGACTGGACAAATGTCAAATTGGCATTGCAGAAAGATGTAGCGCTTGATTTTTTTTTGTATGTTGCCAAAGTAAACACAGTAATTTTTCATTCAATTTGTGTGTTCTAGACAGAGATTATTAAAGTAGCATTTTAAAAACATTCATCTCCGATACCTGGAAAAAGATATTGATTTCGGTAAAATATCTTCTTAATATATCCGCGATTTATATCGATATATCGTTGATATAACGTCGTCATTTCGATATATAGTTGATATAACGTCGTAATTTCGATACGTTGATATTTTTCCAACATTCCTAGCTGGCACTGTCTGCTCGCACACGTCGGCCTCTTTGATGACTCGCCCATGGGCGAGGAGGATCGTCTCAAGACAGATCGCGCCGGACACGTATGATGGTCAACATAGAAGGGTTTCCCACAGGCTACTGTGGCGGGCGTTAGGTACAATTTGGGACTCGCCGAACACGATGCAGTGAAAACGCTGCTCTACGGAGATACACGAGTGCTCTTAGTAGCTTGGCCGCCCAGATAGCCGGACCTGATTTCTGTGAATTGTCGTATGCGGGAGCTGGATGAAAGCGTTTGTGTGCTTAGGAGGGCCACTGACACGGAAAGTATTGCTGGGATCATATTTAAGGTGCCGCAGTGATTGTAAAGGCCGTGTGCGTAAACGAATTTATATGGCTATTACTGCAAAGTGTAGTAGTCTTAATTTTTTTTTTTTTTTTAATTTTTTAGTCAATGTACGTATCGTAATATGTATTCCATCAGATCAAGCGCCCTACTTTTCTTTGTAATAGTTTGACACTAACCGAGTCGTTTCTCCATATTTGCTCCGAATCGTGAATACGAACGTGTTTCCTAATAAGTACTGCGTGCCTGTCATTCTTCTAATTCCTCCCACCGATTTCCCCCACCCCACGAGCCGTGTTCATCTGTAGCTAATGTCGCGAGCTGGTCTTTACGGCGCTGCGATACTATGCGCTACCACAGACACAATGTACTAGCACTACTTGAAAGCTCTACATATTTTCTTCTTCCAGCTAATTGTGTATCCTTACACAATGCGGATATTTCAACATCATCATCATAAACTTTATTATCAATGTCTGATTGTACATGAAATGATGAGAAAATATTAGAAACATGAGTATGTAAATATTAAACCAGTTATTGTTATACATTTATGAAACAAAACTAGGAAGTGATATTTATTGTATGAACTTTTTTTAGTAAGATGGCAAGATCTGGAGCTGATTTTCTGACTCCAGTGTTAGATTTAGTGGACGTGTGTATACGAAATACGTATAGTAACGAGCAATCATGTTTTTAAAGTTTGATTTCAGATTTTTTCAGTTAATCGTAAACATCCTGTAAAGCAATCGCATTAAGTGACCATAGGCCTTCGGGCTTCGGTTCTACTCTCGCGGATGTGTAACTATATATAAATCTCGTTTGCTCACTCTAGCAAAAAATGCACAATTGATATTTAAAACAAATGCAGGATCTTTTATTAATGTTTTAAAATTCGTTCGTAATTTCACTCGCTAATTTAGCAAAGTTACCATCTTTATGTTCTCTATTAGGGGCTAGGTGTGCCGATGTATGAGGCAAAATAAAGTTTTTTACTTTGTTGAATAGTCTAGTTTGTGTATCAGAACCGAGATACCAGTTGATAATTTACGGGGTTTTTAAAAAAATTTCAGAATTTAAGGCTATTGGAACAATCTACACTACAATAAAGTTGCCTTATTCAAAAAGTTATTTCGCACAGAAAAACGCGAGATCATTAGTAACGAGATTTTAAAAACTGCGTTGGTGCAAATAACAATTTATTTTCGTGTTTCGATAAAAATAATCTACTTGCCACGCAGTGTATATTCTGGTGTCTAGGAAGAAACGCACAAGCAGGCCGGACTACATTGTAGTTTCGGTTCATGACTTCTATCTATAGATCGTCTAACATATTATAGTCTTGATTTTTACTTAGACAAAAGAAGTACTAACAACCGCGAATTTACTATCAGTCGTGATAAATTAATTAAAATTTATATCCGGAAGAAAGCCACTTGAAAGTTTATTAAAATGCACGTGTTTTAAGAAGAGAAAGTGTCAGATTAGCAACAAAAAAAAAAACTTGTTGAGAGACCGGAGATGTGACATGTCGTTAGATTTCTCCTCGTTTTCGGAACCAGCTTCCTAAGATGAGATACGCTGATAGGATTCATCCATCGCTAATGGAACCGTCAAAATCACATGCCCAACAAAAATGAAGGTGTATTTCGGTATTTGTGTTTTAAATAGTCTCGCTGTATGTATAGAATATTTAGACTAACTTGAGCACATTCTAGTTGCATTGAAACAATGTCAGAGGATGTGTGCGAATATCTCGAAGCACTTGCTCATATAAACAGAGTTCTGTAGGCTGTTCACGGTAAGATGAGTACTTTTGAAAGCCCGGCTTAAGATCTACTTATATGCACGTTGTGTAGTATCTCGCCTTATGTAAAATTAACATTAACTTTATTCATGCATTGATCAAGTGAGACTTTAAATTTGCTCATTTTTACATTCCGATACATTATAAAAACAGAAAGCGAAATAAATAATATAAGTCGTCGCAAATGGTTATCTAGCGCATTTTATTCGACGTTAATATATGGAACTACTTCCCTTCCATCGTTACCAACTTTACTGGGCGCATGTCACCCAGTGCGCCCTTTAAAATAAATTCACGGAGGAGCAGTTTTTTTCTAAGGTTGATTTCAAAAGTGCTCACTTTATCGTGAACAGTTTTTAACCACAAATTCTACCCACGGTGTTTTGACAGAGTCGCTGACAGTGCTGGAACACGGGGGGGGGGGGGGGGAGGGTTGGTTAAGGTCCCTGCCTATCAAGCCTTGGCAATCAAAGTTATAGTCTATTAACGGCTTCTTCACACTTTTTGAGTGAAACCTTTGAAAAATCACTCCATGTATGACGTGTTTGTTATTTCCTTAATACGCCGATTATCACAGGCGTGTTATTCTTCCGTTAACATAAAATTACTTTTTTTTTTTCATTACATTACAATTTTACTCATACGTTATTTCTAAATTATAATGTTTCGTTTACAATTAACACTAATAAAAACAGAGAGCATGTGGGTGTGTTGGTAATACCCAGTTAGAAATAGTTCTTATTCGAAATGTTACTACACTGAGTGTAATTTTATAGTTCGGTTAGGCTTTGTTTGCTTGAGGCGGAGGAATATTCTGGAAGTGGAACTTCAGCAACGCTTCAAAAATGTTTGAATGTTACCGTGAATGTACACATAAGAATGTATAAATAAATTCCTTCTCGATGTATTAATTAAAAAAAAAAAAAAACACAACACTTTTTCAAACAAATAAAATATATTTACAATGCAACTTTTTCAGAGAATAACGACAGGCTAAGAAATGTTATTTGGTAATAATTTAAAAAATGTATGTAACATTTTTTAATTTTGGCAAAGAGTTTTTAACGCAAAAGTATTCCTTAAGAAATATCACATAGAATACTTTTTGTTGAAAACTGTTATCTTTAAAACCAATTGATTTAGAAGAAATTTCTTTAACGTTGATTGGTGACTTAGGCAGCGCCGTTAATGCGTAGGTGGCGTGAGCATTTCTATAACTAAATTCCCTCTAAATTTATCCCTTCTCTCTTTCAAACCAAAGTGATACGTTTATTTTATTTGGTCCTCTGAGACAGAGAAGGTACGATGGCTAGCCCTAAGTCAGTATTTACAACAACCCGTCGCGTCCGTCCATCAATGACTTCACTAACAGCCAATCAGAGGTGGCCATCAATTCTATCCGTCGGTCCGTCAAAACCTTGGCAACCTTTAACTGTTGACGGACGGGCGGGTGAAGCTACAGCCTTCTAAACTTGCACGTTTTGTCACCCGTACACCCGGAGTTATTTAGAAGGCTGTGTAGTGCGTGGGTATGTTGTTTTGTCCGGCTTTTCTTTTCATGTTTGTTTATGTAGCTGTAAAATAAATTACGTTATATTTTTCCTGAAGATATGTTGATAGTTCCGTTTGCAAACGCGAGTTCCTTCTTTGCAATAGTAAAAGTAATAAAATTATACTTTATACGCTATTAAAAAAATGTTTTTCTACAACATCAATTAATTTTCGTGATGTACGTGCAATTGCTTATTTTGGGTACTTACAAACACAGTACCGCCAAAAATATTCACTTTTTATAGAGATTTTTTTTTCTATTATTTAACAGATTTGTTTGTATTAGATTGCAGCAATGAACTGATGACGGACATACGAAGACTGGTTGTAAGTCGCTCGGCTGCCTAAGGCGGTCACAAACCTGGCGTTAATTTCGAGTTTGATGTCGAGGACGCGCGTGGGAGCGATAAGGGCGACATTGTCACACGCGTCAAGCGCCCCATCGTCGCTACTCGCGAGGCTGTGAACCGACGTGAGGTGCGTTCTAGTCGTGTTGCATGTTCCTGTGGAACTTCAAACTGCTTGCGGCTGAACTTTCCCTAAGGTTTTTTTTATTTGCCGAAGGTTCCGTCTTCAATTAGTACAAAGTTTTATAGTTTCATCCGCGTTGTACCGTTTCCATTAAGTTATTCATACATGTTATTGACACGGTAAAGTGAGCACTTCTGAGCCCCTTTCAGTTATATTTTGTTCTTTAACCACCTTTTAAAATAAATATTGCCTTGTAAGTAATAAATACAGTGTGTATATTCCACGACCTCGGAAGTTAAGACCTAAGACTAAAATAAAATATGTTTATTGAGAATTTTTCCAAATGTGACGGCTTCCAAAAGTGCTCACTTTTCCGTCAATAGCCTATACACGGATATATGCACAGCAACAGTCAGGATATATTATATAAATATTAATAAAGAAGCCACTCAAAAGAAGGCCTACAACATTAAAAAATATTTAGGTAACGTATGGGCCCTAATGTTCAATCACAAGCCTATTTACAATTTACAGGAGTCTCACACTTATATACATATTTGTTGTCCTTTGGCCAAGACATGTCCTATTCCTGATTGTGCGAACAAAACTGGCGACTCCTTTGTTTATGGGAAACGGAGCTGTATTTTCGCTCCCCTGAGCAGCTTGTATCCGCGCTTGCTCCGCCCACGTGGCTTGCGGCCTGCTTTTCGTCCAGACATTTCGTTCTGCTCTCAGGCGGCTGCCGGGGCATTTAGCGTTATCGCAGGTTGAACTTGTTCCATTCTGCCGCAACCGTTGTTCCATTCACGCCGGCTTCCGCTTGCGACACGACCAAAAGAACCTTCGCAATCTCGTGTCGGTTCGGGAGTCGACACGAGATTGCGAAGGTCCCGGCGGCCTAGACCTCGGTTCGAATTCAGTCACGACAACTCCGGGCCGAGACTGAAGTCGGCCCTGCCCCGTGTGAAGAGTTAGCTGTCATAGTCGCGTGGTTGTTGCTGAGCACCTCATTAAATTAAGGGACAAGTGTTTCGGCCCCCCCCCCCCTTTTTTACATCTTGAGGCCGTAGCGGCGCAGCGGGCAGAGCGCTTGCTTCCCACTAAAGATGCCGAATAAAACTCGATTTTTTGAAAATCGATTAAAGCGGCTTCCTAAAATAGATGTTTAGATCGATAGTATGGTACTGTTTTTTTCTCGAAATAGCTATATTTAAAAATTGGTTTTGCGTTTAGCGGCACCTTTGTGTGTCATGTGTCGTTATGACTTTTTTTTTAAACTGCTGTATTTATTGATTATTCGATGTTTTTGGATTTAATCTTTTGGTCGTTGATAATTTTATGATGTTTAGGTTAATAGTATTTCTGACTGCATAGGTTCGTTTCCAATAACCTGGCACATCCTAGCACATAGAAAAGATACAAAATCGATTTGTTGTAAATCGACTTTTTTTCGTCCGATTTTCTATGCGCATAGATAATCTGTACCTCATTCAAAATCGAGATCGATTTAGTAGGTAAAGATAGGCATGCCTACTTCCCACCAAGGCGAACCTGGCTCGATTCCCGGCGGTGTCGTTCCCGGATTTTCACACGTGGGAATCGTGCCCGGCTATGCCGCTGGCCCGCGGGTTTTCTCGGGGTCCTCCAGTTTCCTCCCGCCCTTGCATTCCGGCGCCATTCCACCCTTATCGGCTCTCAAGACCTTTTTGTTAAGAGCCGCCCAAGCATCACGATTCCCGCCACATTGGGTTTATGTTTACTCCTCCATGACTTAATTTTTTTTATCCAATATTGAAAACCAAGCTTTTCAAGGCGCGCGGAATATATTATCAGTTATTTCAACACCCAACCTATTTATTTCGCATGGCTCGTTTCACATCTGCAACCGTGATTAAAGGTTCCCTCATTAACATAACATTTCCGCCCCAAATCAGATTTGAAACCATAAAAAATTATGACAAACTTTGATTTTTAATTTCCGATCCTAAAGTTTTATTGCGAAGATTTGTAAAAACAAGTCCACGGTGTAAGAGATACTGCCCCCTTTACTCTTTCAGTAGGGCCACCTGTTTACCGCTAAAAGATCTACCCACAGCCTAAATTTTCTACGCTGACACCTACAAATTTTCTTTGGTTGCTGTCTGCGTGCCTTTGTGAAGAATTATTTCCTACCTGGCTGGTCCAATCAGAATTTGTACACCCATGATTCGCGAGCAGGCACGTGTAAAATGTAATTTTTTTTTTTCGTTTGGTTCCGTAATAGTGTATCAATAAAACGCTATATTATGTTGGTAGTAATAGCAATGTTTTTGTGTATATGTTATTGGCAGCAGGTGTTCCATGCCTCTACGAAATAAAACGAGTGCAGGTAATGTCCAACCACGTGAGGGAATTAATACAATTGGATGCCGCTTTCCGCTGTGTACAGTATACATAGTTAAATTCAATTCCTGTGCAAGATCACCATCACCAAAAGCGTAAAGGAGATTGGGAGAAAAAAAAATTACGCAGTTCTTTCATTTCAACTCCCATCTCTACCATTATAGGCCATTCACGGCTACTTCACACTTTTCTGGAAACCTGCTGAAGTTCTACTTTCGGTCACCGATTACGTATCCTTCTGCTACATGTAAACATAAACACTGCCATGTGACTTCTACGTTTTGACTGGCAAATGGTTTGTTTACTGTTTGCAGCTGTTCAAATAATTCTGTCATATTTCAAAAACCATTACGTACGAATGTTCACAATTTAGGCTTAAAACTATATTTAGATGAGATTTACGACTTTTTAACAATGTCTGTATTGATGATACTTCTTATGGTTATTACTTTAGATTGTTAACAAATTTGTTATACGCGATATAACACCTTACACATAAAACACGTTAATATTTGCCACGACTGTGTTTAACTCTGTTACAACCGTGGGGGAAAGAATTTCTAATATTTAACCTCTTGTTATTGATATGTGTTGGGTTATTTCGGTAAAAGGACGGCTTCAGTTGGAATAAATATTAAAACGAAGAAGCAACCAGTCCAGCGAAAAAGAAAGTAAATTCAACCCCGCAACTCACGTCACTTATTTTTTTGTACGTAGGAGCGACAAACTTAAAAGATATAGTGGTGAACATGCACATAAATAGGCCTACCGTAACTTCTATTCCGCTCATATTTTTTTTGCATAGTCACTTAATGTTTACGGTTTAATTCATTTTTTAATTCGAATTTTCTGGCTGGGCTTAGTAATTTGTTGGGATTGTGGCAATCATAAAATCACAGAAATGTAAGCACGTTACACAATTGTGTTTCAAACACCTAGGGCAAAGCTACAAAATTCTGGCAAATAAACAGGCGTGACTTTTTAACAATTAATTTCGTCATATAAACAGTTCATTGCTAAAACATATCAATTTTGCATGACCAATATTTGCAATCACACACACACACACACACACACACACACACACACTAGCGCAGCGTAACGGAGACAACACTGCCCTTTCACATGCAGTGGTTATGACACACGTTAATATATATTTATTCCTGCCGTGGAAACACAGATTTATCACAACATCCTAATTGCATAGGTAGGTTAAAAAAACTCAACGTGTACAAATTTGATGCGGTAATCTTAAGTATTTTTCGCAGGAAGAAAAATTAACACTTCGTTCAGCAGCAAGCAACACGCCATGTCTTGTTGCCACATCTGCCAACTTCGGATTTGTAACCGTCCCGCCATATTATCTAAATATATTTTAATAAGTATTCAAACATTCAAATATCGTTTCAGTTGTAAACTCCAAATTCAAAAATTATTATTTTTGCTGTAGTAAGTATGAACTTTGCTAAAATTAAAAACATATATAATTCTCCTGCTACTAC
This sequence comes from Dryococelus australis, assembly GCA_029891345.1. Lineage (NCBI taxonomy): Eukaryota > Metazoa > Arthropoda > Insecta > Phasmatodea > Phasmatidae > Dryococelus > Dryococelus australis. The sequence goes on from CM057004.1 coordinate 37,420,191, forward strand.
TATAACGGTGCGAAACTTGCCGAGAGAGAGAAAGAGAGAGAGAGAGAGAGAGAGAGAGAGAGAGAGAGAGAGAGAGAGAGAGCGCGAGCGACAAGCTCCGCTCCTCCCATTCAAGTTTCTTTCTCGGAGAAAAAAAACTTCATGCCACTAGGGCCTACGCACAGTAATTTGCGCTTATATTTTCAACTGTGACAATTAAAATATGTTTACACCATTGGTACTTAAAAATTTAAGTGTTTCAATAGGCAACGTTTAATTTACAAATAGCATACCAAAAAATACATCAAAACAACATTTTAGAGTGGGATGAACCCCCGCATTTTTTGTGAAATAGTTGTTTGCGTGAATACGTGTATCTCGGTAAATAAATGTTCTGCAAATACGACTTTTTGTCAGAAAAGATAAGAATCTATTATCTATACCCCCACATATAATTTTGGGGTAAAGTTTCGTGATAATGGTCGAATATAGCATTTTTATAGCTTGCCTATGCATTTTCCTTAAGCGGCAAGAGAAAAGTACAAATATACGTGAGTAGTTTAATCTTTGGGCTTTCATAGCGTGTAATAAAGCTCCACTGTTAGAGGTCTAATTTGCACAGTACAGCGTCACGACGGAAACACTGCACGCCTTGCGCGGAGGAGCGATGAGGCACTAGGCCTGCGTGTTAGTGTCGCCCGTATCGCTCCCTTGCTTCTTGACCTTGGACGCGGGGGTCCATCCCACCCTTAACTGTAAACTATTTCTTACTAGACATTGCCAACACACCGCTGCTCTCATTGTTTTTTTTTTTGTTTTTTAATTCGTATTGAATACTAAATAATTATTACAAGTTATAGAAGTTACTAAGTTAAAGTTTAATGTTTAAAAAATATAATACTTTAAAGTTAATCACAATGTTATATATTTTTCAGTATAAAAGTTATTGAAAAAAAAAACAGGTTAACGTGTTACTACTAGGATAATTTTTTAAAGGTTTGTTTCAAAACATCCGAAGATGCCGTGAAAGGACTATCCTCATTAATATCATCGTAAAAACTGACGGTTTCAATTAATAGAATATACTTAGTGTCACCCATTTCTCGCGAAAAGATACCGCGAATAGTTGCACTCCAAAGTAATTGAATTAAGGTTCATTTTCGTGATTGGATGAATTAGTCACGCGTCTTTGGTGTTTGCCTGCGAATCGCTAACATTCAATGTTGGGGGAACGTACTTCTGATTGGCCCAGCCAAGTAAGAAAATAATGTCTTCTCATAAAGATGCCCAGCCAGTATACAAAGAAAAGTAGCAAGTGTGCACTATGATTTTGGAATCCAGCCTGTGCGTAGTAGTTTTCGCTGAAAACAGGTGGCGCTACAGACAGATTGTTTTTGAAAGCGCACGAGTTACGCGAGTGTTTTAGATGCCAAGTGGTTTTACACTTCTCTTTACATAAAAGCTCATTATTTTTGGTTGACTTGAATTTCTATGTACATTTTATTTGTCTAACTTATAATATCCCAATTTATAATTTATATGGTTAAAAAAAGAGATAAAATGGGCGTGTCAATAACGTCTAGTAAGAAATAGTTCTCATCCAAAATTATTACACTAAGTGCTCACGAATGCGATGGGTGGTCCCTATGCTATATATTTTTTAGACTCATTTAAGCTTTGTTTGCATGAGGCGGAAGAATATCCTGGAAGTAGAACTTTAGCACTATACCCGAAGAGTAAGGCCTCTTTCAGATGTTACGGGTTTTATTGTCGTAGACGGCACGGCGCACGCCGTCTCGTATGAAAGGTTACATTTCCATATGCACCCATGGTTATAGACTGTTCACGGTAAAGTGAACACTATTTAAGACCCTTCTAAATTTTTCCTTTCGCCCAATTTCTATTTTCCTGCTGCTTTTTAGTATGGACATTTCAATATGATCAATAAACACAGCTAAGAAATTTCACCACTCTTAAAAGTAACGCCTGAGGCTGTCATAAGATATATTTATTAGTGGTTAATGTCTGTTGGGAGGGCCTTAAGAAGAGCTCACTTTACTGTGAATAGCCTATATTTCTGATCAAGGCGCCGTGCCGTCCACGGCGCACTGCGAAAAAACCGTATTGTCTGAAAGGGGTGCTACATTTTAGCGGGCCGCCTGGAGGCGCGGCAGCCCAGCTTGTAGATGTACGACTTGCGACGCCACGCGTCGGCGTGAGTGATCGCGTCGCGACGGGCTACGGGCCTGGTCCTCGGAGAGCCGTCATTGGCTGGCCGACGACACAGGTCGGTGGGCGCCTGAGGCGGTGCTGGGTGCGCCCTGCTTGGCCTGTCAGAGGGGTCACCTCAGTCGTGCGCCGCGCCGGTCCTGGCCAACGCCGCCAGCTCTGCGGGCAGCACCAGAACGCGATCCCAAGGTGACCGACACTACATGCCACGGATGATCACATTTCACAATTGCTATACAAAATCTAACTTTGCAGTTAGACTACGTGCCTCGCACCCGGGCGAACCGGGTTCGAATTCCGGCAGGGATCACTCCCGGATTTTCGCGCTTGGGAGTCGTGCCGGGCGATGCCGCTGGTCGGCGGTTTTTCTGTCGGGTATCTCCTCCCCCCCCCTCCATTGCATTCCAGGCGCTGATCCATATCCACCTCTCTTCACCCTCATCGGCTCTCGAGAACCCGTTGTCAAGATCTCTCCTCTTAGAATTTTATCATGTAGTCGATTCTCAAATGTTTTACCGAGCGAGGTGGCGCGGTTGTAACTCAATGGACTCACATTCGGGAGGACCCGGGTTCGATTCCCGATCCTGCCATCCTGATTTCTGTTTTCCAGGGTTTCCGAAATCACTCCAGGTGAATGCTGGGATGGGTCCCTAACAAAGGTCATGGCGCATTCCTTCCCCAATCCCTCTTCCCTGTGCAACTTGCACCGTCTCAAATGACCTCGCTGTCGACGAGACTTTTAAGTCCAACTACCTACCTACCTACCTACCTACCTACCTCACATATTTTCGGGCCTACTGTACAGTCAGAAGACTCTGCCGTTGTTTGTTTCTCTGTACATAACCATGCGACGTCAATAAAACGGTACAATATGAAATACGTGATCATGTATGTAGAACGCTGTTTGACATTACAGATTACATTTGATACCCACATTGTAACGCGGCGTGCGGGATATATAACAATATTATTGCTGGTAAGAGAAAACTGAAACAGTAGACTCGGACTTAAAACTCAACACCTACACTGACTGATCACTAGGGACATACAAAATTCGCGTTATTTTCTGGTAGCAGGCTAAACTACAAGATGCTATATGCTCATCTGCTGACAGTTTGTGAAGTCCCACCTCAAGGACAGTTCAGCCAGTAACACACGATTAGCGGTAAACTGACCAATCTCCTGTAAAGTGGGGGGGGGCGGTGGTATAGTGGTTAAACTACTCGCCTCCCACCTAGGCGTACCGGGTCCGATTTCCGGTGGGGTTGCCTCCGGATTTTCGCATGTGAGAATCGTACCGGACTATGCCCGCTGGTCGGCGGCGGGTTTTCTCGAGGATCTCCCGATCCCTCTGCCCTTGCATTCCAGCGCTGCTCCACACCTCCCTTCACTCTCATCGGCTCTCAAGACATCGATGTTAAGAGCCGCCCAAATCTTTTCACTTCACTTCCTGTAAAATAGTCTAACGGGCAAACAACTTCGTATAAAGCGAAACAGCTAATGGCCTCGAAGATTGCTCTCAAATATCTAAAGAGCAGTGGAGTCTAGCTTCTTACAAAATAATAAAACACTATTTTTGCAGGCCTCTACCAGTTACCCACTACCTAACAAGGCTATTCTACTACCAAAGTTTTTTTTTGTAACATAAAAAAGGGGGGGGGGGGAGTATAGTTACTTATGTGAGTTTATTCAGAGAAGAAATAGTGTATGAGCCTAAAGTCAATCGTTCTGCAGTAAATACAAAAAATATAGCTCCGTTAGTCCCTTTGACCTACTTACAGTAGATTTCCATGAGATTGTTTACCTGGTTCATTCCACTTACTAATACTTGGTGGTCCGTACTTAATAATCATGTTTAGGTAATCTGTCTTCTTCTGCTCGTCGTTTGTTTCTCTTTACACTCTAAATTCGAATCGGTGGAGTGCCACTGATTCGCAGTGAAATTCAACTACTCGGAATCAGTGAAAATGGCTCCACCTAGAATCAGTGGACAACCATTGATTGTTTCAGTGAAAAATTTCACTGATTGAATTAGTTACGTGACACAATTCCACTTATTGAATAAGTGACGGCCAACTGCAGTGGTGAATTAAATATAGTTTTTATTGTATTCAGCCAAGTAAGTAGACCTACGAGAGGAAAACATATTTACGATAGTTTTCAATTTAAATTGTACAATTAGCCGTAATTAAAAAAAGGTAAAAATAAATCTGCGGAGTTAGCAGGGATTGAACACATGCGCTCTTCCTTCGCTTTATCTTTCTCTACTTCCTGTTTCTCCTCTTCCCCCTATTTATTATCCTCTTCCTGTTCTTCCTCTTACACCACGTATTCTTCCTCCTTTTCCTTCTCCTCTTTTTACCCCTCTTCTTCTTTCATTCTTCTTCCTTTATTTTCCTCCTTCTGTCTTTCCTCCCAACACAGCGACAGCCGAGCGCGCGCGCGTGTGGTTGCAGCATCTCTCTCGCCTGCAGCTGGACCAGCGCAGAGTACGACGAGGGCAGTGACCCGCGGAGCGTGTGCCAGAGTTACGCTGACGCGGTGACGCAACGTCGTCCGCTCTCCCAGGCCGACAGGCACGCGACGTCGACGACGAGCCTACAGCTCTCTGCTCTCTGCGGTCGTTGCAATCCCGCCGCTATTTCACGGCTATCGCGCTAATCGATCGCACGCCAGGCAATTCAGCCTCATTCACCGCGCCGCGCCCAGAGCCGGCATCCGTAGCTACATTACGGCAGCTGCTTCCTAAAGGTTGTTCACGGTGAAGTGAGCACTTTTCAAAGCCCTCTCATTTGGAATAACAGTCAATAAATATATTTTATTGTAGTCCTAGACGTTAACTTTCAAGTCAGGTGAAATATATACACTGTGTGTATTGCTTCCATGGCAATATTTGTTTAAAAAGTGGCGCAATGATATAAAATGGTTAGTAGGAAAATAGTAACTAGGCCCTTACATATTTTAAAGGGCGCACTGAGTGACATGCGCACAGTAAAGTTGGTAACGATGGATGGAAAGTAGTTCCACATCTTACGTTGAATAAAAAGTGTTATGTAATCATTTGTATAATAACTTATTTTCTTTCGCTTACTACTTTTTTTAATGCACCGAAGTGTAAAATGACTAAATTTGTAACATTTTTACGTTTCTAGTAATTCGACGGATTTATCTGAACGACGCATGATTAAAGTGATGAGGTCCATACCAACGTTAATTTTACATAAAGCGGAAGAATACAGGACGTGCATACAAGTAGATCTTAACCAGGGCTTTCGAAAGTGCTCCTTTTACCGTGAACAGCCTATACAACTGCGACGTTCCTTTTTTACTTGCGAAACACCATCGCCAATTAAGCCTGGTTCACATGTACGCCGATCATGCCAAACAGACAGAGCAGGCAGCAGTGGCGTTTATTCCAGAGACGCCGCGAGGCAAGCAATACTTACCCTATACATATTGGAGATGTTTGACCCTTTGTAGTTTTCGAAACACGTTTAATTCCGAATTTCCCGTTTCCGATTCGAGAAACGAAGTTTTCGTAACTCCCGTACTGCGTGCACGCACAGTGCTGCTATCTAGTATTTATTTCCACAAACGGGAGCGACTAGCGATGTATCGAACTCGCAAGCTACACCACGCCATATGCTCGACCGCGTTATTCAGCAGGCTAAGCGGTCGTTATGTTTGCAGCCTCTAGTCCTGCATTTTCCCTTGGCAAATTGATGAAAGTGTTCGAGAAAACGGGAGTTTTCCTATAATCTGTAATATATCTCAACATAATACTCAGTTTAATTATTATTACATTCTATAGTTTCTGTTTTTATTACTAATGTTAGGTATTATAAAACGGTAAATACATGTGGAGGGTAAGCAAAGTTGGAAGTTGCGTTTGTTACATTTTCTGCATAGCTATTTTGCTATTTAATTCGTGATTTTTAACGCCAAGAGTAAAAAAAACAAATTATAGATAGCAAATGCTGTCGTCTTTCTACGCTAGTTTATTAATTCCATTATAGTGCAATTTATTTACTTAATGATTTTCAAGAGATTGCAATTGTATTTTTTACATCCAAAAATATTTTAAACTTTAGTGACATCTTTCGGTTCACTTTCAAACTAGGATTATTTAATACAAATGTTGAATGAAATTAACGTTTATATTCGCGTATTTGATTATGAATACGTACATTAAACAATACTATGCATTTACATTAACACACGTCGATTATTCAAGAAATTAGTAGCATGTAAACCAGCTGACTTCTGGGAAATATATGCGATGTCTGCTCTTTCCGCGAGGAGAAAATATCGGTTTTTCTGACTGGCTGTTCCAGTCTTCCGCTCTGTCTGATAAGCGTGATCGGTACACATGTGAACCAGGCATTACGGTAACTAGACACATCTCTATTTACCCATGGTTGACTGCGGGTTGGAACACGGAATCAAGGTGTGTGCTCTGAAGCTTGATTCACATTTACGCCATAGCGGACACAACCTGTGGTTTTTCAAATGTAAGCAGATTTTTCTGCGTTGCCATGTTGCTGTTTCGTTGCAAAATTTCAGCGACCACGCTGTTTCGCTTGTTATTAAATACCAAGATTCCGAGATAAGCGATGCACAACAAACTAAACGCTGTCACGTTTCTACTCTACTTTATTAATTCCATTTTGGTACGAATTTCTTGTGAATGATTTTCAATAGACGCTAATTTTCGTTTTATACTTTCAAAAATACATTACACTTGGAAATTGCTCCCGGCAACGACGCGGATGGTTGGCTTCCTGTCTTGTGGCAGAAATGCAGAGAGAGGGTAAGGATTTTTAAGTTTTACATACGAGTATTTTATTTTTATTCATTTTGTCATCAGATGTCGAACCCCTGAATAAAAAAAATGAGACTGCATAATTTGTTGGCATTTCTATTATGGTGATGCGACGTAGTTGGTACCTAATATTATCGCTCCTAGTATCTCTGTTTTAAAAAAATCTTACAGTGACTAATATGGAAAACATGCATAGATGAACTTTAACTCTGTTAGATAATTTTGTGTATAGTGTAAGGGTGTTTCCTGAGGTAACGTACGTTTATTTGAATTCGGTTTCTCGCCCTCTAAACTCATGGCGTTAAATTATACATTAGGCCAATGATAAGTTGAGCTTGTTTATATGTATAGGCTGTTCACGGTAAAATGAGCACTTTTGAAGGCCCTCTTAAGATATACTTGCATACACGTTGAGTATTCCTCCGCCCTATGTAAAATTACCATTGCTATGGACCTCATCACTTTATTCATGCGTCGATCAAATGAAGCTGTGAAATTATTGAGAAAGTAAATAGATTACAGATCTGCTCATTTTTACATTTCGATGAATTTAACAAATAAACAGAAAGTGAAAGAATTTATTTTATGTTATCACGAAAGGTTGCCTAACACTTTTTATTTGACGTTCAGATATGGAACTACTTTCCATCCATTGTTACCAACTTTGCTGGGCTAATGTCACTCAGTGCGCCCATTAAAATATATTCATGTAGGGGCAGTGACTTTTTTCCAAGGTTCATTTCTAAAGTGCTCACTTTATCGTGAATAGCCTTTATACTCCGAGAATAATAATTTCCTGGTAGAAATCTGTTTATAAAATTGCCATTCGCCTGGTCGTTCTGCCCGCTTCCAGACGTGCGCCCATAAAGTTTCACCGACATCATAACGTGTCATCCATGGTAAACGTGTCCATTGTCCTCGGCTGTTTGTTATCCCGCCCACGGAGCGAGAAAGTTATGGCAGCGGAGTCACATCGACGAGGCGTTTTCGGGCCGAAGGCGTCTCAAAAAGGCGCCGCGAGGTTTCGCCATTGTTCCCTCGCGCCTGAGTTGAGCCAGTCCGTGACACTCGGTCCTTATCTGAGCGCCGGTTGCAATTTGTTCTCCAAACAAAAACAATACACCTGCAAGCCTTCCAAGGCCTCCAATGTGTCCAGCAAGCTTTCGTGCATACTATAGGCTATTCACGGCAGTGGCGTGTAGTGAGTTTATTTTTTTTTTACAGGACGTGCAATTTCTACTAACAAACGCAACTTCCAACTTTGCTTACCCTCCTCATGTATTTGCCGTTTTATAATAACTAGCATTAGTTATAAAAACGGAAACGAAACGAATGTATCAATAATTAAACTGAATATTATTTAGAGAGCATATTGCAAATTATAAGAAATTTCCCGTTTTCCCGAACACTTTCCCACACTTTCAAAGAAAAAATGTAGGACTGGAGGACGCAAACAGAACGACTGCTTACCCTGCCGAAGGAACGCTGTGGAATGGTGTTGCTTGCGAGTTCGATTCATCGCTAGTCGCTCCCGTTTCTGGAAATAAATACTAGATAGCAGCACTGTGCGTGTACAGTACGGGAGTTACGAAAACTCTGTTTCTCGAATCAGAAACGGGGAAACTCAGAATTAAATGTGTTTAAAGTTAAGGTGAAAACTATAAAGGGACAAACATTTCCAATATATATATATATATATATATATATATATATATATATATATATATATATATATATATAAGGTAAGCTTACCTTGCATCTATGGAATAAACGCCACTGGTGAACTGAAGTGAGTGAAGATATTTGAGCGACTCTTAGCGGTCCTATGTACTGAAACGTTTTCTGTGAAAGCGTTGTTTGCGCCTAAACGCGTGCCTCGGTAAATAAATGTTCTGGAAATACGAAATTTCGCCAGAAAGGATTAAAAAATTATTGTCTATGTCGCTATCGTTTTTACTTTTATCACATTAAGTTTATTTATGGAGGAAAAAATCGTGAAATTGGTCAAATATCGCATTTTTAAAGCTTGCCTATGAAGTTTCTTTAAGCGGTAAGAGAAAAGTACGATTATACGCAGGTAGTTTGATCTGTTTACTTTCATCGCGTGTAATAAAACCCCATAGTTACAGATCTAATTTACACAGTAAAGCGTTAGAACGGAAACACTGCACGCCTTGCGCGTAGGAGCGAAGAGGTACTAGGCGTGCGTTGTTAATGTCGCCCGTATCGCTCCCTCGCTTCTTGACCTTGGACGCGCAGCTACATAGACCTCTTAACGTAGAGGTCTTGAGAGCCGATAAGGGCGAAGTGAGGTGAGCATGGAGCAGCGTTGAATTGAAGAAGCGGGGGAAATGGGAGATCCCCGAGAAAACCCGCCGATCAGTTGCATCGTCTGGCACGATATCCCGACTTGCGAAAATCTGGAGTGAACCGGCCGGTGATTGAACCCATTTCGCCTTGACGGAAGGCGAGCAGTCTAACCGCTCAGCCACCGTGGCCCCGTTCACGGTAAAGTGAGCACTTTTGAGGCCATAGTTACTTTTTTCCTTTCAGCCATTTTTTATTCTTCAACCAAATTTTAAAATAAACATTTCCAGTGTGTATATTCCAAATTTTAAAATAAACATTTCCAGTGTGTATATTCCAAATTGTAAAATAAACATTTCCAGTGTGTTTATTCCAACCCCACTCTCGGAAGTTAACGTCTAAGGTTAAAATAACATATATTTATTGACTATTACTCCAAATGAGAGGGCTTTTAAATTTACCACGAACTATTTCGCCAATTATCCTAGGTTATTTTAAACTCCAAAATCACTAATTAAATTAGTGTTATAATATTTTACGCTAGTATCAACTATAAAAAGACGCATGCGATTTTATATGCAACACTAAATGTCATATGTTGATTTAATTGTGTGAGCAATCAAGTTTTTTTAATTTGTCGTGTTAAGGTGATTTTTTTCGTCTACTTCCGTGTTGAGATTTGGAAATTATGCATTATAACAAATTGCTAATATTATTTTAGCCGTATAACAGTGACATTTCTTTGAAATATCTTGGTTTTTCGACATATTTGCCAGACTCAGCAAAAATTATCCTTCTTGTATATAGATTTATCAAAAATTAAATTTGACAATCGAGAGTTACATAATGTTTGTAAGAAAAAAAATTAATTTTGGTTGAAATTGGCTGAGAAATGCACGCACAATTTACGCAGGAGTTAAACTGTCGCTATAAATCGCAAAAAAAAAATCTGTTTCTACCGAAACTTTTCTACTGTCTTCTTGAAACATTGTTCTGTCGACTTTGACGGTTTTTGTATATTTAACCACATGTGAATGATTGTCATGAAATATACTAGCTTAGTATTAACCGATATTTTGTCGACGAAGGTGAATTTTGACTGGTAGCCAACTTATGCTCATTTCTTACACCGTACTAACATTTGCAGTAACTCGAAGCACCGGAAAGATCTTCAACTCGTGTCCATTGAGTTTGGACTGTGCAACACTTCTCTCAGAGCCATTGAATATTCGAACATAATTGCTTGAAAGTAATAGCGTAGTAGAAAGTGGGAAAATCATGTATATAAATAGGCTCCTCAGAAATTCCCACGCCTTTGGAAGATGGCAGCGTACTACGTTCCTGACGATTGGTAGAGAGCTACAAAACGAACACAGATAATTTCACATTGAAGTAAACAGGTGATTCGTCGCGTTGAACGCAACTAACCTGATTTAAAGTTCCCGTCGATTGAAATATCATTAAAGAAATCTTAATAAATTAAAATTAATTTTATGTCACATAGTTTACACATGCACAAAAATTAGGAATGAATTATTCTACACTTTGATTATAGTAAAGTACTTTCAGAGTGTAAAATACTTGCTTTAAAAAAAATAATATGCAAATTCTTAAAACTCGCACCTTTTTACTTAAAAAGAATATTTTATTCGTACAAGATTGATGTGTTTTGAATGTAATGAAAATTCCGCATTCCTGTTTGTGTACCCGTGGAAATACACGCAGGAAGGGACAGTGACATTTTTCAAAGGTTCATTTCATTAGTGCTCACGTTATCATGAACAGCCTTTACATATTCAAGTCTCATTTGTTAATAGTTACCAAACGAAAGAGAGCGGATTTCACTCAATTCATTATTATTATTATTATTATTATTATTATTATTATTATTACTATTATCATTTTGCTGTACGTGGAGAACTATTCAGGAAAAATGTGTTGAACGTTTGTAACACATAAATCTAAAACTACACGTCGAAACGGCGCATACATCCACGACATTGTCGGGACCGGAATCGATTGTGGAAACATCAAGTTCCGAGGGCGAATATCGTCACTGATGCTGCGGCACGTTTTCCAGAGCGTGGCGAAACTTGCTCTTCCGCTCTTCTTCCATACTGGAAGCGGTCCTCGTCCATCCACGGAGGACGCGGAGGCACGCGCGAGACGCGACGTCCATTTCCATGCACCAGATCGCCCACTTCGACCGCTGAATTGTTCGGTCCGTTAACCCACTTACTTTGTTTTTTACCCCTACATCGGTCGGGTTCGAGGGGAAGAAGTTAAAGCTGCCCGCGACTGGTCGTTGACGCCCGAACAAGCATCCCGAGATTTACCGAGCACGCCCCAAGTGTTGGCAAAGAAATATTGGCTGTAATCCATTCACGGTTACTTCCAACTTTTCTGATGCCTTTCTAAAGTTCTACTTCCAGGATACTCCTCCGCCCCATGCAAACAAACCTTAACTAGTATTTAAAATTATACCAACGCATCGCATCCATGCGCACTCAGAGTAATAACATTTTGCATGGTGACTATTTCTTATAGGCTATTCACGGTAAAATGAGCCCTGTTTAAGATATACTTGTACGCACTTTGTGTAGTCTTCCACCCAAAGTAAAATTAACATTGCCATGGGCCTTATTACTTTATTCATGCGTCGGTCAAGTGAAACTGGGAAATTATTACAAAAGTAAATCTTGTATAAATTTGCTAATTTTTACATTTCGATGCATAAAAAAAAACAGAAAGCGAAAGAAATAATTTAAGTCATCACTAATGGTTACCTAACACTTTTTATTCGTCATTAATATGTGGAACTACTTTCCTCTCTATCGTTACCAACTTTACTGGGCACATATCACTGATTACACCCGTTAAAATATATGCAGGTAGGGGCATTTACTTTTTTCTAAGGTAGATTTCATAAGTGCTCGCTTTATCGTGAACAGCCTTTACTAGGCATTACCAACACACCTACTTCCCCCCAGTTTTAATTAATTTTAAGTATTAATGAAATATTATAACTTATAGCTAAAATATACGCAAATGTTTGATTTTACCCAAAATAAGACGTTTTATGTTAACACTAATATAAAACGCATGTGGTACGTTACATATTTTGGAAACAACCAAATACGTCTAAAGTGGGGTATCTTTTTCAAAGGTTTGTTTGAAATAGTACAGAGAAACCGCGAATAGACTATACCACGCATGTGCTTATTGAGTACAGAAAAAAAAAAGAGTTTAAAATGGAGAAAATATGACCTATCCTGGTCCTTGGTTAGCTGATACTGATACGTGAGAATATTATTTTGTAAAATGATGGGAAAATCTTTTGGTTTTATAGTATTTACGGGCATGGGTTCCCTCTCACGTGATTATCAGTTCGTTGTCCTGTATCACATACTACACATTGTCGGTGTCGTATTGAAACATTCTATATATGCGCGTCCTAAAACGGGGTAACATCCATCGAATGACGGGCTTTAGAGGCGGTGCCCGTGTATGTCCATCGTCCCTGAACGGCGACATGAACTGGCACCCGAATGGAGTAGAGCCGGAATGCATGAGCGACGGGGGAAATGGGAGTACCTTGAGAAAACCCTCCCCGTCGACGGAAATGCCCGCCTCGTTTCCCGCAGGGAACTGAAGCCGTGAACCCTCTGCTGGGAGGGCCGAGTGCAGCAGCCATGGGACAACAGCTGCATCTCGCAAGGTTGCTTAGATGTGGGCGTAGCCGTTCTCTGGTTGGCTCCGCGCGGCTCCGGGAACGGGCCTTGTGTCTGGTTGGTTACCGTACGCTGCGAAACGTCCTCTGCCGGTCGGACTGAGTGTTGCCGACTGGGTTACCACACCGAGGAAAGAATACGGTGGTCGGGACCAGATTTCTGTAGACGAAACTCCAACTTTATTGTTATAATCCATTCACGGTTACTTCACACTGTTCTGAATCCCTGCTAAAGTTCTACTTCCAGGATATTCCTCCGCGTCGTGCAAACCGAGCTTAAATATGTTTAGAAAATTACACCAGAGGACAACGCACCAGATTCGTGTGCACTCACTCGTAATAATATTTTGTACGAGAACTATTTCTAGGCGCTACCAACACACGTGTTTTTTCACTGTTTTATAAATATTTATCGTAAATGAAGTGTTATAATTAATTCGTAAAATATTTTTAAAACTTCAATTTAACCAAACACGTCATACATGGGGTGATTTATCGAAGGTTAGATTAAAAAAAGTATGAAGACACCGCGAATAGACTCGAGCATAGGGACAGCAAATCAAGTGGGTTGTTGGTACAGTCTAAATATTTTTAAGGGAGATTAGACATAGCATGAGATATGTCCTGTTGTGGTCTTGTCTGCCATTATAACTGCAACTTTTACACGTAGCTCCTAGAACAGGACAACTTGTCCTTCCTACGGAACAGATCGATTGTTTCAGCAGAACGACTTGAGCAATACGTGCCTCGATTATCGCCGTTGACAGACAGAGCTGTTCGGAACTGTCCTGTTGTCGCTCCTCTGCTGATCTCCTTCAGTGCAGGCGCTGAGTGGTGAACGGCGCGTCGATCCAACGATTTGTTGGTCAGTGACACCATCTTGCTGGCAAGTCTCTGTGTTCTCAACGTTGAAGTAAAGCAACTGCCTATGGAGCACGATACCCGACTATACAACGTGAAGAACTCATAAAAAAGCAGTACAGACACAATAAAAATTGACAGAAAAGTGCGATTTATGCTGTATATGAAAGAAGAATGTATATATTTTGCAACATTACAAAATATTTTCTAAACAATACTTTTTGAATGCAAAAATAATAATCGATGGAAATAGTCTGTATTTTTAACCAAATTTTGGCGCCTTTCCATAATGGATGCATCGGAAATGAAATTTGCAAGAAAATATTTTTTAAGAAAGATCATCAAAATATTTACTGTAATCATGTGTAATAAAAACATAGCAATAATGAATCATGTCAATTTTATAATTAACTTTTTTTACACCAGTTTCAGCCATAAATGTTTGTGACAAATGGACGCACATAAAACCAATTATAAAAATTATTTCCTACATTATTATTACAATTTTCTTAAAGACTGTTCACGATAAAGTGAGCACTTTCGGAATCAACCTTAGAAAAATGTCACTGCCCCTATATATATATATATATATATATATATATATATATATATATATATATATATATATATATAACTGACGCACTGAGTGACATACGCCCAGTAAAGTCGGTAGCGGTAGAGGGAAAATAGTTCCATATATTAACTTCTAATTAGGTAACCATATGTGATAATTTAAATTATTTCATTCGCATCCTGTTTTTTTTTAAATTGCGTCGAAGTATAAAAATGAGCAGATTTGTAAACTATTTACTTTCGTAATAAATGTACAGTTTCACTTGACCAACGCATGAATAAAATGACGAGGCCCAGGACAATGTTAAATTTACTTAAGGCGGAAGAATACACAACGTTATTACAAGTAGATCTTAAGCAGGGCTTTCAAAAGTGCTCACTTTATCGTGAAAAGCCTTTACACACAATCATAGTAAACATTATGGCGATATTCCATGATAAAGATTTTATTGCAAACTTTGCCTTCTGAAGCATCCAGAACGGAAATGCGCTTAAATTTCGTTAAAAATGCAGACTACTTTAATCGATTATTTCTACATTTAAAAAGTATATTTTACTCAAATATTTTATAATGTTGTAAAATATATACATTCTTCTTTCATATACAGCATAAATAGCATTTTTGTGACAATTTTTATGGTGTCTGTACAACTTTTTAACGAGTTATTTACATTGTATAGTCGGGTGCGGTGCTCTATAGGCAGTTCCTTTACTTCAACTGTAAATGTCTTTCAGGAGACCTAAATATGTTTCTAAGGTTTGAGGATATTTTATTGCTTCGTGACATAATGTCGTTATTAACTAAAAAAAAACAACAATTTGGGAAAAAAAAAAAAAAAAACATAATTTGTAAAGTTTTTCAGTGTAATATGAGAGTACTGACTTATTGAATATTGAATTATACTAACGTGACAAACAAGTTATTTTCACACAAAATTTGGTTTCAATTGAAGTGTTGACATGTTGGAAATTTCTGTGAAATACAACTATTGGCTTACCCGAGATAATGGTTTAACTTTTAGCTATTTTCACTTTAAATTTTATTTGTAAAGTTAAAATTGAAATACCGGTGAGCAGCGTAAAAAATTACCAAGAAACATTCTCGTGACATTCTGATATCACATGAACAATAAGAGCTATGCCCTAATTTATTGCTATTTTAAATTTAGAGATTTGACAAAAATGTAAATATTAAATTAAAATATTTTCTCTTATTAGTGTTATTGAAGTAATTTTCCACCATTTACACGATTCTCCAGGCTTTTATTTTATGTCACAGAAAAAAAAAATAGTGACCTAAAAAATTAGAAAATAGTTTTCGTCTCCACTCTGAGGTTAGGGTGCCGGACGATGCCGCTGGTCGGCGGGTTTTCTCGGGGATCTCCCGTTTCCCTCGCCCTTGCATTCCAGCGCTGTTCCGTACTCACCTCGCCTCACCCTCACCGGCCGTCAAGACCCCGCTGTTAAGAGTTAGTACTCCGGGCATATTTTCTGTACGTTCGTCAGCAAATACATGTCATGGGACTACGTATTTTTGCCAGAAAAGATAAAAAAAAAAAAAAAATTATTATGTAAACCCGTGCAGTTTTGTTTTTATAATATTAAGAGTGCCTTAAGAGAGAACATTTTTTGAAAATGGTCAAAAATCGCATTTTAGAGCTTTCCTATTCAATTTCCTTAATAGGTAGGAGGAAAATAAAACTGTACAATCGTATTTTAATCTATGGGCTTTCATCGTGCGTAATAAATTACCACTGTTGCAGATCTCATTTGCACAGGAAAGCGTTAACAGCGGTGGAACTTCACGCAGGTTCAGCGCCTTGGGCGTATGGGCGATGGGGCACTGGTCGCGCGTGTTATTGTCCCACGTACAGGTGCTAGTACCAGGGCCGATTTTTTTCTAACTACCGTATTACCGAGTCATAAGTGTAGGCTATCCCGAGGGTGGGACGGGAGCTAATTGCGTCTCAGGGCGAACCCCTTACGCTTACAAGGAAGGGAAATCCGAGTCACGTAAGGAGACATGCATCGCGGCAGGGAGGGATTGGGTAGCCATGGCCAGCGATTGGGGCCGTGACTGCCTCCCTAAGTGTACTTATGGCTAAGCTTTAACTAGAAGAGACTGGAAAAAACCGGCATAGGCGCCGTAAAAAACCCAGTCGACTGGAAACAATTCAAAATTGTTACATGCATTTAATAGAAATGCTACGGGAGAAAAAAAGGTTGGACATCATTCTTTATTATTAGTAGAAATGAAAAGACTGGCAGAGAAATGGGCTCTGTTGTTTTATAGGAATGGCATTGGTTTAGGGCCCTTACACAACTAAAAACTTTAACACATTGAGGTTTGCACACATTTACTGGCACTTAAGACAAATTAGACATGAGTCACCTATATCCACTAGTGCAAGAACATCGGTTCTGTTGGTGTCTGCGTTAGAACTCGCGATCGATCTATTGGTCCATACCACACCGAACACTAACCTGTACTTTACGGCGTTCATTATTGGCCGGTCATCAACCAATGGAAAGCCGAGCTGATACTGATCCAATCAAATATCCGTTATCGTATAACATTTTTTACAATCAACCATGTTTCTTTGAGTGGCTATAAAAAATAAATTCTATCGTTAGCAAATATATTTGCTACTGCGCTGTCGTGTTCTTGTGAGGTCGTGTTAAACACTAGCTGAACAAAGACCGCACATCCATGCAAGTTTTGTTCTGAACAATAAAGAAATTTTCAAATTAGCTTTGTTCGAGCTACACTCGAGCATAGTCTACAAAGTGTTAACATTTGACTTGATTTGAATTTACGTTTGCTTCCCGACATGTTGTTTCTTATGGAGCTTGACAAAATGGAACTGTCAAAGGTAAAGTCAAGCACGCTTGACTTTACGATTTCAAAAAGTTGAAATTTAAAGTCAAAGTCAATCGGCCATTTAGCAGAGAATCCAACAGAGGTCATGTGGAAAATGCGTTATTTTATGGTAGGGCGATTCTAATCTCGGTATATTAAACAAAGCCCGTCTTAAATTAAATAATATGTAAACAAATATAATGTGGAGAGGAAATGTATGAATTGACATTTAAATAAAGTAAACAAATGTGTTTCTTGTTTTGAAATAAACTTTTAATGTAAATTTGAAGCCTATTTAAAAAAAAACGGTACGTAAAATGCTTTCTTGGATGATATCATAATTATTTTCATAGCAAGATACAAATTTTCACGAAGCTCGCAGAACCGATGTTCAATTATCTGAACTCTGACTTTACAATATTGTATTGTGTATTGGTGGTTTCGTCAGAGGAAAGGAAACGTAAAGTCAAATGCTAAAGTTTTCTATTGTGTAAGAAGCCTAAACACTTTGAGGAATACGCACGTATATAGGCCTACTCGGAGATACGTATATATAAAAATTTATTTGCTCTTGAAGACAAATCTCACTCTTTAATAGTTTTACCATTTCGCTAGAATTTATCGTATTCTAAGTAAAAAACTACAACTAGTTAACATTTCAATTTGTAAGAATTAAACTGTCCTTTTTAATAGTTTTTTAAACGAACACGGTGGATTGTAAAACTCGTTACGTCTATCGCGATACATTAATTGGTACACAGCCAACGCGTGACTTTATTGGTCGACGGCCAGCCAATAATAAACGTTGCAGAGTACAATAGGCGTGTCTGGTGTAGCCAGGACGAATAGGACGATGGTATTGGAAATACAGAGACCAACCAAAATGATACTGCAGTAGTGTAGAATATAGGCAGCTCACTTCAAGCTTGTCCTCAGTGCTGTAGGCTGTTCACGTTAAAATGAGCACTTTTGAAAGCCCTGCTTAAGATCCACTTGTATGCACGTTGTGTATTCTTCCGCCTTATGTAAAATTAACACTGCCATGGGCCTCACAACTTTATTCATGCGTCGACCAAGTGGAACTATTAATTTATTTAAAAAAATAAATATTTCACAAATCTGCTCTTTTTTAAGCGAAATAAATAATTTAAGTTGTTACAAATGGTTACATAACACTTTTAATTTCACGTTAAGTTATAGAATGGTTTTCCATCCACCGTTACCAACTTTACTGGGCGTATATCGCCAAGTGCGCCCGCTATAATATAATGCAGGTAAGGGCAGTGACTTTTTTTCTACGTTTGATTTAAAAAGTGCTCACTTTATTGTGAACAGCCTTTAGTAAACTTGTGTGGTCCTCAAAGGGTTAACACACTGAGGTCTGCACACATTCACTGGCACTTAAAACAAATTAGAAGTGAGTCATCTATATCCACTACTGCAGGAACACCGGTTCTGTTGGTGCCTACATTAGAACTCACCACCGTCCTATTGGGCCATACCACACCGGACACAACCCTGTACTTTATAGCGTTCATTATTGGCCGGTCATCAACCAATGAAGAGCCGAGCTGATACTTACCCAATCATATGCCCTTTATCGTATAAAAGAATTTAACGTCAATCATGCCTCTTTGAGTGGCTATAAAAAAAGAAATTCTATCGTTAGCAATATCATTGTTACTGCGCTATCGTGTTCATGTGAGGTCATGTTAAACACTAGCTGAACAGAGACTGCACATCCATGCGAGTTTTGTTCTGAACAACAAAGACATTTTCAAATTAGCTTTGCTCGAGCTACACTCGAGCAGTCCACAGAGTGTTAAGGCGGAAGTATCCTTGCTATCTTGGATTTACGTATTTTCCTCATTAACTTAATTTTCGGAGTCAATATTTAGAAACCAAACTAGTCATAACATATGGAACATTTTAACAGTTATCTCTAAATCCCACTTATTTTTCTTACATGATTATTGTCACATCTGTAACCGTAATCAAACATTATCTAATTATTTAATAATTTCCGTCCCACATGGGAAAATACAGGTATATTTGAAACCAAACAAATTAAAAGAAATTCGTTAAGCAGTCGTTCATGTCATGTCTAGCTTTGATTTTTTTTTATTTCTGGTCACACATTTTTATTACGATGGTTTGTAAGACAATCCGAAGATGGAGTGGATTCTACCCCCTTAACCAGAGTGATGGTCGCACGTGACTGTGGCGAGGGAAGTGGCGCCTCTTCACCTCAGAACCAGCTCCACTGACTAGCACGTAGCTGCGACCAGGAACTCCTTGCTACGTGACGTGCGGCACTGGAAAGTGGACTGGAAATAAGGCGTGACCGGCACGGCACGGGACGCGCCTTGCCGCACCACAGCGCACGCCGCCCCGGCACGCGACGCGACTAACTGCAGCGCCGATCACTGCGATCAAGCACGTGGCCTCAAACCCGGCCCCGAGGAGAGAAGCACGCGAGTAAAGGCTGTTCACGATCAAGTGAGCACTTTAGAAAAAAACTCACTGCCCCTGCCTGCATATATTTTAATGGGCGCACCGAGTGACGTTCGCCCAGTAAAGTTGGTAACGATGGATGGAAAGTAGTTCCATATCTTAACGTAGATTAAAAAGTGTTAGATAACCATATGTGATAACTTAAAAGTATTCATTTTGCTTTCTGTTTTTTTCTTAATGCGTCGAAGTGTAAAAACGAGCAGATTTGTAAAGCATTTACTTTCTAATAATTTCACAGTTTCACTTGACCGACGCATGAATAAAGTAATAAGGTCCATGGCAATGTTAATTTTACATAAGGCAGAAGAATATACAACGTTCATAAAAGTAGATCTTAAGCAGGACGTTCAGAAGTGCTCATTTTACCGTGAACAGCATATACCTAGTTGAATAGGCTATTAACGGCAAACTGAGTACTTTTGAAAGCCCAGCTTAAGATCTTTTTTCATACGCAATGTGTATTCTTAAAGTCAACGTGGTGGTGGGGCTGATCACTTTATTCATGCGTCGGTCAAGTTAAATTGTGATATTATTATGTTATATTATATATATATATTACAAATTTTGTAATTCATAATCTCATATGCATTGAAAACTGTATTTTAATTCACCGTTAAGACATGGAACTACTTTCCCACCGTCGTTTCCAACTTTACTGGCAGCGATATTTTTCAAAGGTTGAGTTCGAAAGTTGCCCTATTACCCGAGGACAGGATATAGTGGCCGGAACCAACATCCCGTGGTATACACAGCCATAGAGTTGAGAGTGGGCGAAGAGATTTGGGCGGTTCTTAACAGCGATGTCTTGAGATGGGGGTGATTGAGGTGAGTATGGCGCAGCGCCGGAACGAAGGGGCGGGGGAAACGGGAGACCCCCGAGAAAACTCGCCTACCAGCGCCGTCGTCTGGCACGATTTCCGCGTGCGGAAAATCCGGGAGCAACCCCGCCGGGAATCGAGCCCCGATTCGCCTAGGTGGGAGGCGAGTAGTCTACTCACTACACCACCGCGGCCCCCCTACGCGACTCGTGTACCACAGTGGATTCAAAATATGCAGCTAGCGATTTCGTGGTGCTACAGCTGCATAATATGATTCCAGACATATCGCATCTGGAGAAATTTACCGATAGGAAGGATATAAATCTGCCAAGCCTACGCAACCGGTCGATTAACTCATGTAGGCCCTACCAAAAAATATTATTTTTGAACTATAATAGTATCCCAAGAACCGTGTTGGGGTTTGCTAACTGTGGCGTTGTATACCAAGAAACAGCGATATTGAAAGAGTGATGTAGGGCAGCTCGACGATGTTTAGTCAATTGGTGCAGTGGTCGTGTATAAATACGTTACATTCAAACTCCTAATTTGTTTCACGAGAGTAGCTGAGTATTGAAGTTTTGGCCGACTTTCATTAATTCTTAACGTCAAGTGTGAGTTTGTTTGCATCAGTTGTTTACGTAGCTATTACCGTATTATATAGTAGTCACATGTAAAATATCCCAACCAGTTTTTTTAAGACTCTCGTACAAGTTAGTGTGGTTCGACGGTCTGTAGTTAGTAATAACCTCGTATAAACTGTGCTAAGCGTCATTCACGGTTATTTCGCACATTTCTGAAGCCCTGTTAAAATTCTACTTCCAGGATATTCCTCCGCCTCATACAAACTAAGCTTAACCGAGATTAGAATATTACACCAAAGGGACAGCGTACTGCATTCGTGCGCATTCAGTGTGATAAAATTATGCATAACAGCTATTTCTTTCAAGGTATTACCATCAAACCTCTTTTCTCCCTGTTTTAATTCCCATTATTAATTTTACGTGAAATATTGTATGATGTCAATGAAACACAAGAAAAATTAAATTTAACCAAAAATAAGGTAGGCCTACTTTTATGTCAACACAAGTATAAAACGCTTTGATACATGCGATTCGAGGTCTCCTTCACACTTTTTAGATCAAATATTTGAAAAATTGCCCCATCTATGATGTGTTTAGTCATTTCTTGAATATGCCATGTATCATAAGCGTTTTATACGTGTCAACATAAAATTCTTATTTTTCGTTAATTTGAAGTTTTACCTGTAATTATTTATAAATGATAATATATAATGTATAATAAATATTAATAAAAACAGTGAGAAAACACGCGTGTTGATAGCGCCTAGTAATAAATAGTTCTCATGCAAAATATCATTACAACTGAGTGCTTACGAATTCGGTTCGGTGTCCCTTGGTATAGTTTTCTAGACTTAGTTAAGCTTAGTTTGCACGAGGCGGAGGAATTTCTGGAAGTAGAAGTTTAGCAGGGCTTCAGGAAAGGGCGAAGTAACCGTGATTGGATTATATAGGCCTATTTAGGACCAAGCAAGCGCGTTATTCATGAGCTGATTTTTCAAAGGTTTGATACACAAAGAGTGACGAAGACGCGAATAGACTCTACACATCACTGTAACAATTCAAAATTTTGTAGGTACAGGTTTTCAGATTTTATCACACTAGCTGTATAACATGTAATATAACTATTCTATACGTAAATTTGCAGTTCTGGCTAATGGTACGATGATAGCAGTCTGTCCCAAAAAAAATATTCTGATCGGTACGCGGAAAGGTTCCAATGGGTAATTGTGAGATCGTAACTAATGTTTCATTGTGAAAACAATCTTAAAGGAGCTCTATAGATAAAACGGTTCTACGGACTCCACACAATCGTTTCAATAAAACTAGTAAAATGCACACACCTTAAAACAATTTTAAATGTTGTCTAAATCCATGTTGTTACCACTCCAAGCTCACAATAAAATTGTTATTGTTCTGCCAACAAAGTAATGATTTTAATCGATATATATATTTTTTTAGGGGAAACTTAATTTACAGCACAATTAGTAGACCGCATCCAAAAATAATTGTGGGAGTTCGGGACAATGGCATGTATGGAATAAGTTAAGCGGGAAGTAGGTCAAAATATGTTTAGCTTTAGTAAACAAGGAAGAGGAGATATGTCCCCACTTCCGGGTGTCTTAATTATAAGATCTTATTTCGTGGTACTGTATGAGATCACCGACCATTCTTATCTCACTTCGGAAATGTACTTCGGACATCCGTTCGTGCCAAAATTGGATAAAACTGTCTCTGTGTGTAGTAAAGAAGATTAATTAGCTGGATGGCGTGCTATAATCCATTCACAGTTACTTCATACTTTTCTGACGCCCTGCTAAATATCTACTTCCAGGATATTCCTCCACCTCGTACAAACAAAGCTTAACTAAGTCTAGAAAATTTTACCAAAAGGACGACGCACCGGATTCGTGCGCATTCAGTTGTAGTGATATTTTCATGAGGACTATTTCTTACTAGGCGCTACCAACACACATGATTTCTCACTGTTTTATTCATATTTATTATAAGTTAAATATTACTATTAAATAATAACATACAGGTAAAACTTCAAGTTAATGAAAAATAAGCTACTTTCATGTCAACATAGGCATGAAACTCTTGTGATAAATGGCATATCTAGGAAATAACTAAATACGTCATACTTGGGGTGATTTTTCACAGGTTTAATTCAAAAAGTGTGAAGGAATCGCGAATATGCAATAAATACGTTTATACAGAGCGTCAAGACAGGCTATATGGCACGTAGTTAAACTTCTATGAAATACTAGAAGAAATGCTAAAGACGTTAGTTCTTAAAAGGAATATGGACAATATTATAAGGCGAGTGTGATGACTGCATTAATACTACACACGCTGGTTGAAAAAATACTGCTATTATTCACCTTCGGTATGGTTTTTAATTTCACTTTAAACTTTTACGTTAATTACCAGTTATTAATCGCTTGATCACCCGAACAATAAATGTTAATAATTTTTTGTGTCTGATTGGAATTATAGTTTAATTAACGAAATTATCTCATCTTTTTACAGCTTCACTCAAAAATATCTTACTTAGTTCATTAGTAATAGTTAGAGAAATGCAAAATTCGCGTTATTATCTGGCATCACGCTAGATTTCACCGCCCTATATACATCAGAGTCGGTGCCATTTGTTTATTGGCTTCTGCAAAACGAGGAGCCACAGTCCCTCTTGACTCGACGGCACGTGATTGGGCTATCTTTTCGTTACTTGTTTCCGATTGGTTTAAGGCCGCACAGGATGTGTCAAACCAGCTGCAGTCCAATGACAACAGAAATACAAACGCACATGAGTTTGAAGTCTATTCTGTCTTCCAATGATAACGCGAATTTTGCACGTCTCTAGTAATAGTGTTATAAGTAGATTGGGCCAAATTGTTTTGAGTTTACGAAACTGCATCAATTTGTTTTATTCCAATATTATTTTACCCAATGATGCTTCCATTGTAAGACCGCATTAATGTTTCTTACGTATTAAAAGTATACACGTGTTTTCTGTGGTCGTTTTTAGCAGACTTTCCGAAGGAAAGAAAGGCTTATATAGCTGTTTTTAGCTTAGACTCCTATATTGTCGAAACCATGCAATCAGTTTCAACTAAACTTTGTATTCTGGCAGTAAATATTACAACTGTCAAATGTACGTACATAGAGCATTTTTTACCCACCATTTTGTAAGATAACGCCATGCGAGTAGCCTATATACATTTTTTTTGTCATATCTCGGGAAACTATTTACAGATTGATTCAAAATTTGGCAAACAAATAGTACTTCAGCAGGTGGTGTAAACTTGTATGTTTTATGAAGGCCAGACACTTATTTTCAAAACGGTGGCTATATAATGTTTCAGCGCATAATATTTTACTAACGAAACACATTCCAACTTAACGATGTATGCTGCAGTACCTATTACAACCATAAAATTTGTCTATGCAGAGCATCAATTCTCTGCCATTTTGTACGATAGTTCTACCATAAAAAGCATGATTTTTTTATAGTATCTCGGGAAACAATCGACCCATTCTTACAAAATTTTTGGTGAAAATATATTGTGGTATATGCTGTTCACGGTAAAGTGAGCACTTTTGAGACGCTAGTTACTTTTTTCGGCCATTTTTGTCATTCAACCACTTTTTAAAATAAATATTACCTTGCAGGTGATAAACACAGTTTGTATATTCCATTGCAGCAGGAAGTTAACGTCTAGGGATAAATAAAATATATTTATTGACTATTACTCCAAATTAGAGGGCTCTCAAAAGTGCTCACTTTACCGTGAATAGCCTATAGGCCACAATAATAAACGTATTTTTTTTAAGTAGGACACATCTATTTTCAAAATGGCGGGTATAAAATGATCCGGGTGTGTTGCAGGCTGCTGATGGGCCATGGATGAGCAGACGGCGGTCGTTCTGGCGCTGCAGCTCGTGGCGCTGTGCTGCGTCGCTGCGGCGCTGCTCATGTACCTGCTGTGCCGCATCAAGGGCGGCGGCGCGTCGGGGGCGTCGGCGGCGGAGGCGGCGGGGGGCGGCGACCAGGGCCAGGGCCGCGCCGTGCTCGTCACCTGCTGCGACTCCGCGCTCGGCCTGCAGGTCGCGCTGCGGCTCTCGCTGCTGGGGTTCCGCGTGCTGGCCGGCTCCAAGGCACCCGACGACAGCGACGGCGCCAAAGTGCTGCGCGCCAAGATGAAGGAGCGCGAGATGCTGCAGGCCCCCGCCGCCTCCCCCACCCCCGCCTGCGGCTCCCTCGTCGTGATCCCGCTCGACGTGACCCGCGAGGACCTGCTACACGAGGCCGTCGGCCTCATCCGCAGCCACCTGCCCGCCGGCGAGGACGGTGAGTTTCTCACGGTATCTCCTTATCTCCTCCCGAGCTGAACACACTGTCACCCTCTGGCCGGCCTTCCAGAACGTCATTCCAAGAGCAGAGTAGAGCTGAGTGGAGTTAAGAGACTTGGGTGGCTCTTAAGGCTGTAGCCTGGTTTGAAATTCGGTATTTTGAACCCAATTTTGAATATGTAAACTTGAAACCAATACCTAAGTTCGAGAACTGATACTCCCAAGCTGATTATCGAGGCAAGTATAACAATTTATTTTTCAGTAATTTTTTAGTTGATTACTAAATTTTCTGATTTTCACAGGAAATATGCTTTACATGACTGCTAGAAAAGGCTTCGATGATAACAAAGAATCCCGTATTATTTTTATGCTCAAAAAAGTCCCTGGTGGGTATATATCTATCTTTGACAAGAACGCAAAAAAAAAAAAAAACCTAATTTCACTAACAAGTATTTACTTATACCAAACTGTCAGTAATTTCAAACCAGGTAACAACCTTAACAACGGGATCTTAAGAGCCTATGGGAGTGAAGCGACGAAACACGAAGGAAAAAATACGAATTTTATCATTCGTCATTTATTATTTTGTCGTGTGTGTTTGTAACTAGAATTTCCACATGTCCTTTCAGTTTGTTTAGTTATACTCAGCTTCCCGCCAATTCCAGTTTACCTTTCGTTACTCGCTGAAGTAGAGCGTGTAAAAGTCTTACTCTGGCAAACTGTTCAGAGTAATTACTCTGCAGTTTCGCGACACTGCCAAGGGCGAGTAAATCATTGACTCAAAAGTATTTTGGGGCAGCCAAAGAGAAAAATCTACTCGCAGAGTGAGGTTTTGGATAGCCGCGTTGTTGAGTGAAATCCAGATGCTCAAATAACGCGCAGAAGTCGAAAATACGTCGGGCGAGTCGGGGAGTCCATTGCCGCTGAACGAAGGGGTGGGGCTGTTCAGTGCAGTACTGGCAGCTGCTGAGTACAGTTAGGCGCGTGCATATTACCTGTAGAAAACACGTAAGTTTTCTTAGGTGTGTCAGTAGGCCCTACCAGCGCGGTGCCAGAGAGCGATGTTATCAGTTTGGTGTGCATAGCGCCATAATAATTGTTATTAGTATTTTCCGAAACTAGAATAATAAATGTTCCTCTTGAGCCCTCGCTAACAATTTATCACATATCATTATAAACAATAACATAATCTCGTAAGTTATATTGATGTCCGACCCACAAAGACATCAATGTTACAGATACACACAAACTAAAGGAACACCTACACTGTACAACACCCTACACAAACAACATTACACTGACACACAAACATCAAACACACGACGGACACCTCACGAAAACGACTACAACCACCATAGGCCCGTCTGTCTCCGGTGAGGAAGGGGGTTTGGGGGGGGGGGGGTTCAATTGTGGAGGCAGAGGAATTTTAACTTTTGACCTTTTTAAACTATAACGTAACTTATTTTTTTTTTTTATCTAAATATAATTATAAGCCTCTGTAATTCTAACATTCGATTTGTTTTTAATTTTTATAACTCGACAAATATTATGTTTCCACTATTTTCCAAATTTATTTTAAATTGTAATTAAGACCAGATATGGCCTTCAGCTGGGCACTGGTGCCATTTTAATATGTTCTGTTCTGTGTATAGCTCCAGTCGTGCCTCGAGGTTTCTCTCCACCCTACACTGCCGCCCATAACTAATGTTCCCTCCCTGAAAGCTGCGCGAAAATTATTTTCTCATTTGAACTTTACTGATGTGGACTGTCGAATGCCTCGTGTTCGGCGAGCACGACGTTGGGGTGGTTGTCAAACAGCGAGCTGCCGTGGAAAACCCTTGCTTGGTTTTCGTCAAGCACGTCCGGGGGTGATTCTTCTCAAGGCCATCCTCCTGGCATGTAAACATGCAAATCAAATAGGCCAATCCAGCAACCAGTTTTCGGGGTGGGACGGAGGGGACAGTGGAAACAGTTGCCGGTGCAGGAGGGGTTGTTCCAGAGAAAAGCTGGGCATTCCCGCCAAGTCTCTCGAACAATAGTACGCAGCAAAGATGCCTCTCCACCACGACCATGAGCGAGCTTTCTCGGGAAAGAGGGTCATACGTAGAGACCTGCAAAATTCTCGTTATTTTTGGTATCAGGCTAAACTTCACAGTACTGTATATACTCGAGCCGGCGTCATTTCGCCACTGGCTGTTGCGTAAATGTGAAGTCACGCCTTTTCTGACTGTACTACACGTGATTGGACTACTCAATTGTGAAGTGTTCATTTATTGGCGTAGAATTACACAGGGCATGCCAAATAAATAGGAATAGGACAATTTCGCGAGTTCAAAGACCTGGAGGACTAGACTCCACAGTCCTGTGTGTACTGGAGCCTTAGGTGTCTATTCATTGGCTGCTGCCCCAGAGCGTAGACAGTGTTATCCCGCACATCGCAGTATGGGATTCGCTACTTGTTACCTTGCGTGTCTGCGCAGGGCGTGGCTAATAAAATGTGATCCAATTGCAAAGGTGACCTCACCGTATGTGTGTTCGACGTCTGTCTTGTCTCAAAAACAATTCGCGAAATTCTCCTATCCCTACAAATAAAGTATTGTCTAACGAGAAACTTATTGCAGAGGTACATAGTTTGAAGTTTAAAGTGTCCCCAAAAAATAACGCGAATTTTGCTGGTCTCTAGTCATACGTATTTGACGCGTAGTGAAAAAGAGCCGGATAATGAAATGATGGACATCGACTCTCGAGTACCCACGAGCACGTGGTGTCACCATGTTGCACAAGCATACACCATTGGAAAGGTTACTTAGTAAGTATGCAGGATCGTAATCAGAGTGAAGTGCATTTAATAGCCCCATTGGGAATTGGTTCTGGGAGGTGGAGGAATTTGGAGCGGGTGGGGGGGGGGGGGAGGGCAGGAAACACTGTCACCATACTCCAGGGTCACAACTGCTAATGTAGGGTCGTGCTCGAACTCTCTCAGGTCTCCCAGTCCATTTTCATATGGTTCTCAGTCCTCTGTGATCGTGGAGATATGCTCGTCTTTGGTGTTTCTGAGCATAACCTTGCAGTGCAAAATCCAAATTAACACATTAACTCTCATTTGGGAGGTCATCAATTTTCTATCCTGACACCAGGGTTTGTTTTCCCCAAGCATACTTCTTTCACCATGCCAGGCAGATGGCATCATTGTTCCTTCGTAAGAGGCTCTCCAAATCTCAGCCCAATACGTTAAGAGCTTGGTTAGCCTGGGCGAATAAAACTGGAGTTCTGTACACATTCCACCTGGTGGCACATTTGAGCAAGTGTTGTCGCCGATATCGAAGACTGGGTCAAAACACATCAATTCCTATTCCATCCTATTCTTAGTCGACCTTTTTTAAGTTAAGGCGCGTTCTTGATGGCTCTTTATGAGTTAAGGAGGGATCAAACTTTGAAATCTTTTATCTCTGAAATAGTTTTGCATTTGGCGACCAAATTTGGTGAACAGGAAAACATTGTGTTGCACGAGCGCTGCTGTACTATAGCACATACCCCTGCTGTTGCATGGATGGGCCAGAACAAGTTGGACGATGCACTTTCTGAATGTATTGTCCATTTCATATAAGTGGTCTCAAATTTGACAGACAATGTGACCAACCTACCCAGTATGTAAACAGTAAATGCTCTCGATCCTACAGTATTGTATCAGCTGATGAACTGCTGCGGGATCCGCGTTGTTCGGCTGGTTATTTTGATAACGGTTTTGGAAGGAAATAGTACTCGGAACTAAAAGTTGTAATTTAAAATTTTAATTATACTTACAACATTTATGGTTTAAATTATGTTTCTAAATCAATATCAAATTTTCTTGGCTATTAGTAACTGGACTTAAAAAACACGTTCAGCATTTATGACAGAGTATGTCGACACATACGAACAGTAAACGTTTCCAGCCAATGACTGGCCGTGTTTATGTTTCCAGCCCGGTGAAGGCAGTTGTGAGTGTGCTTTTTTTCTCATCGTGTTTATTATACGAATATCTTATTGGTGTTGTCGGAATATTTAATCGGTAGTTAATAATTTTTTTATTTGCATTTTTTAAATATGGTTGTAGGAACCGTAGTAGTGCGTTTTGTTGAGTGAAATGTAATATTAATCGGCACGTCGTTAAAACTGCTCGTTCCGCCATTTTCCTAACCGCCTTCCACAATGAAGTGACACGAATATAATTTCCATATATAAGTTTAAGTTTGTTTGTTTGTTTGTATCAGGAAACGTGCGTAGTGTTGATTTTACGGACTGATTTTGCAAATAAATTATTTAATGCTAGTGAAGAACAAACGTGATTTTAGTGAAGTAAACTCGCGAGGATTGCCATAGAAAAACACGTGTTCAAGAGGTTACAACAGTAAGTTTGCGTGTTTTGTAAATGTATTTGTAAACCGTTAATATAATAATTAAAATGCACGTGGCCTGAAAAATGCCGCACTTTCCACACTTTTGTAGTGAGTGAATAATATTTGTTTGTCTACATCGTAAATTCGGGTGCAAAGTTAACTTGGGTCAAAGAGTGAGCGTGTGTATATTGCTGCATCTGTACGAATACGAACAGCGACGTATGTATCGTGTTTTGTATTTTCATTAACGTTTTTCGAAGTTAAATAATTTAAATGTTATTTCCATACGAGCAAAATTTTCCACTGCTCCATCAAAACAATATGCAACTCAAAATGCCACACACTCATGCCGGAATCACTTAGACCCGACCAACACAGCACGACACGACCAAAAACGCAACCACGACACATTTCAATGTGACTACTTGTATTTACAGCACGACCGACGCCATGCTCTCAACATTTAACCTAACTATTTAGAAAGTGCTGATAGGCTACGTTAGTCTCAAAGGTGGTGAACAGGAAGGAAATCGTAATACATAATGATGACAAATCGGTATCGCTAATGCATACTAAAGTAAAATTATTATTTTGAAGAGTTAGATACAGTAGTTTACAATCAATTCCTATTTTAAGCTGCGTATTTACCATTGTAGGGAAAGCTTGCAATACAATTCCATTTTGCAATGTTGTACATTCTGTGCATCGTGCCGCACGACACGACGAAGAATAGAAATCATTTCTAATCTAAAATTGCTGGTCGGACGACAGAATCGGTCGGGCTTACGACGACCTATCTTGTGTTTCATTGGCTGTTGGCTATCGTGTCGTGCGCGTTGGGGCTATGTGATTCCGGTATCGTAAGAACATCAAAATAATCTCGTCTCACGAAAGACGATCAACTAAAGCCCCCTCCCCCTCTTCTCACTTTTTCCTTTTTCCCTCGAAATAAAATAAAGATGATACCCTAATTGGGCCCACATTTCATTCTAGAACGTATATAAAATTCGTCAAGCTTGTTACATAGGGATACTTGTTAGCAAATTAATTTAAAGGTTTTTCCTGTTTTTTAAAGGCTGTATTTGAAAGTAACATAATGGCATGTAGGTTTCAACGTTGGAGTCATTAATAAACGTTTTGAGCATTTTTGTTTTGCAAATTAAAAGCGCCCATATGTTTGTAACATACTTTGTTAAGAATATTGTAAGAGTTATGGAAGAATAATTCACATAAACAGTATTTACATTGGAAAGAAAACTTTTCGATATCAAGTAAATTACAACATGCTTATCAAACAAAATTCTTTCAATTTAAGCACCCAACGAAAGTGCTCCAACATCATAAAGAAGTCTCTCTTGCATCAGCAGGAACTGCGACATTCCAAAATTTATCGCTGAGGAAAATGAACTTTATGATGTCTTCAATCTTGGGTAGGTGGAGCATCTTTTAGTGTGTAAGTAACATGTTTGTTTGATATATTGGTGCTGTAGGTCACATCTTCTTCTCTAGAGCGCTTTGTAACATCTCTGAACTGAAATACAGTTTTTCATTAGGTACCCGAGAACAAGCCTAGGGATGTATTCACAGTTTTTAGGAGGGAGGTTGTGCGACTGAACTTCAGTGTAAATATCAACACTGAGTTAGTCAGAAATAAGTTTTTATTCACAGCATGACAATCTGAACACGTAAGTATTTGAGAAAAGTTATTAAAGTATTTTGTATGTAGGCCTGCAATACTGAACATTTGAGTTACTAAATGAGAGTTATTGAACTTAAATTAAGTAACATTTGCTTGAATATTATTTTGACTGCCTACATACTTTAACATCCTGAGAATTATAACCACCATAAGAGTATCAGGCTCTACAGAGTTTGTTGTCATATCATACCACAAAGCTGAATCATGTACTTTAAACTCAATAGTAGGCATAACCTGTATGTAAGAATGCATACTGTCTTTGAAAGAAGGTTTGGGAGGTAGAGGGACGGTATTTCGGGATTTGTGCATTCCTGGGGGGGGGGGGGGGAATCTTGGTATTTGGTGTTCTTGGAAACCATGCGAAATTTTTATGTTTACAAAAACGTTTCTCAGGTAAGTGTGACGAGATTAGTTGTCATTAATATATTTCAAGTATATTAAAAAACATTAAAATATCTTATTCATTTGGCAGTCAAAATACAATTTCATTTTCGTGCATTCTGGTTACAAATTTCTTGCAAGGTAAAAAATTATCATTTTATAGACTTATTACATGGGCTGTTAGTCATTTACATAAAATATTTCTAAACTGAAAAAATGCGATTGTTGCCAACCCGCAACTGTTTGCGCCTTTCACAGCTTCTAAAAGTAATTTGGGAGGAGGCACATGCAGTTTGTTTACAGAAACACAGTCATATGTTGATTGTTTACAAATACTGGCAGTCACATGGTGTTTGTTTGTCACCTTCAACGACAGTTCGGCTGTGGCGGAAGGATATACATAGCCACCCAGATGCCATTGGCACTACTTTTCTAGAACTGTCACATTTGAGACCACTTATATGAAATGGACTATACCACGCACTGTACGTACATCAGAGGCTGACACTGTAGGCTAAGCGTCGGCAACCTACGCCACACGTGCCAAGTGTGGCACGAGGAACGATTTTCAATGTCACGCTGCGTATAAGATCTCTGAACACCTATACATATATAAACCTGTGCGAAGCTGAAAGTGATCAAGTATGCTCCTGATATTGAAGTATTAACCAAGGAGAAGGAATGACAAGGATTCTATTAATTTATAATTGATTAAACTGAGTTCAATAATAATCAGTGGCTATAGGCTGTTCATTGTTAAGTGAGCACTTTTTAAGGCCCTCATAAATTTTTCCTTCCATCGAATTTCCATCTTCCTGCTCCTTGTTATTATAAACATTGCAATGCGACCAATGAACACAGTGTATACATTTCACCACCATCAAAAATTAATGCCTGAGGCTGCAATAAGACATATTTATTAGCGGTTAATGCCTGTCCAGAGGGCCGTAGAAAGTGCTCACTTTAACGTGAACAGCCTATACACATATTATAATTTTAATCACGTGTTTGATGTTTGCTTCATTTGTCGTGTTCTTAAAACTATTGGACAATCTGCCACAGCTAAATATACATAAGTAATTTTATAATATAGCAAATTAATGTGTTCACAACGTAAAGTTTACAAAACGTAACGTTTGTATTTGTTTCTATGTATATTAAAGTTAAATATTTAATAATCTACAAATAATATAATAGTTATGTAGTGTAACTTATCCGACATGTTAATGGAAGATTAAATAAAGTTGATTCAGTAGTTGTATATCAAAATATGGCGGACATAGGTTAGCATGCTGAGTGATCTTGCAACATTACTTCGACACAACACTACTCAGAGGTTGCCGGCTCCTGATGTACGCTATGACTCCACAGACTGTGATTTTAGGCTGATAGTGACCTCATATTGAAACACGATATTTCACAACATATGTATTGATTATGTCCTTCCAGCGCCTTCTATGCTCGCATAAAACGTGTCAATATTCCTATGTACCTAATAAGACATTCACAATGAGCCAGTAAAACCTTTGGAAGGAGAGTGAGCAAATTTAAGAATAGAAGTCAGTATTTTTTGCATGTAAGAAACGCGACAACGATACTATAATCTACTCTTACCAGGGACTTATCTTGTCAATGCTGAAAGTAGATGTAATTTCGCCGTGTCAAATAGTGACAATTTTTCATTCAATAAAGAATTAAAAATAATAATTTTCGTATTTACTATACAATTGATTTGATATACGATAGAAACGCGATGTAACATCTGCTTCTATTTTTTGTTCACTCAGATGTATTTTATATGTTCTTGAATTAATTGATTAGAGCATTGTCGAAAAAATTGGAAGACTCGCAATTGAGCTTTGCAGTAGCCCGTAACCTGTTTAATGTTTGCATTTCACATGTTAGTTTCCTTTTCAGGCCACGTGCATTCATTGCACACTTACAATCACGTGTGTGATTCAAATGTTTGCAGCTGTGGCTTGTTCCAGAGTATAGGGTCAGGCTGGCGGATAATTTGCAGGCCAGTGTGTCCCCGCCGATCGATACCGCAATGACCGCGCTAGACAATGCAGCCATAGTTCGTTCACGGTAAAATGAGAACTTTTGAAATCCCTGCTTAAGATATACTTGTATGCACATTGGGTATATTTCCGCCTTATGTAAAATTGACATTGTCATGGGCCTCAGCACTTTATTCATGCTTAGGCCTAGTAAAACGGTGAATTTATTAGGAAAGTAAATATTGGACAAACCTGGTCATTTAGCACTTCGATACAATAAGAAAACTGAAAGCGAAACAAATATTTCAAGTTAACACAAATCGCTACCGAACACTTTTTATTCGCCGTTAAGATATGGAATTGCTTTCCATCCATCGTTACCAACTTTATTGGGCGAATGTCACTTGGTGCGCCCGTTAAAAAAAAATGCAGGCAGGGGCAGTGACTTTTTTCTAATGTTGATTTAAAAAGTGCTTACTTTATCGTGAACAGCCTTTAGGAGTCTAGGTGTTGTCTGTCGAGTGTTTGTCACTCCGCCTTGCTAGGCGCGGAGAAAATATGAGAGTCGCTTCGTCACCTTAGCTCTCGTAAATGCAGACCGTCACGTCAAGTTATACTCGCACTCGGAGAAACAGTTTCTCCTCGCTTGAGATGCTCGAGGTTCGTACAAAGCAGTGTGAAACTTGTGTTTGAGCCTAACACACGTGCCTTGCTTGATCAGTGCTACAAGGCCCTTTCATCAATTCTTGAGCTGTGTCCCCCACCTTCCTCGTCTGCGCGATTATAGAAAACTGTCGACGGAGTGAGGTGAATATGGAGCAGCTCCGGAATCGAAGTGCGGGGGAATTGGGATACCCCCGAGAAAACCCGCCGGCCAGCAGCATCGTCCGGCACGGCGACCCCGCCGAGAATCGAACCCGGTTCGCCTTGGTGGGAGGCGAGTAGTCTAGCCACTAGATCACCGCGGCCCCCGCTGTAGACGGAATGCGTGGTAGAGTGCGCGTGCGATCTGCGAAGAAACCCCTCTGCGTGTTCCGAAATTGGACTGATTTTCTGCCAATAACACTATCAAAAACGAGGATAGTACTTGAGGTTAGAATAAGTGTGTCGAGATATTTTTCACACACACACACATATACATATATATAATATTATAAGTTAGTCGGTAAGTCATCTCCTGCTGAGCTTTCAAGCATAAAACTGAGGGGACGTTTTAAAAAGTTATATATATATATACATAATGTGACTTTTTAAACGTCCCCTCGGTTTTATACTTGAAAGCTCAGCAGAGGATGACTTACAGACTAACTTAAAACCTAACTTAAAATAACACCATGCCTAGGGGTAGTGACATTTCGCGAAAAGATTTTAAGACAATTTATATTTCAAATCACTGTAGGATAGTGTACGCATCTTGATTGGCTGAATTACTTTTTGACACTGTCTGCGCACGAATAACGTAGGAGTTGTGCCGATGTTGTCGAATTCTGAGTGGCCCGGTAAAATATGAAAACTCCTTCTCAAGCATACAGCAACCAATGGCTGTAGACAAACTGCTGTTGGGTGCTTATAGTATTTAAGTCTACCGTGTTTTCAAATTTTTTCGCGAAAAATCACTAGCTCTACCCATGCCTTATCAGAGATTCAAACCCATAGCCTCCCGCACCCCAGATCGGTGGCGCACCAACCAACTGCGCCAAGCGAGGTCATCGGCATTTGTCACTTTATGTAACCTACATTTAATACAAGCACTTTCAAGGTATTCTAAGTGCTTTGTTCACAAATAAATCATACCAAAATACCACTGTTATGACTAAGTCCCAGACGATGTTTAAGCGGCCGAAGGTCATATCCAACCAAGTTCCCTCCCACACCGAGCCTCGTTCGCTCCGCAGTAGATGACTTCGCCACGCCTCGTTGTCAGTTCCCCGTCCGTCCCGCAGGCGACACGCTAAACACGCACACAAACAACACACACTTTAGCAAAGTGTACACACACACACACACACTTTAGCAAAGTGTTTGTGCTAGGTGCTCAGTACTGTACAAGGTTCCGCCTGTTCGTCGCTCAGTTATTCCGTGGCATTGTCTCCGTGGCTTGGTTCTGCACGGCAAAAAGTCTTCCGTCAGGAGCGCGTTTTTACGAGAAGTGCATCAAATCGACTTTGCACGCAGGTCGATTGATGTCACGACAGGGACGTCCAGTAAATACAATCCCCCTCTAAATAGAGGTACAAAGCATACATCATTAATTGTGTACTTAATTTTAAAGCAATTTAAATGCTGTTCGCGGTAAAATGAGCACTTTTGAAAGCCCTACTTCAGATATACTCGTATGTACGTTTTGTATTCTTCCGCCTTATGTAAAATTAACATTGCCATGGTCTTCATCACTTTATTCGTTCGTCGGTCAAGTGAAACTGTGAAATTATTAGAAAGATTAATATTTTACACATCTGCTTTTCTTTTTTTTTACTCTTCGATGCATTAAAAAAACACAAAGCCTAAGAAATTATTTAAGTTATCGAAAATAGTTACCTAACACTTTCAATTTGACGTTAAGTTATAGAACTATTTTCCATCCATTGTTACCAACTTTACTGGACATGTCACTCAGTGCGTCTGTTATAATATATGCAGGCAAGGGCAGTGGCTGTGTTCTGATGTTGATTTCAAAATTACAGTCTATACAATGAAACACATGCAAGAGTCACGAAGACCGAACGGCGACTAGGATGGTGGCAGTGATAATTGCACAAATTAATTGACAAATATAACCTGTCTTATTTTTGATCGCAACTTCTGCGCTTGCGCACGCGCAGGACGCTAACAGCGCTGCCACTATTGCTTAGAGTGGAGTGGAGAGATGTGGGCGGCTCTTAGGCTCGTAACATCGAGGTCTTAAGAGGCTATGAGGATGAAACGAGGTGAGAACGGACAACGCAAGGGCGGGGAAAACGGGAGATCCCCGAGAAAAACCCAGCAGCACCGTTCGGCGGGAGATCCCCGAGAAAACCCCGCCGGCCAGCAGCATCTTCCGGCACGATTCCCGCGTGCGAAACGGGAATCGAGCCCGGTTCGCCCAGGTGGGAGGCCGGAAGTCTAACCACCACACCACCGCGGCCCCACTATTGGTTTGAAAACAATTCTTCTTGTCGCCTAACAATTGCAACCCAAAATCATGGCGAACGGCCCCAGATCCAGTACCTAAGACTGCAATGATACGGAACTTCATACTGTAAGTTTCTTTGTCAGACGATTCGCTCATTTTATCGCTTACCCGCAAAATGGCAGACAACTTTACAAAATTAGCTTCTGCACTAAAAATAGTACCTACTAATAAAATAGTGTTCGAGTGTGACCATAATTCCAATCAGGGGTTTTGTCGAAAATTCCACCGAGCGGAGTATGTATATAGTCTATTCGCGGTTTCTTCATACTTTTTAAAACAAACCTTTGAAAAATCACTCCATGTATGACATGTTTGGTTGGTTCCTAAATATGCTATATATGACAAGCGTTTTATACTTCTTTTAATATAAAACTACTTTATTTTTGGTTAAATTTTAACTTTTGCTTATATTCTCTCTATAAATTATAATATTTAATTTATAGCTAATACGAATAAAACAGGGATATATATATTAGGCATGTTGGTAGTGCCTAACAATAAATAGCTTATATGCAGAATTTATTTACCACGAGTGCTCTCGAATGTGGTGCGTTGACTCTTTGGTGTCATTCTATACATATATTTAGCTAAGCTTTGTTTGCACGAGGTGAAGGAATATCTTGGAAGTAGAACTTAAGTAGGGCTTCAGAAAAGTTGGAAATTACCGTGAATGGATTATAGAAAGTATGTACCATCGAGTTAGGAGTATACAGGAAATGGCATGTTGTGACGTAGGTGAAGCCGCAGGAGAGAGGTAGTTTTAACTATTGACTCTAGTCGCCATCTTGACAGGAGCCCAAAACATTGTGTTTACATTAGAATGACGTTGAGAGAAAGGTTACACATATATATATATATATATATATATATATATATATATATATATGAATTGTAATATATATATATATATATATTACAATTCACGTGGGAAGTTTTACTAGTTTATTATTGGCTTGTGTTAGTTGTGCAATCAAATAATTACCTCATAAAACTACCGATCGTGAGTGTGTGTACTACGGACCAGTATTGGGTCATGTGCGACAATAGGCACGTGTTTTAGATATAGTGCTCATATATCAGAATTTGTGGGAAACTATTTTCTGAATAAATGATCATATAAAGTATAGCAAGCGTGCTCCCATTGTCGTGTAATGTATTGCGGGTTGCGTATCAGTAATGACTGCAACAAAACAGCGACCAGCAGCCTAGCTGAATTTCTGGAAGGCAAAGTTCACATGTTCCTGAGCCACGAATAAATAATTATTTGCTGGCATTTATATTTAAATTCCTAACACTGACAATGACTCGAGAGGTTTGTTTCCAATATTACTTCATCTCCTTTATACATATTTAATGTCAATATAGTAAATGGTTTCTGGTAAATAAATTCAAATCACGTTTTAGTTATTCCCTCTCTTTACATTACATTAGTTCTCTGTTATGATACAGTTTTATACTTATTTATCCCTTATTGTAGAGTAGGTAAAATTTTGTTTCTTGCATCTACAATGTTGGATAGGGTTAATTTACCCTTGGTACATAATTAAAACACAGAAATTAAAATTTTTACTG
Source organism: Dryococelus australis (assembly GCA_029891345.1). NCBI lineage: Eukaryota > Metazoa > Arthropoda > Insecta > Phasmatodea > Phasmatidae > Dryococelus > Dryococelus australis. Next base: position 37,459,021 of record CM057004.1, read on the forward strand.
AATTGTCTGCACTGGGCAATCAATTTTAGAAAATTTTCAGAAGAAAAAAAGGGGGGAGGTACAGGAGACATTTATGGATAATTTTATTCCCTCTATCTACAAAAATCGTGTTACATCTTTCTCCAAAAATGCAAATTAATACCAAGGGCTTAAGCCCCGGTTACAATCACCGCAAGAATTAACAATAAAAAATTGAATCCACAAATGTATATGGCACCAGCTACGACACAACATAATGGTGTAAGATGGCGGCCTGCTCGCGGTAGCGGCTTTAAGAGGATTGAATATTTTGAATAATTTTACGCCGAGTTCTACGCAGGCCAATCACGAGACAGCATTTCCAACCACGAGTGTCAGTGAAATGCAAGCTTGTAACAAGAACACAGTTATTAAATGAATTTTGCGGTACAGTTCAGATTTCCGTTTATATAAATAGTCAACGCAATTATCAACATGTATACCACACTTTAAATATCCCGAAACACGATTCCCGCGAAACTTATTTCATCACAAGTAGATTAACAATAATTAAATATCAGGTTAGCCAACACGCTGTTTGAAAATATCTGCAATACATGCACAGTCTGTCTTTTATTTGTGCCCATTTCTCATTAGTCGCGTAACAGTTTTCTTACTGCGGTTGTAGCCAGTTCATTTTCATACTTCCACGGCAACGCCACTTTTATTTTGTTACAGGAACGCTACGGTGATTGTAGCCTAGGCTTTAGTCAGTCAGTAGCCACAATTTTAATTCAGCCCAACATGTTAAAAAAATTTCACATTGGGGGAAAAAACTGCAATACGATATTATTTCTATAAATGTACTTTTATGGATAATAAAGGAACCACCCTATGGTTAGGTTTAACATGTATGAAAACTTACTCGCCAGCATTTTAGGTTACTTTGGGTGGTTTAATTCGATTAGGATACATTGTTGAACTACAATGGGTTAAAGACGCATGCACCGCAATGATATCGATAACAAGTGCACATGTACTAACCACTGCCAAAGTGGTCCACAGACACACTTGTGATAAAATTTGTTGTTACCTACCAACTTGTGCAATTATTATTTTTAGTGTGAAATTCTCCCCTGAATACATTAAAAGCTATTCAGTTTCAATATCTCAGAACCACGCTGCAGAAACTTGTCAAACAAACGCTCCTCTAAGAAAAAGCATTACCGCTGAAGAAATGAGGTTCCTCTCCTCCCTTCCCAAGGCGTAGGTGGAGGGGGGGGGGGGGGCTACGGTGGCATAGTGGTAGGACGCTTGTCTTCCACCAATGTGATCCATGTTGGTTTCCCTGTAAGGTTACTCACAGATTTTCGCATATAGTAATTGTGCTGATTGATGCTGCTGGCAGGCATGTTTTCTGGAGGTTTTCCCCACCCTTGCATTTCAACGCTGCTTCATATCTGCCATATTTCACCCTCATTGGCTCTCAATACCTTGGTTGTTACAAACCACTAAACCTCTCTCAACTCCTCCCGTCTTAAGATGATGGAGGCAATGCTACACGCGGCTAGAGTATTCGAAGCACACTTTTTTTTTTGCATCCCATATACATCCAACACACTTTGGAAAGGACTTGTCAATTATTATTATTTTTTCTAATTTTTGTTATGCAATATAGATATTTGCACACAATTACTTTAACGTAAAAATATATAACAGATAAAATAATATAATTTACACACTTCTTAATTCCAGCAGCTCTACAAACATGTAAAGACTACATTTTGGTTGCAGCACAAGTTATTACAATTCATATACAGATAGATATTAAAGTATAAATATGTAAAGTTTACATTACATTGGCACACAAGGTATTACATGAAGTCTCATATCAGTCTCTTGTCCTGCGTTATAGAAATTTATCTTTATGTAAGTACTCTTCTACGGAATAGAAAGCCTCATTTAAAGAATTTGATTTAACAGCTCTTTTTAATTTCTGCAAGCTATTAATTTACTTCAAATAACTGGGAAGATTATTTATTAGTTTTGCCCCAGCATAGTATGGATTTGATGTAAATTTTGAGGTTCTGTAGGAGAATAGGTGAAGATGATTAGCTTGTCTGGTGTAGTAATGGTGTGTACCACTATTTTAGTGTTTTCCATGTAAAAAAAGAATACTACGGTACATATACATGCATGGAAGAGTGAGAATTTTGTTATTTATAAATAGCGGCCTACAATGGCTTCATTTTCCTTATTACTTATTAATCTCACTATTTTCTTCTGTAATCTAAAAACCTTTTTCCATTTTGTCGATTTGCCCCAAAATATGATTCCATAATTGAATACGGACTGAATATTTGAGAAATAGTATGCGAGTATTGTTTTATTATTACAAATATTTTTTAGGGTATGTACCGCAAAACACATTGAACTCAATTTTTTACAGACACTGTATCAACATGGTCATTCCATGTTAAAGTACTGTCTACAATGAGCTCTAGAAATTTAGTAGCCTACTATTTACTGTCTGTAACCCGTCTTCTTCTATTGTTGTGCATATTTCATCCTGCATTGTATGTTTATTTCTTTGCATGAAATTCATGAGCACATATTTGTCTACATTTAATAGGTATTAATTTATTATACTGGAACCAACTGGACATCTCAGTCACTGTATGTTTTATATTTTCTTCAAGAACAGCGTTATTTGAACTAGTTTCCAAAATGTTTGTGTCATCCGCAAACATTATAGCTGAGCCGTTGGTTATTTGTTCTGGAAAATCATTAATAAATATTAAGAATAAAGTTGGTCCCAGTATTGATCCCTGTGGCACTTCTACTCGAGTAGTTCTGGTATTGGACATAACATCTGTAATGTGATTTTTGTCATAATATCTTATGGGGGTGATCTGTTTTCTGTCTTCAAGATATGATTTAAACATATTATTGGTTACACATCTTACGCCACACCGTTAAAGTTTTTGCAATAAAATATTGTGGTAGACACAATTGTAGGCTTTTGAAAGATCTGAATATACCTGTTGAGAATTGTCTTTTAAAACGAAGTTAATATTTTTTCAGTTAACTGTAAATAGCTTGTTCTGTGAATCTGCCCTCTACAAAGCCATACTGATGCAATGAAATAACTTTATTTATTATTAAGAACTGTGTCAGTTTATTTGCTATTAATTTCTGTAAAATCTTTGAAAAGGACGTAAGAAGAGCAATAGGCCTATAGTTACCCATCAATGCCTTGTCACTTTATGTATTGGTACTACTTTTGCATATTTGCGTCTGTCAGGAAAAATTCCCTGGGCAAGACATTCGTTGAAAATATAAGTCAAAGGCAGCTTTATTAAAAAGATCACTTTTTTTTTAGCAGAGTCATAGGTACCTCATCTATTCTACAGGAACTTTTAATTTTGAAATTTTTAATTACATCTATGATGTCTTCTTCAGAGATAGGTGTGAAAAACAGCGTGTTAGCATTCCAAGTGTTAGGTATTTGGGGTATGTGTGCAGGACTAATATTTGTAGCTCTGTGTTGATTTTGCAATTTTAGTGGGATGTTTGTGAAATAGTCATTAAAACTATTAGATATTTCCTTGCTATTTTCTATTTTGATACCATCAACTTTCAAGGAAAGGTTAACATGTCCTTGCCTAGGTTTCAATTCATTATTAATAATGTTCCACATTGGTTTTGTTTTATTTGAGGAGGAGGCAATTTTTTCCCCATTGTATTTCTGCTTTGCTACTCCAAGTAACTTGTTATATAATTTTTCGCATTGCTTAGCATTTGACGCATTGTTTTTAACCTCTATCTTGAGACTGTCAGATCTTTACTAATCCATCTTATTTTCGAGCTACTGCTACATTTTACAAATTTGTGTGGAAAGGCATGATTAAAATGACAAGGAAATGTATTAATAAAACTGTTCCAGGCAGTGTTTGGCTCAGTTAATGTATACATGATGTTTGTTTTGGAGAGGTTGTTCGTGGTTGTTGTATAAAATGTTGTTTGTGGTTGTTTTGCAGTGTACGTGGTTGTTCTGTAAACATCATCCCATTCTTCATTTACAAGTAGGCTTTTAAAAAATTTAACATTTTCATCTAAATATCCATGATTCATCATCAATATTAGAATAAGCTTATGTACGATTAGTTGTCTTCGGTATTAGAATTTGAAAAATCATTAAGAAGGGTGCAATAAGAGTTTAAAGAAAATCACGCGATGTTTTTCTATTTTGCAGATGGTGTAGTTATAGGAAATATTTGGCTTTATCTAAGTTTTCTTTACTCTGACTACCTCTGGAAAATGATAAAATGTATAACCATGTAATTTACTGTAATGATTACAGCCTACCGTTAAATACATAACCATCTAAATGCACAAGTAAACTTTATTTATTTAACTTAACATCTTGTCGACAGCAGGTTCATTAGAGAATGGTACACCAAGAACACAATGAAGGGAATACAAGGAAGAAATTGGTCAAGTTGTCTTTTATTGAGTCGCCCCAGAAATAGCGTGGAGTGAGTTTGAGAAACCGTGGAAATTGCAAATCACGAATGCTACATTCAGTAGCTATTAAAAACATGAGAACTGATTTGGTCGTAGGCCTATAGTCTTGTACAGATAAACAGCTGATTTCTTGTTTGTCACTGCAACTCTGCTGACTTGGGGAGAAAAAAATTGTAAGAGTGGAGTTTCTATAAGGTGTAGCTTTGTATTGGTTTACGAGATTATTTGCCCTTACTAACAAATTAATTCCATAAACTGCTGCGCTGAAATAGCAAATCGCAATTAATAAAAATACGTATCTGCAGTTTTACAAAAGTGCCTCTACCTCTAACGAGTCCGCAACTTGCAGGTTACACCTTAAATTCATGGCACGTTAGTAACCGAAACTGCACTTGCAAAAATTAAACACACTGCAATTGTTAATTTACAAACTTACGCAGTTAAAAATATCCCTATATGCACAATAATTGTGCGATATCTTTCACGAATGTATCCACGGTATATGCGAATACACTAAACATAGCAATCGCATGGCCCGGCTCGTACGCATTTTCATACATTAATATTACTTTTCGTTGGTCACCGAATAAATAAAAAATAGAGTATAGTTTTAAGCTGTGTTTACATGCCAAAATTCACATTTCACAAACGCAAGAATAACACAAATTTAGAGAATATTCAGAACTAGTGAGTTCATATAGCACTCGCAAGGCTGTTCAATTTCAATGTAAACAGAAGTTGTCTCTCCCGCATGGCTGCTTCACTTGTAACGCACTCGCAGACGACTTCAATAGCGAATTTTAGTCGATTTTAGTACGGTTAAAGTTTTATGATAACTTTGAAAAGCTCCTATAGTCGTCAGAAAATTATTTCCTGGAATATTTTCAAGGCAAACATATAAGGAATAGGAAGCACATAAACAAAAACGCTGTATACAACACTCCCATTTAAATGAAAATAATTTATAACTTTACATATTTAACGGCGAAAAATATATCTAGTTATCTGAGACAAACGCACTCACGCTTTGTGTGTATTATCGTTTAGGTCAAAAATGGATTTATGTCAATTTATGTCGATTTTAATACTCATCAAAATGCACGTGGAAGATAGGCAGATATAATGTTTTGGTCTACTGTTGGTCACGTGACCTTTTTTTACCGGAAAACAACCGTCTAATTCCAAGCTATAAACTGGCTTCACTTGTTAACACTGTACGGTATAGGACATAGCCACCCCCTAGTATGTACGGTAAGAACAATACTTAATGATCCATTCACGGTAACTTTCACGCATTTATGAAGTCCCTGCTAAGAAGTTCTGCTTCCATGTGGCCAATTCCGAAACGCCTTTGTCGTGTCGTATTGAAATCCGAAGAGAGATCTAAGCATATGTGTGTGTGTATATATATATATATATATATATATATATATATATATATATATATATACATACATACACACACACACATATACATTTTTGTCTAATTTTTATCGTACGATAACGCAAGGCATAAATATAAATATTTTTATTTTCTTGGATTGTTGAATGAACAAGAACGAAACACGCCTGTTGAATATTACGGAAAATATGTAAGTTTAGTTAAAACAGTAAGAAAATTCTTTCACGGCGAATTATTAGAGTTTGCAAAATTTGTTATATACTTATGTTAAATTTTATAGTTACGCTCTCTGAAGCATAATAGTTTTTTAATTTCTGCCCTTACTTACATCGCTCGGAACGCTAAATTCACCAGAATAATAATAACTGTCAGCTATTTCCTTCGTGTTATATTTATTAGCTGTAACTGGCGAAAGACTTTAAAGCCATATACTGACAGTTGTTAAAACGCTAATTAAAACCGAGAGCAGTTTTGGTACTTAGTTCCCTTATGCACGGGAACCGCTTTGGCGGAGCGAAAATTGAGGAAACGTACGGGACAAACGAGACGAGAAAATCCAACATGATTTCCTAATAAAATTCCCTTCCTCTGCCGACGGAGTCTACAGCGTGGCAGAAATTCATGTCTAGATTTCCCGGAACGTATACGATCGTTATACTGATATTCCATTGTCAAAAGCGGGGAACGTAAGGAGGAAAACCTTCGATGTAATTCATCTCCTTCTTTATTTTCTTTCATCCAACTTTTTTCACTGCTCTCTCCTACGAGCGAACTAAGTTCTGTTAGGAAAACCGATATCTGGAGTGGGCGTCCTTCTCTATAAAAAGACTGAATTAATTCAACGATTCAAATACAACATTAAACACCCAATCACTCGGCTTCCTTCTTGTTGCTTGATGTGAACTCTACAGTCCTTCATATTTTATACATTAATTTCCGTAAACAATGTATAGGTCATTATATTTGTTGCCAAATGGCCAACTTTCCGTTAGACGGCGCTTAAGCTGATGAGGAAAAGGCGAAGCGTCTCCCCCAGTCCTAGTCATTATTTCGCTGTTTCATTGTGAATCTTTGAGAAGTGTTAAATACGTATTGGTATATCTTGCCACTAAGATCGAACTGAAAATGGGAATGAGGAATGCCTGCTCTCAGGGTTGATATAACAATTATTTGCGCAGACCTATTACAGTTGAGAGATACTAAAGATAATCCATTTAAAATGTCGATTAAAGGTGAAGATGGCATCAATATTAAGAATTTTTCCATTACTGGGCGAAATATCAATGTACAGTCTAAAGATTTCAAAATCGTTAATCAGGTGTTTATATCAAAATTGCTACTATTTAGTAGTTGAAGGGAGGCTTATGTATTTTGATAGGATAAACGTGAGTCTCATCAATTTACTTCACTTACAACTGTATAGTTTGATAGAGATGGATCGAACACTGGGAATAGAAAATTAAATTAACATTTTTTCAACCTTTAGTATTTTTCCACTCAAATACTATCTGCGGCAAGTCTTGTCAAATAATTTATATTTTTAAGCGGAGTTTCTACATTCAGATAATACAATTATAAGATATTAATGGCACAACATGAATACTTGGGTTAACAAAGCATATAATTGAACACTATACAATATATAAACACAGTCGTGAGAGGCGTGATTTATCAACATTTTATATATTTGCAAAATAATCCTATTTTACAAAATGCAAGTACTCATTTATTACAATCAGACAGGAGTATTCACTGTCATTTCAAAATAATATACGACAAATTTATCTTGTAAAATATGTTGTTGCAATTTTTCTACTGGCAAAATTAATGTCAACAAGTTAACTTTTCGTACTTCGCAAATAGAGTTCATCGAAAACTTTGACATTTGTATAACTTAGGAGTATTTTTAAGTTCTAGTTAAATTCGTTGTTATAAATAAATACCTCTTGTAATTTGTTCTTTACTATGTCGTATTTCAAAATGTGAGACATTTATAACATGGAAAAATTAAAATCACAGCTACAAATTTGTATGTGATCAAATTAAGCATTGTCCATATCATATAAGTGGGGTAAAATCCGACATAAAATGTGACCAACTTACACTATATGTAAACAGTAAATGCTCTCGCTCATACAGGATTGTATCAGTTGGTGAACTGCTGCGGGATACGTGTTGTTAGGTTGGCTATTTTGATGATGGTTTTGGAAGAAAATAGTACTCGGAACTAAAAGTTGTAATTTAAAATCTTAGGTATACTTACAACATTCATCGTTTAAATTATGTTTTTAAAGCAATATCATATTTTCTTGGCTATTAGTAACTGGACTTTAAAAACATGTTTAGCATTTATGGCAGAGTATGTCGACACATACGAACAGTAAACGTTTCCAGCCAATGGCTGGCCGTGTTTGTGTTTCCAGCCCGGTGAAGGCCGTTGTGAGTGTGCTTTTTTTTTTTCTCATTGTGTTTATTATAATAATATCTTATTGGTGTTGTCGGAATATTTAATCGGTAGTTAATTTTTGTATTTGCTTTTTTTTCGAACCTAGTTGGCTGTAGGTACCGCTGTAGTGCATTTTCTTGAGTGAAATGTAATATTAATCGACACGTCGTTAAAACTGCTCGTTCGGCCATTTTTCATACCGCCTTCCATGATGAAGTGACACGAATATAATTTACGTATATAAGTTTAACTTTATTTGTGTCAAGAAACATGCGCAGTGTTGATTTCACTGAATGATTTTGCAAATAAATTATTTAATGCTAGCGACGAACAAACGCGATTTTAGTGAAGTAAACCCGCGAGGATTGCCATAGAAAAACACGTGTTCAAGAGGTTGCAAATATTATAAACAGTAAGTTTACGTGTTTTGTAAATGTATATGTAAACCGTTAATATAATTATTGAAATGCACGTGGCCTGAAAAAAAGCAGCACTTTCCATACTTTTGTAGTGAGTGAATGATACTTGTTTGTCTACATCGTAAATTCGAGTGCAAGGTTAACTTCGGTCAAAGTGTGAGGGTGTGTATATTGCTGCAACTATACGAATACGAACAGCGATGTGTGTATCGCGTCTTGTGTTTTCATCGAAGTTATAATTTTCGAAGTGAAATAATTTAAATATTATTTCCATACCAGCAAAACTTTCCACTGCTCCATCAAAACAATATGCGAGTCAAAATGCCACACACTCATAAGATCATCAAAATAATCCTGTCTCGCGAAGGACGTTAATCTAAAGCCCCCCTCCCCTTTTCTCCTTTTCCCCCCTCGAAATAAAATTAACAGAACCCTCAACAAATTTACCTCTGTAATTAAAAAATAAAACAGGTTGGTATGCCAACCTAGCTATAATATCCTACATTAATTACTGGACGGAAGTTAGTTAACGTCAGCATTTCAGTGTCTGCCATGACAGGGAACACGAGGAAGGAGGAGAATGCGAGTGTACACTGGACTCAAAACATTTGTTTACAAACGTCTTTTTCTTCAGTGACAAAACAGCTGCGGTGGAAGGATACACTATGGCTGTGCTACTTTTCTAGAACTGTCAAAATTTACCCCACTTACATGAAATGGACAATAGGATACTCTTTTTTTTCTGGCAGTAAGCAGTGACTTTAGTCTCTTTTGTGATCGTAATGCGTTGCATTAGAGAAAATCCGAACAGCTAATTACAAAATACTTTCCTCTTGAGAACGAAAATTCGCTCGCCATGACGTGGGTGTGGGCAGGATACAGTTTTGCTTGTAGATGCCGGGATGTGAGAAACTACGTCCTGGCTACGCTGCTCACGTCGTGTGTTAATTATACGAAGTAGTGGCTGTCCTCGTGCTCCTTCTAGTCCGTTCAAGGCCACACGTAACGTCCAAACTAAAGTCGAAGAAAACTCGAGATATCTTCTTCCGCACGCAGTGCGAGCGTTGACATAAGTAATAGATTACTGCACGGAGGTTGTGGCTGCGATTCCCGTCCAAGTCATTCTACTGTCACAAATTAGCTGTTAAGTCAATCCATAGATGAAAGTGGTTATGGGCGTAGCTAAATAACGAGTCATGATTAGGTAGAGCACAACAGTAGACGATGGAGTTTATTGAACGTAAGGATTATACAATAACTATTTACGTGACTATTGATCGGGGACCTTAAATGTAGTACCAAGATGCTAATTAATCATAATAAGCTTTATTACCGCACGCCACTACTATTGCAATCTAATTGGAAAGTCCTCACCTTGTTCATGTTGCCGGAGGCTGATTCTTAGGAGGCAGTGAACGACGGCCGGACATGGCCATCTCCATATCTTCTTAGTCCGCTGCCCCGATGACAAAAGACGCCGCCGCTCCCAGTGTTACACTGGCCTATATCGGGCGCGTTGTTTAATATTTTCGGCCCGTTTACTGGCCGGTGGAGGGGATTTATACAACTGATTTTCGCGAGGTGTTATTGCGGTCACCCTCGGGCCCTGGTTCGATGTTTGAAGGTGTGATAAGGCAGGCCGTTCAGTTAAGGCCTGATCACTTCATAACAATATGTAAAATTAACAATGCTGTGTGTCTGATCACTTTATTCATGCGTCGGTCAAATGAAACTGTGTAAATATTAGAAAAGTTAATATTTTTCTAATTTGGTAAGTCTTACACTTATGTGCGCTGGAAAAAGAGCAGAAAGCGAAATAAAGCATTTCAGTGTTCACAAAGGTTTACAAAACGCGTTTAATTCAATGCGCACGATTTACTTAGAGTGTGTGGCCATGCAGTGGCGTGTTTAAATATTCGCAATGTTGTGCACCAAGGATGAAGATTCACAAAAGGGTTTCCCACATTTTAATGTAAGTGGCAATATTTCGCTCAAGGCACGTATTAGCTTAAGTGAATAGAGTTTTGTACTGTTATATTACATTATGTTCGTGTAACCTCAATGGCACGCGTGTGCGTAGACGTAGGGACACTTCACCAGGGTACGCGAAGAACAACACGAATCGATGTAGCAGAGAACAGTTACAAGTAGCGGTGCATGACGACCACTTTTTTCTCGTGCCAGTCCTCCAATCAGGAACAATAAGTCGGAGGAGCAGCGGATAGGTTGGCTGTGCCGTGGGACGGTCAGGCAACTGTTACCTACCGCAGGCGGGATGAGGTCGCCGCCTTGACCCGAGCTGTGTTCCTCCGCGGCCGATGATCCCCTCCTCTACATACAACATGGCCGCCTACTTCGCGCCACTCGAGCTGTCCCGGCCAACTCACTATAGGCTGTTAGTTGAGCACTTTGGAAAGCCCTGCTCAACCCATTCAGACCCAAGGTAAATCTCGGTCTGTACTGCACGCTGCGAAACTCGATGACTATAGGCTGTTCACACGGTAAAATGAGCACTTTTGAAAGCCCTTCCTAAGATCTACTTGTTTGCACGTTGTGTATTATTCCGGCTTATGTAAAATTGACATTGTCATGGTCCTCATCACTTTATTCGTGCGTCGGTCAAGTGAAACGGTAAAATTATTAGAAAAGCCGATATTTTACAAATTTGCTCATTTATAACATTCGATGCATTAAAAAAGAAAACAGAAAGCCAAAGTATCAATTTAGTTTTCACAACAGGCTACCTAACACTTTTTATCCGACGTTAAGATATGGAACTACTTTCCTCCATCGTTACCAACTTTAGCAGGCGCATGTCACTTGGCGCGCCCGTTAAAATACATGCAGGTAGGGGCAGTGATTTTTTTTTTCCCAAGGTTAATTTGAAGAGTGCTCACTTTATCGTGAACAGCATTTAATAATAAGACGTGGTCTTCCCAAAAACTAGAATCATCAGTTGTCATCGAACATGTATTACGAATTTTGTGTTAGAGATTGGAGTTAAATCAGAATACTGACTCGCACAAATCGGCGAGATTATGTTTTTTGAGGTTCACATTCGACAATGTGTTTAGCAGAAGAGGGCGGTAAGGGGGATGAAGATGGCGAGAGATACAATTAGTAAAGTAGTTTTAAACTAATACTGGATACTGAAATAAAAACGGATTTCGCAGTAATCTCCGGTTGTTTTATCTGAACCCGCAGCATTCGGTGAACTTCCAGCGTCACAAAATATCAATTTGCAGGAAAAAAGTCACGGTTATCAGTGAGGTTTTCACAAGTATGCAAATGTGGCATACAAGTAAACTCGTCCCGACAAAAGTGCACTGTTAAAAAAAGTTTCCTTCATTTTACGGAAAAGTGCTGGTAAAAATGTATCCAGAAGTGCCCGTAAACTCTCCGTAAGATTTCGGACACATTGATTTTCAGAAACGGACTTTCCGTAAATTTCACGGGACTTCTCCGTTAATTTCCAAGTTAGTTTTCTGTACTTTCCGTTTAAAATAAAAAGATAAAGTGAAAAATGTCTTTATTTTCGTTACGTGGGTTTTCTACCGTGAATAAAAAATTATATTAAAAAAGTTAAAATATTTTGTTCCTAAGCGAGGTTTGAACCCGAGTCAAAAAATTACCGGTTGGCGACTCTAACTCGAGGCCAAAATGAATACGGAGACTTTCCGTATTTTGTATTTACGGACTTAATTCCCTTCTCCGTCATTACGGATTGCCTTTACGTGTATACACTGTACATTTCCGTAAAAAGTTCCGTAAATATACGGAAATTTTTAACGGTGTAGAACAAGACGCTAAGGAATGCTGGACGGCAAATAAAACACCTACCGCACGCCAGAGAGACGTCCTTGCATTCGTACTCTTGAAGGACGACTGGAGGTTTAACAGGTTAAGGTCCGCTCATAAGTTGCGTAACACGATTACAACAAACGACGTGTTTACACTCGAAGAAGGGCAAGATCGACTCATTTACACAACGTATTCGAAAGCTCTACAATTACTAACGAAATTCTCAGCTGTTTCTTAACGTTGACATAAGCTAGTTATGGACACGGTGTTCTAAATACGCCACGGAATCGGAAATAATATTATACTCAAAGCTCTTTTTTTTTTTTTTTTTAATACTTGCACTTGAAGCTTTCAAATGTTACCAAAAATACGTGACATGCAGATAAACAGCATAGTCCATTTACGTGGTCTCGCAGGAATCAAACTGGCGACGAAACGAATGCACTAATATGGTATTTAAGTATTTCGTAAAATGTACCATTAAGCGCCAGGCTTACGGGCTGTTCACCATTAATTGAGAACTTTTTAAATCAATATTTGAAAACTGTCACTTCCCATAATTGTATTTTATTGGGGACGCTAAATGGTATACGCTCAGTAAAGTTGTTAACGACGGAAAATAGTTCCACGAATTAAAAGTGTTCGGTAAACATTTATGAAAACTGAAATATTTCTTTTACTTTCTGTATTATTTTTTAATTCCTATATATGTAGGAATAGAAAATTTCTAAAATGTTTGCTTTTCTAATAATTTCACCATTTCACCTGGGCGATGCGTAAATGAAGCGATCAAGCCCATATAAATGATAATGTTATGGCGGAATAATACATAATATGCTTACAAGTAGATATTAATCAGGGCTTTCAGAAGTGCACAGTTTACCATGAACAGACTATACAAAATTTTACTGTTCACAACAGCGATATTAATGCTCAAACTCTGTCACTAGAAAATGATCTTAACTTGCTTTGCTGAAAAAGAAAATAAAAGTTAGTATTTATTTAGCCATATTTTTGCCTTTGGCAAAATGTTTTGGGTTTTTTAATTGCATCCTAAGAGAAATAAGTCTTGACATTCGTTGTTTGGGAACAAACATTTTCGTTAAAAAAAATATATATGTGTTAATTTTACCGTATGCTTCTCTGTAAATGGGTCAAACTTAGACTTGGGGGATTGATATTACGAGTTGGCGAATTTTCCCTTTGTGTAACTTTACCATTGAGCAGTAACAAATCAGTTGTCGACGCTTCGGTTGGATCCGAGGAGGTGGGGAAACTCCTAACTGTAATGCCGAGGTCAGACTTGTAAAGTTTTTGAAATGTGTAAACAGTCTAATTGGATAACAGCGCCAGGAATTATTAATAGGCTTTTCGCGGTAAACCGAGCACTTTTGAAAGCCGTGCTTAAGATCTACTTGTATACACATTGTGTAGTCTTCCGCCTTATCTAAAATTAAGATTACCATGGGCCTCATAACTTTATTCATGCTTCGGTCAAGTGAAACTGTGCAATTATCAGAAAAAGGAAATAATTTTCCAATCTGCTCATTTTTACACTTCCGTGCAGCAAAAGAAAAAAAAAATAGAAAGCGAAATAAATAACTTAAGTTATCAGAAGTGGTCTCCCAACACTTTTTATTCGACGTTAAGATATGAAACTATTTTCCTTTTAACGTTACCAACTTTACTGGGCGTATGTCACTCAGAGCGCACGTCAAATTATATGCAGGCAGGAGAAGTGACTTTTTTCTAATGTTGATTTCAAAAGTGGTTACTTTATCGTGAACAGTATTTATATATGAAACCCCTTAAACACTAGTCATGTGTAAGTGCACACGTAATATCTTAGGGCGAAAAAGGTATATAACGCGATGCGTTACGAACAACAAGCAATAGCTGGAAAATACGCTACATTGTCATTCAGGTCCCGCAGAATTATGACGTAAATCATACCAGTATCAGAGTCACCATATAGATGCCGGTTAAAAATATAGCAGACCAATCCGAGGGCAGCTTTGTAAACGTTTGCAGGCAAAAATCAAGCACGCGCCCGGTCGGTGTCCTAGTTTCTGAATCCCCGCCAAGGCCGCCAAGTGCGACTTGTAATATTTAGTTACCCGCTCGTAGAGACTGTACAAAGGAGGTAATACGTTCCTTCGTGGCTCTGTACTTCCTATGTACAAAGGAGGTAATACGTTCCTTCGTGGCTCTGTACTTCCTATGTACAAAGGAGGTAATACGTTCCTTCGTGGCTCTGTACTTCCTATGTACAAAGGAGGTAATACGTTCCTTCGTGGCTCTGTACTTGCTATGTACAAAGGAGGTAATACGTTCCTTCGTGGCTCTGCACTTCCTATGTACAAAGGAGGTAATACGTTCCTTCGTGGCTCTGTACTTCCTATGTACAAAGGAGGTAATACGTTCCTTCGTGGCTCTGTACTTCCTATGTACAAAGGAGGTAATACGTTCCTTCGTGGCTCTGTACTTCCTATGTACAAAGGAGGTAATACGTTCCTTCGTGGCTCTGTACTTCCTATGTACAAAGTTCTCAATTATAAGATGCCCGCTTCCTGATGCGAGAATTGCGCAGAAAACGAGTTTGAAATATGCTTTCGTATACAGCGAACTGCGGAACGAATATTTGCGATCGGTTTTCCAGCGAAAAGACGCCCCGTGAAATTTAACACGGACAGAAATAATTAGATTTCTAGTTTAACATTTTCGAAAGCAATGCCCAAATCTCTTTATCTGTCAGTTGCACGACCTTCCGTCACACGTAAAAATTAATACAGTTCTGATCCTAATGACTGCTAGCCCTGGCATTGAGATGTTGCTGCAGGTATATTACTTGGACTTAAATTATTACTATTTCGTTAATTATTACAAGAGACATGGAAATTCGCATTATTTTCTGGCAGCACGCTAAAATTCACCGTCCTATACATGTTTGAGCCGGTTCCACGTATTTATAGGCTTCTGCAGAAGTGAGGACACATTTTCCCTTTCTGCTTGATTGGACACGATTGGGCCAAGTGGTTTCCTATTGATCCGAAGCCGTCCTGGGCATGTCCTAACAAACTGTAATCCGATGATAATGGCAATACAAAACAAAAGTGTTTGAAGTCTCGTCTGCCGTCAAATAATAACGCGAATTTTGCATGTCTCTAGTCATTACTATATCGTATACAAAACAAACAAGGAACCGAATATAAATTCCACTTATTTAAGTGCTTCACATTTTGCATGACGTAAAATTGCATGACTTCCCATAGGCTAACGAAGTTACTGCCAATATTATTAGAAAATTGACTCCAATTAATATTAACGTAAAAAAAAAAAAGATCTTTTCACTGGCACGGGGTTTTGAAAGGTTGATTTTCAAAATAGCCCAAGGGCCACGGTGGTGTAGTGGTTAGACTACTCGCCGCCCACCCCTAGGCGAAGCGGGTTTTGATTCCCGGCGGGGTCACCCCCCGGATTTTCGCTTGTGGGAATCGTGCCGGACGATGTGGCTGATCGCGCTTAGCGGCGATGACGCCCTTGCAGCGCGTGTCGTCGTAACCCTTACGGTTCCCGCGGAGGAAACCTATGCAGGTAGCTGGCGAGGTAACAGCGCGTGGCGGGTGTGAAGGGGGGAGGGGGGAGAGAGCTGTAGCCCCTGGCGCCTATCGGGCTCTGGACGCGGTAACGGAGAAACGACAGAGCCGCCGCGCACCGGAGACTTTCACCTCGTCCCGGTAGACGACGCCCGCTCGCTGACATGTCTTCCGTACCGCGCCTCTCTGGAACGCTCACGCGACACTGCCACGATTATCTCTCCTTCCGTCTCCCCCTTCTATATTCTGGTGACTGCGGGCCTTCGGCACAGACTTTATAATATTTCATTTATAATTAATAGAGACCTGCAAAAAAATTCGCGTTATAATCCATTCACGGTTACTTCAGCCTTTTCCGAAGCCCTGCTTAAGTTCTACTTCCAGGATATTCCTCCGCCTCGTGCAAACTAAGCTTAGCTAAGCCTGGAGAATTACACCAGAGGGACAAAGCACCACATTCGTGCGCACTAAGTGTAACAGTATTTTGTATAAGAACTACTTCTCACTAGGCGCTACCAACATACATATTTTCTCCCTGTTTTTATTTAAATTATTGATAAATCAAGCATTATAATTTATACATAAAATATGAATAACATTTCAATTTAACAAGGGAAAAAAAGGTAAGTTTTATGAATACGAGTATAAAACGCTGGTGATACAGGACGTATTTAGGAAGTGACTAAACATTTCATACATGGGGAGATTTTTCAAAGGTTTGATTCAAAAAGGCCGAAGGAACCTTGAATGGGCTATATTTCTGGGGGACACCGTAAACTTCAAACACATTCACCTCTGCAATAAGCTTTTCATTAGACAATACTTTATTTGACACACCCTGTCTAACTCTGAGCCAATAATTGAACACTTCACAATTCTGTAGTGCAATCACGTGTAGTCCGGTCAGAAAGGGCGGGACTTCACGTCTACGCACAGCAGCTAGTGGAGAAACGACGCCGACTCAGTATATACAGTAGTGCGAAGTTAAGCCTGATGCCAAAATATAACGAGTATTGTGCAGGTCTCTAATAATTAACATTAATAAAAACAGTGAGTAAATAAGTGTGCCGTTAATGCCTAGTATAGGCTGTTCACGGTAAAGTGAGCACTTTTGATGCCCTAGTTACTTTTTCCTTTCAGCCATTTTTCATCCTTTAATCACCTTTTAAAATAAGTTTTTCCATGTAGGTGATAAACACAGTGTGTATATTCCACTGCACTCGCAAGTTAACGTCTTCTGTCACGCAAAAATATATTTATTGACTATTGTTCCAAATGAAAGGGGTTTCAAAAGTGCTCATTTTACCGTGAATGGCCTTTAAGAAATAATTCTTAAGCAAAATATTACCACACTGAGTGCGCGCGGATGCGGTGCGTTTTCTCTTTGGTGTAATTTTCCAGACTCGGTTAATCGTTGTTTGCATGAGGCGGAGGGAAATCCTGGAAGTAGAACTTCAGCTGGGTTCTTCAGGAAAGTTCGAAGCGTAGATTAAAGACAAGGGCGAAGTTAAAGTATTATAAATGTTAAGAGAAGTAAATGCAGTATTTTCAAACGCAGCGCTTTTACGCGATGTTAATCCAGAGAACTACTTCCCGCGCATCGCTGCCAAACAAATTGGGAGCCGGCCACTTCCAGTTAGTGTGTCTGGTGAAATATTATGCATTTAGAGGCAGGATATATTTATATCCAAAGGCTGATTTCAAATGCTCTTAAATACTGTTCACGATAAAGTGAGCACTTTTGAAATCAACCTTAGAAAATAGTCACTACTCTACCTGCATATATTTGTACGGGCGAACTAAGTGGCATGAGCCCAGTAAAGTAGGCAACGATGAATGGAAAGTAGTTCCGTGTCTTAACGTCGAATGAAACGCGCCAGGTAATTATTTATTATAAATTAAATCATTCTTTCACTTTCTGTTTTTTTTTTAATGAATGGAAGTGTAAAAATGAGCAGTTCGCAAAATATTTTCTTTTGTTATAATTTCACAGTTGCACTTGACTGACGCATGAATAAAGTGACGAGGCCCATGACAATGTTAATTTTACCCAAGGCGAAAGACTACACAACGTGCATAGACCCTTTACAAGTAGATCTCAAGCAGTGATTTCAAAAGTGATCACTTTTTATCCGAGAACAGCATATAGTTAGCCACGAACGGCGTGTTTGTCTGCGGAGTATATGTTACTAATTCCTTGAGGGTAAGAAGTAGTTTGTTTTCCGAGGTGTTTCGTGTACGAGGGAGAGCGGCAGTCAGCCTCGAGGACGTGTCCTGTGTTTCTCAATCCCCGTGTGTCGGGGACGGCTCTATCATTAGCGCTGTGGCAGCGGCCTTCGGTTCCACTCAGTCGAGCGCGTGTATTTAGCACCGCGTGGCTTGTTAAAGGCGCTTCACGATAAAGTGACCACTTTTGAAATCAACCTCAGAAAAAAGTCACTTCCCCCTGCGTGCATGTACTGCAACGAGCACACTGAGTGACTTGCGCCCGGTAAAGTTGGTAACGATGGATGGAAAGCAATTCCATATCTCAACGTCGAATAAAAAGTGTAAGGTAACCATTTGTTATAATTTGAATCATTTGTTTTCACTTTTCGTTTTTTAAATGCTTCAGTGTGTAAAAATTTTTCCAGATTTATCAAATGTTTACCTTTGTAATAATTTCAGAGTTTCACTTGACCGACGCATGAATAAAGTGATAAGGCGCATGGCAATACTAATCTTACATAAGGTGGAAGAATATACGACGTGCATTCAAGTAGATCTTAAGCAGGGCTTTTAAAAGTGCTCATTTTACCGTGAACTGCCTATAACTGGAAGGCATGCTGTTATGATGTGATCAGGCCTTAACTGAACTGCCTGCCTGATCGCACCTTCAAACATTGAACCAAGGCACGAGCGTGACTGCAACAACACCTCGCGAAAGACAGTTGCAGAAACCCCCATCCACCGGACAGTAAACGGGACCGACAATATTAAGCAACACGCCTGATATATGCCAGTGTAACACTGGGAGTGGCGGCGTCTTTTGTCATTGGGGTAGCGGACTAAGAAGATATGGAGATGGGCATGTCCGGCCGTCGTTCACTGCCTCCTATAATCAGCCTCTGGAAACATGAACTAGATGGGGACTTTCCAATAAGATTGTAATAGTACTGGCGTGCGTTAATAAAACTCTATATGATTAATTAAGCACCTTTGTATTCCATTTAAGTTCCCCCGATCAATAGTCACGTAAATAGTTATTGTATAATCCTTACGTTCAATAAACTCCATCTTATACTGTTGTGCTCTACTTAATCATGACTCATTATTTACCTACATCCATAGTCCTTTTCAGGAATGAATTGACTTAAGGATCCTATGTACTGAAACGTTTTCTGTAAAATCGTTGTTTGTCTATGTCGCTATCTTTTTACTTTTACAATATTAAGTGTATTAATTGTGCTGGGGGGGGGGGGGGGGGGAGATCGTGAAAGTGGTCAAATATCGCATTTTTAAAGTTTGCCTATGAAGTTTCTTTAAGCGGTAAGAGAAAAATACGAGTATACGCAGGTAGTTTGATCTGTGTACTTTCATCGCGTGTAATAAAACCCCACAGTTACAGATATAGTTTAAGGAGTAAAGGGTTAGGACGGAAACACTGCACGCCTTGCGCGTAGGAGCTTTGAGGCACTAGGCGTGCGTGTTAGTGTCGCCCGTATCGCTCCCTCGCTTCTTGACCTTGAACGCGCAGTACATGGTCCAGCAATGGCAGTGGCAGAAGTACCCGAATAAAGCTTCTTACACAATAGGAAATTTTAGCATCTGAATCTACGTTTCCTTTCCTCTGAAGAAACAATCAATACACAATACAATTGTAAAGTCAGAGTTTAGACAATTGATTTGCGAGCTTCGTAAATATATGTATCTTCCTATGTAAATAATTATGACATTAACCAGGAATGCATTTTACCTACCTTTTTTTTTAAAAAATCCGCATTAAAATTAAAAGTTTATTCCAAAACAAAAAACTAATTTTTTTACTTTATTAAAAATGTCAATTCATGTATTTCCTCTCCACGTTATAATTATTTGCCATTTATTTCATCTAAGACAAGCTTTGTTTAATATACCGAGATTAAAATTGCCGTACAATGAAAAAACGCACTCTTCGCATAACCTCTGTTAGATTCTCGGAAAAATGACTGTTTGACTATGACTTTAATAAATTTCAAATTTTCGAAATCGTAAAGTCAAGAGTGCTTGACTTTACCTTTGACAGTTCCATTGTGTCAAGCTCCATAAGAAACAACATGTCGGAAAGCAAATCGTAAAGTGAAATGTTAAAGTTTTCAACTGTGCAAGGGTCTTTAGCCAAGTCCACATCGGGACTTCCCTCGTAGCTCACGTAGAAACCAACGGCAAATATGGCGAGGAATTCTAGGCGCTCTCTCATCATTGCCGAAGCTCAGAGCGGGGGGTGTGCTCGGGCCCTTGTGAGGGCCCTTATACCACCCATTCGGTTGCAGCAGTTTCCCTCACCAGACCGCAAAGAACACATAGCCCAGAGGTCAGGACGCCCTGCACGTCCCGACGCAAGAATTCTAGGCGCTTACACCCAGTTGCAGGTGCGATACCGCTACAGTTATAAAGAGGCCACTTTTAATTAAAATTTTAAGCTACGTGAATTAATAAAGAAAAAAGAATTTACTGAGTTACGAAGTTATTTTATATTTGATTTATGGTTATTGCATTAATTTTTTTGAGTAGAAAATAGAGAAAATCCGGTACGAATGCGATTCTCTCTCTTGCCTAATGGGCTTAATGCTATTTTACTAAATTCAACTGTATATGTTTCATGTTCCTCACTCATTAAATTCATTGTTCTATATTGCATCTTCTCTTTAAACAAACAGTTCTTATAGTCCTCAAATGCAATCCTCTTATTAACTTCACATTTCGTTACACCCTTCGATCTTTTATTTTCTTTGTTATCAACCTTGTAAGCATACATTTTTGCTTGTAAACCAACAAATTCTTTCATTATTTTGCAATTACATTCATATTTCATTTTGCCTTAAACTTTCTTGTTTATTTGAGGTATGGATAAATATTGTCATTTGGATAATCGCTTGTATCACATTTTTCTGTTATTGTTTTCATATCTTCATAAAAATCGTCTTTTTATGATATATATATACATATATATATATAGCTATCGGTATATTTATAACATAATTCAATTTTATTGTCTTATTTTGCTTCCATAACTTTATAATGAAAATTATAAATTAATCCATTTAATGGATTATACATATATATTGCTAATTGTATTCCAATGATTCTATCTAAAGTCCATCCTGTGCCTCTTCTTTGAAATTCAGATAATTGTGTAATTATTTCTTGGTGTGTATTAATTTATAAATCCTTTTAATATCTCCTTCATTCAATATTGTATAATTGGGTGATTGAAATGTGAATAATTCTACTTGATTATTTTCTTGTTTGCGACAATTGGCATATAATTTAATGCTGGTTTTCAACCCTCTAAATATCCTAAGATTCTTGCGTATTATCTCAAAAACTACAGTTGTCATATAACGTAAAAATTGATTACGCTGTACTAAATTAAAAGAATTTTCAATGTTATATGTTGATATCCTTTTAAAGGCTTTATTAACTAAGAAATTTTTTATTAGTTCTTCTTCTATTTCTTTTGCCATCAAATAAATTATTATAAAATGGAAATATTTCTTTCTATCTTTGGGATATAATTAATTGATATTTGAATCAGCCAATGGTAAATTTGTAAAAATATTCTTCGTTATCCCATTTTTTACCCGCTGGCTTTTATTTCTGAGTTTTACAAATACATTATTAGAAAATGGGAATATTTCTTTTAATTCCAATTTCTCTTGTTTTACAAATTTATTATTAGAGAATGGAAATATTTTTTTTTCAATTTATTTCTATCTTTTGTATATAATTCATTGATATTGGCATAAGACAATGGCAAATTTGCGAACTTCCTTCTTCTCTGCCCATCAATAATAAATGTTATAATAGCTGTAATTAAATCTGCTTTTCTCAGATGATGCAAATATTTAATTTTAAATCGTCTACCTATACTTCCTAACTACCGTACTCTATTCTCGCCCAGCTTAACTGCTAGATTGTTTGTCGCCACAATTCTCTATTTATAAGCAATCAAAATTTATAAATAAATTTAAAAATAGGTATACGGGATGAATCGAAATGTGCTCAAATTATTGGGAAACCGTATTTAACTTCTTGTTATGACGATAATTCTTCATATAATCACTAAAACATTTTTTACATGCGATTGAATATTTGTCTTTGCTATTTTTATTAAGAGAAAATAATTTTATATATTTATTCTCATTACACACTTTACATGTTTTTGTCGGATAATTATCATGTTGATTTACATTCAGAATATATATTGCTCTATTGTGTAATTCACTATTTTTATGCTTTTTGAGAGATGTATTATAAACATATTTTCCACATTCGCACATTACTCTCTCTCTCTCTCTCTCTCTCTCTCTCTCTCTCTCTCTCTCTCTCGCTCTCTATTTTAATTCATGGCTACTACCATATTCACTATAACTTTTTTTACACAAGTTAAAATGTTTATCTTTTGTGTGATTATATGGTGCAAAGCTTTCTATGTTTAATATTTTGCCACACTTCTTACATTGCTTGCATGTGTTATTATTTTACATTTCGAGCATATTTTCCATTTTATTTATTAAGAAAATCAATTTGTTAAGAGAATGAAAAATACTTTTCTTTGATAATTGTTTACCTTTCAAATAAACACAAAAATGGAGGCTCTGCTCAACAAGCTGAACAATTCATATGAATTCACTAAACTAACGGATCTATAAATTGATAAATGTTATTAAGTCACAGATTTTCGAATTTATGAATCTAAATTCTTTAAAAAAATTAATTGTATTCTAGGCGATAGGTATAAAATTAAAATAAGTGAAAAATTGAAAATCTACGCATGATATTGTATTCATGTAATAAATATAATTATATTAATTTGTATATTTTTATTAGATTTTTAGCATTAATTTGCTTGGTTTAGATTGCTCGCTTGCAAAATTGACATTTTTTCTACAAAACGTGGAAAATTGCTTGAAAGGCGAGAAATTTGCATGTTTTTTGCTTAAATTCTGATGTTTTTTTAAGTGGCACAAATTGACATGGTATTTTTGGTAAAATTTAACATTTGCTTAATTTTGGCTTCAATTTACATGATTTCCGAGGAAAATTGCTTGTTTTGGAGTAAAAAAACCTGGAAATCTCGATGAAAATAGGGTAGTAAGCTAGAATCGGCCTAATATATCTACTTATTATTGCTTTGCCCTTGCAAAATCCTTCGACATGTTGTATTGCCGTAATGAAATGCAGCGACTTACGGTATCAGAAATAGCTGAACAAAAATGTATCTCTTTGCCAAAATATTTGCTCACGAAGTTGGCATGAACTGTTACGTCGTCCTGCATTTTCTTGTTTTGTTCTGTATTTGCTTTCAAAAACCTGCAGTCTGTTCAGCACTAATTAACTCGAATAAATCTACGGGCAGGGCTGTGTACATGAAAAAGGCGGAGGTTGAAGGAGGTACATATAAGGGGATTCAGGCTTTTACCTTACGGACGTAATGAGATGTCACTTTTTCACAATTTATTATCAATGCCCATGATTACTGGGAAAAGGTGATGATTATTTGTGTTAATTGCCTCATAAAGCTTTCATAGGATATAAATTTTCATACTTTCCCTTCAAACTACGATGAAGGTATACTTGATTCTGCAAATAATTACAAATGATTATGCATTACACTTTGAGGGGTTCAATTACGGTGTGTAATAAAGCCATAATATTTTTTTAATTTCCCAAACTTAATAATTTTCTCGCTGAGTTCAAACACTACCTATTACAAAATCGTATCTACGGGCCTGTCTACGGGAAAGCTATGTTTGAACACACGTATAGGCTACTCACGGTAAAACGAGCACTTTTGAAAACCCTGCTTAACATCTACTTGTATGCACGTTGTGTATTATTCCGCCTCATGTGAAATTAACATTGCCATCGGTCTCATCACTTTATTCATGCGTCAGTCAAGTGAAACTGTGAGATTATTAGAAAAGTAAATATTTTACAGATCTGCTCATTTTCACACTTCAATGTATTTACGCCAAAGAAAAAATAGTTATCACAAATAGTTCCCTAACCCTTTTTATTTGACCATGGTATTTGGAACTACTTCCCATCCATCGTTACCTGCTTTACTGAGCGCATGTCACTCAGTGCGCCCGTGGAGAAGTGACATTTTTCTAAGGTTGAATTCAAAAGTGCTCATTTGATCGTGAACGGCCTTTAGCTGGAAAGACGCACTGACGGGTGTTGCTGTCCCGTGGCTGGCGAGTTGGCAAAACAAGCGGGACAGCTGTGGGGGGTGTTGAAAAGAAATCAATCAGTATTCAAGCTGAGGGAGAGACGTCAGTCAGGCGGCGTCTGTGAAAGGCTCTCTTGACGCCTGCAGTCGATGCGGAACGGCGCAGCAGGATTCACGCTCCGAACCAAGTCTCCATTGTGTCTCAATAGACGGGACACGCCCTCCAGGTAATGGTGGCTACTCCTCGCGACAGCTTGACATGGCAAATCATAGTGCTCTGTGTTCTTTGACATGGGGCACGCCCTCGAAGTAATCATGACCAAAGGTTGTTCACGATAAAGTGAGCACTTTTGAAATCAACCTTAGAAAAAAGTCACTGCTCCTATCTGCACATATTTTAACAGGCGCAATGAGTGTCATGTGTCCAGTTAAGTTGGTAACGATGGAGGGGAAATTAGTTCCATACATCAACGTCGAATAGAAAGTGTCAGGTAACCATTTGTAATAACTTGAATTATTTCTCTCGCTTTCCGTATTTTTTTTAAATGCATCGGAGTGTAAAAGTGAGCAGATTTGTGCAATATTTCCTTTTCGAATAATTCTACAGTTTCACTTAACCACGCATGAATAAAGTGATGAGACACATTGCTATGTTAAGTTTACATGAGGCGGAAGAACACACAACGTGTATACAAGTAGATCTTAATTAGGGTTTTTAAAAGTGCTAATTTTACCGTGAACAGCCTCTATTCCTCGTGACAAATCGAGATGGCAACTGCCAGTAGGCGTACTGGTTGTACCCCTAATCAAGTAATGGCAACTACTCCCTGCGACAACTTCAGATGGCAAAATGACAGTGTGTTCTCTGAAATAGTCGGGCACGCCGTCGAGGTAATGGTGATTACGTCTTGCGATAACTTGAAATGGTTTTTACAAGTACTCTTTATTAGATAGTTGGTTCACGTCCTTTAAGTAATGGCGGTTACTCCCTGCGACAACTTAAGATGGTAACTGAGAGCGCCGTGCTCTTTGTGATAGTCGCAACACTCCCTCCAGGTAACGACGACCACTCCCTTCGACAACTCGACTGGCAGTGCTTTGAATGACTCTTGCAATTAAGATAAATAATTAAACAAAAACTTTTATTTTGGATGTACGGTATTGCTCAGTCGTAATAAAGCCACTGTGCACGCCAATGTCCTCGTTACATCATTCAGTTTTTGACATTTATCATGTATGTCTATTTTCGTCAGTGTGTTTGCTTTGTTGTCTTAGCTGTGCTCTCTTCGCTTCTGTTAGGGACCTAACGAAAATGACGGTATATTAACGTAGAATGTCCTTGTCACTGTGTCCTACGGAGTTATTTTCATGTATTTATGATGTCCTAGTTGTTCGTTCGTTTTAATTATTTGCTCCATTTTTGTCCTTCTTACATTTTAACTGGTTCAGAGGAATTCCTTGTGTTATTTACATATAAGCTAACAGCTAGGACCTTCTAAGACCTAGCTTGTTTTCGGTATCAGTGTGTTCCCCTTTCAATGGTGTATGTCCAAAACAGTTTTTCATTTTGTGCGTGTGGTGCAAGGCATTTAGGTCGTCAGATTTGAAACAGTTCGCAGTATCCATAACGCTCTAATCGTGCGGGAAACTATGCGGACGTTTCCGTTGGCCGACGAGTTTTCTCGCGATATTCCCGTTTCCCAACCATTGCATTCCGTCGCCGATGCTCCATCCTCACCTCACTTCTCTCCCATCCCACTAATGAACTCAGTGCTTAAGGGTCCTATGTACTGAAACGTTTTCTGCGAACTCGTTATTCGCTCGTAAACACGTTTCTCTGTAAATAAAAGTTCTGGAAATACGACATTTTATCAGAAAAGATAATAAAAAAAACAGTTATATGTGGCCCAATTTTTTTACTTTGTTCATATGAAGTGTATTCTTGGAGAAAAAAAATTTCGTGAAAATGGTCAAATATCGCATTTTTAAAGCTTGCCTATGCAGTTTCCTAGGAGAGAATTTCAAAGGTACAGACGTAGTTTAATCTGTGGTATTTCATCGCGTGTAATAAAACTCCACTCTTACAGATCTAATTTGCACAGTACAGCGTCACGGCGGAAATACTGCACGCCTTGCGGGTAGGAGCGATGAGGCGCTAGGCGTGCGGGTTAGTGTCGCCCGTATCGCTCCCTCGCTTCTTGAACTTGAACGCGCAGCTACTCAGTCCCCTTAACCCTGCGAAGTCCCCGTGTCCGTGATAGATGGCGTAGTTACATGCAAGATATATGCTTGGCGCTGTCCACAACAAAGTGTTCTGAGTGTCCTACTTGTGTGTTGGAATTTGATTTGTTGAAGTGTCTGCACCTATAATTTGTGAATGTTAGAGGTGTCGGACTCCAAACAATTAATAATTTTATATTTGTACCAAACATTGTTAAAACTCACACGCATTATATGTGTTGACATTTTTCTCGAATAAAAAATTTTTACACTGTTTATTTTTGGAATAATTTGATGTAAAATTCAAAATTCTTCGGTGGTGTTGCAGCCGTATTTAACAAATACTATCTTGTACATATGAAAAAAAATGACAAAGTAAACTAATCCCATGGGCTACCGCGTGACATATATTATGTAATCACCAAATAACAAGCCATACATATGTACGGCTTGTTATTTGGTAAGTATATATATATTATATATATATATATATATATATATATATATATATATATATATATATATATATATATATATATATATATATATATGGTCTTAGATTTAGCCCATTAACTGCATACATTCTGTTAGACCTCCCTTGATTCATTGTTCACGTAATATATGAAATAATGAAACACTGTGGTAGGTTAGGCTGGGTTAGCTTAGCTTAGAATAGGTTAGGTTATAATGCATATTGTAAATCACATGCAATCACTATTCACAAGCGATGTTTCGTCAATGTAAAACAGAATACATTTAAAACACAAATAATCAACACTCGAGATTTATGAAATGACTGCAATTACTTCCATTATGAATAATAAACATCTAAAAACATTATTTTAACATTTAAATACATTGTGTTTTAATTTATAACCTAACCGGCATGCAGACCACCTCAATGTTATTACAAAAAAATAGTGTAACCTAACCAACGAAAATGACATATTATTTCTATCTATTTGTAATAAAGAAAACCATCCCAACAGCCAAGTAGAATTGACCCATGCTTGCAGTGTTTCTACTGTCGTTCTCGTCGCGGTATAAGGACAGGTGTCAAATGTATATGTCCGTGTTAAAAATATATGCAAGAATCTCTTAATATTTAGATTTTATTAAATATACTAAAATCTAAATATTAAGAAATTTCTGCATAATTTTTACATTAAAAAAATGTATGAACATGTTATTTGACGATTGCATAAGTCAAGCAGTAGCCCACGACATTAGTTTATGTTATTAATTTTTCCATCTGCACAACTAGTATTTGTTAACACTGCTGCAACAAAACAGGAGAAATTTGTATTTTGACGTCAAATTATTCAAATAATATAAAGTGTAAAATCCTTATATTCGGGGAAAATGTCATCACTAGGGATAGGAAAATTTCGCGAATTCATTTCGGGACAAGCCAGACATCGAACACATATACAGTGAAGTCACATTTTCAATTTTGGATCGCAGTTTACTAGGGACGCCCTGGGAGCCGCTGAGCCAATAGCAGATTTGCAAGGAAACAAGTTGCGAACCCCATACTGCCATATGCGGGGTAACACTGCCTGCGCTGTACGGCAGCAATCACTGAATAGACACCTAAGGCTCCAGTACACACAGGACTGTGGTGTCTAGCCTGCATTTCATTGAACTCGCGAAATTTTCCTAACCCTTAGTCATCACATGCATTGCGTACGAGCTGAATAATTCTCGGTACAATTATAAAATTATTATTATTATTATTTGTTTCAGACACCCTTGATGCCATAGGCTTGTTACCTTCCCTTTGGAGCCTCATGCAAACTAAGCAGAACTTAGTCTGAAAAATTACACCAAAGGACAACGCACTGAATTCGTGCGCACTCGCTTGTAATACTATTTTTCATGAGAACTATTTCTTACTAGGCGCTAACCAACACACATGTTTTCTCGCCGTTTTTATTTATATTTATTATAAATGTAATGCTGTGATTTATGACTAAAATATAGGCAAATCTCCAACTTAACGAAAAATAACATATTTAAATGTAATTAGAGACATAAAACGCTTGAGATACATGGCATATTTAGGAAATAACGAAACACGCCGTAGGCCTACTTGGGGTGATTTTTCTAAGGTTTGATTAAAAAATCGTAAAGAAATCGCGAATAGACTATAGTTCACGGTTGGAAGCTAAAAAAACATCACGTGCGATGCACGACGTATAGTTTAAAGTGAATCCCAAGGGCGGCACATACCTTTGAAGTTGGACCTGAAGCTCTACTGGATATAGAACACTGAGTGTCAGGCTAATGTGTAACGTTCATTTGAAATTAAGAAAATTAAAATTTGGAAGGTTTACAAATCTAGATGAGTTCAATCTCTAATAAAAAAATCTTTAGTTGAAAATACTACCACAAAAAACGACTGAGAAATATTTGTCCAAATTTGGCCTTTGATTCCCTGTACGCCCATGCATGGCGAAGCCTGGCCTTAAGTCGAAATTAGAGTAGTAACCGTGATTATTTCCGTGAAATAATTCGATAACAGCGACAAACAGGTGTTGTGGTTTTTTTTCTCCATATATTTGTTCCGTTACACAGTACTCGCACACTCGATGTTCCATCTTCAAAACGTTCTGGTTGCCGCGGTGGTGTAGTGGTTAGACTGCTCGCCTCGTACCTTAGTGAACCGGGTTCAGTTTCTGGCGGGGTCGTCCCCCCCGGGTTTTCGCATGTGGGAATCGTACCGGACGATACCGCTGGTCGGCGAGTTTCCTCGGGGTTCTGCCCCCTAACTCTCATTCCGGCGTTGCTCCATACTCATCTCGCTTCTCCCTCATCGGCTCTCAAGACCTCCACGTTAAGAGCCGCCATACACCTCCACTCACCTTAAAAATGTTCTTCAATATTTGTACTAAACTAGGGTCTCAAGTCCATAGGATTCACTTTAGACCATAAGTCGTGAATATTGTTATGTGGGATGTCTGAGGGGCATATCTGAGTTCGTGAGGGATGGAAGTCTTAATAAAAATAAATATGAAATAAAAAATAAAATAACAAAACTTTATTTCTTGTTTATTAAAACAGCTATTATTTACGTCATTAAATTAACTGCATCCACCAGTACTCTTTATATTTAACAGTGGGTGCAATATTTAATGTCCATTTCAACTCTAATTAAGTTCTTCTCAATGCCACAGTTTGGCTACAGTTAACTTACTCAGACTCGTCATTAACAAGCGTTCCGTCCATCTGTCGCCACCATTTGAAATATCTTTCACTCACGCATCTAGTCCAAAAGTCCAGCCTGCCAGCCGCGCCCTTCACTACTCGATACTCGCAGTTGCAGACTTTCCTTCCGCTGGTCACTTCTCTCGCCGCTCGTTCTTCTATCGCTCGGAACTCAGCCACTCGTTCACTCATCAACTCCAACTCGACTCAATTCTCGGCCCGGAGGCCTGTCGCAATATTTACACCGTTCGCCCTGAGCACCTGGAAGGTTCCACGCACCCGAGTCACGCTGAGATAACGATGTCAGTAATCCAGAACATTCTTCAGATAAACCCGCTGATATTTGTCAATATGATTCTGACACATCCTGTATAGTGCCGGGAATAACCCCTGTGGTCGGCCACGGCGACCTTCAAGTCGACCGAATGCCGTCAGCCCACTCGAATGAAACGAGCGCGGAAGGAAGTGTGAGAAATGTTGGATAGAATCGCACGCTCCCCGGTAGTTTTTGCGGTGCGTTAACTAGAAATATCAGCGGAAGTATAGATGCGCGTTTTCGCACGAAAGCGTCACGTTTCGCTTGGGGGTTATCATGGCATACGTGCTATAAATTGGCTTATGAATGATAATATTAGAGGTGGGAGATTCCCTTTACACACATCGATACTCTAATCCTGACTGAAGTCCGCAACGAAATGTTGTTTCAAGAGATGCACTATTGGTTCTTCATTCGGTTAACGCATTGAGGTCTGCACATATTCACTGCCACTTAAAACAAATTAGAAGTGAGTCATCTATATCCACTACTGCAGGAACACCGGTTCTGTTGGTGCCTACATTAGAACTCACCACCGTCCTATTGGGCCATACCACACCGGACACAACCTTGTACTTTAAAGCCTTAATTATTGGCCGGTCATCAACCAATGAAGAGCCGAGCTGATACTGGCTCAATCAGATGTCCTTTACCGCATAAAAGAATTTACAATCAATCATGTCCCTTTAAGTGGCTATAAAAAATAAATTCTATCGTTAGCAATGTCATTGTTACTGCGCTGTCGTGTTCATGTGAGGTCATGTTAAACACTAGCTGAACAAAGACTGCACATCCATGCGAGTTTTGTTCTGAACAACAAAGACATTTTCAAATTAGCTTTGCTCGAGCTACACTCGAGCATAGTCTACAAAGTGTTAGGCGGGTTTGTATGGTTGTTATTCTGTTGGCCATTACCATTCGGCGGGGAAGACCGAAGACAACTGTAGGATGTAGGCACTATGTTCTGTAAACTTTTAGGATTCGAACCCCGACATTTAACTTCCCTACGTAAAGAGGCAGTACAGTGAACAGTGAACTGAAATATACGGGGGAATCTGGGAAAGTATACTGATGCTTCAAGTCTGTCGAGTTGCCAGTTCTTTTCATTGACACCAGCGAATTTTACTGCTCCAAGCAACTAGTTCCCAGCACGTTAACCTGAGAAGCCAGCCGGAAGAAGAATTGAGAATGAAAATAAGTGAATAATCAATTTCTCAAGAAGTCATTAGCCACGTCTCATCGTCTCTAGATTGTGGCATTACCGTAGTTTAGACGAGCGCCAGGTTTTAAAAGAACCCTCTTTCGACACAGTGTTTTAAAAGAACCCTCTTTCGAGACAGTGTTTTAAAAGAACCCTCTTTCGACACAGTGTTTTTCTGTTACCGGATACCTTACTGCGCTTCATCGTAATACCGCAAATGTTGTCGAAATAGAAAACCCAGCCACTCCTTGCTATGCTGTGGTTGAGTTGAGGGATCTGGGCGACTCTTAACGAGGTCTCGAGAGCCGATGAGGGTGAAACGAGGCGAGAATAGAGGAGCGCCGGAATGCAAGAGCGGGGGAAACGGGAGATCCCCGTGAAAACCTACCAACTAGCGGTATCGTCCGGCTCGATTCCCACTCGCGAATGTCCGGGAGTGACCCGGCCGGGGGTTGAACCCGGTTCGCCTTGGTGGGAGGCGAGCAGGCTAAACGCTCAGCCACCACGGCCCTTGCTGTGCTGTGGATCGGAAATTTTACGCCGTCTGCTTTTGTCATTTCGCCAGATGGTGAAATATCCAGTTTATGAACTGTTCACGGTAAAATAAGTTCTCCTGAAAGCCCTGCGGAAGATCTACTTGTATACACGTTGTGCATTCTTCCGTCTTATGTAAGATTAGCATTGTCATGGACCTCGTCACTTTATTCATGCGTCGGTCAAGTGAAACTGTAAAATTATTAGAGAAGTAAATATTTAACAATTCTGCTCATTTTTACACTACGATGCATTAAAAAACACAGAAAGCCAAAGAAATAATTTAAGTTATTAGAAATGGTTGCTTAACACTTTTTATTCGACGTTGAAATACGGAACTACTTTCCATCCATCATTACCAACTATACTGGGTGCATGTCACTCAGTGCGCCCGTTAAAACCTACGCAGATAGGGTCAGTTACTATTTTCTGAGGTTGATTTCAAAAGTGCTCAATTTATTGTGAACAGCCTTGAATTGGTAATAAGTGTCCTCGAGCTGAAGGGCGTAAGCCAGAAAATTACATGGATATTTCTAGTAACACGTTGGAAGGAGACAACTTGCCAGTAGCCGATTGATACGAGAGCTAGACCGTATTATTGAAGGAATTCGCCGTGGCAGACTAGTTTTTCCTGCTCCCGATGTAAATCACGTCGCCTCGCGGTGGAGTTTTTTTTTTATCACGTCGCCATGTTTTGAGTTGCGCAACCTGTCGGATGCCGCCGAGGTAGTTAACATTCCGATTAACATTCCTGGAGCTCGAGAATTTTATTCAACGATGGGAGCGAGCGTCTTGAATAAGTGTAACAAAACAGGATCATTCTTTAAGGATTCGCGCGCCAGGGCTGCTTTTACTCTACAAAGCAGAAACATGGTGCTGCAACACAAACAAAAGAAACAGGTTTATTTACTTTCAGTGTCGTGTGGTGAAGTGTTGCAAGGTAAGCTGGTGCTTGCTCAGTGCTGTACACACTCGGAGTACGTAGCGGGATATAGTAATCAGAGTGGAGCCGGGGGAGAAACTGGATATACTGCGGCCACTCACGAGAGAACGGCGAGGCACAAATTGCACACGTGCTGTGACGTCAACTGCACTACTACGTTTAAGTGGCCGATGTGGAAACTAGCAAACGGTCAGGCGTAGCACAGAGCAGAAGACAGCCTACTTCGCAACTGTTCACACACGCCGCTGTTTTCTCTGTATTTTTACAAAAGTTCTTAATCGACCGTTTTATTCGCTTCGGATAGATTATTTGCCATGCGTAGAGACAGGAAATTTTCGCGTCTTAAACGACCCGTAGTCCAAACGACCCGTAGTTTACAGGATGTTGCAAAATTGCAAGTTAATACTTCGGGGAAACATTCCTCACATCAGGGGGATGAAAAAATGCTACGGACATAGGTCCGCAAACGCTTCGTTTCTTCGCTACAGCCCGTAATACATAACATACAGTGTATGGCCCGCGGGCTGGATCATTGTTGTGTGTAATGCCATTACAGCGTTCGTTTGCATGATACAAGACACCTCACACTACGACACTACACCTAGAACAGTAGGAACTGCACAGGAATTAGTTACACATGTGTGAAGGCTTATTGTCGGCACTAAAGCAAATGTTCAAAATGCCCTCCATCAGCACGAACACATGCATCAACCTGCCGTTGTATGGACACCCGGATGCGTTGATGAATCCCTGGAAAATTCCTGGTTGTTTCGCAACCCGACATAATACGGTTACGGAGGGTGCACGCATCGTCCACTGGGGTTGCTTACAGAAATACCTTTGAATGTCCCCACAAATAAAAGTCTAGTGGTTTCAAATCAGGGCTCCTCGGGGGGCAGGTATGGGGCTGCCAATTACAGCTGCGATGGCATTCCACAGTACCATGATCCAGCCCGCGGGCCATACACTGTATGTTATGTATTACGGGCTGTAGCGAAGAAACGAAGTGTTTGCGGACCTATGTTCACAATAACATTTTTTTCATCCTCCAGATGTGAGGAATGTTTTCCCGAAATATTGACATGCACTTTTGCAACAGTCTGTATACTCCACTGTCCTATGTATTTTCGAGCCTCAGTTTTGTGTTCATTGGCTGCAACCCTAGTGTGTATAGTGTGTAGCCAGTTTTGGCTTGAACCAAGCGGCGCAAAGTTCGGTACTTGTTTCTTTGCAGGTCTGTTATTGGCTGAGAGTGTCTGGGCGTGTCTAATAAACTGTGATAAAATTGTAAATGTGGCAAAAATGTACACGTTTTAGAAGTCTAGCTTATCCTAAAATGAATTCGCGAAATTTTCCCGTCCGTACCTGTGGTTATAAAACGTGAGTGATAAGTCCTGTAGCCTCCACAGACAGCTCAAAATTATGAAAATAGAGGAAAAAATATAAGAAATATGGCTGTCAGAAATTCGTATTTTAGTGTTCGTGTGACATTTTCATATCAGAGTATTATTTTCATAAGAATGAGATACAGGTGAGCAATTCTAATCAAAATAAAAACATTAGAAACTGCTGATTTAAGGTTTTTAGCTGTTTGATAATGGTAATATTACGTATTTTCTGAAACAATACAGAATGCTCGTACATCTTCCAGCTAAGGGACAAATCTGCCTCGAAAATTGGTAAAGTAGCTAGTTAGAGTATAGGACGTTCACGGTAAAGTGAGCACTTTTCAAGGCCCTTTCAAAATGTATTAACCCCTATTAAATATAGTTTATTGCAGTCTCACACGTTAACTTTTGAAAGTGGTGAAATGTATACACTTTCTTTATTAGTCATATTGCAATGTTTATATTAAAAAGTGGCGGAAAGTTAGAAATTAGTTGAAAGGAAAATTTTAGCAGGGCCTTAAAAAGTGCTCACTTTACCGTGAACAACCTATAATTTAAATTTGTCTTCACTCACGATGTGTTTATTTCCAGTTACTCAAAAAGTGTGGGTTCCTGATAGTTATTGGGCTCGTCAGCCATAGTTTAGTATTAAATTTTAACGGAAAAATATTTTTGCAATTATGTCCGACATAGATAATGGACAACCTGTGCTTCTGTCTCATTCTCCACGCAATATGATAGGCAATAGATGCCCCTATTATTCTCCCTAACAGTGTAAGAAAGTATGAGTTTATGTACAATCTAGTCATCCATTTAGGATGTAGCTCCACTTCATCAGTCTCATAAGGCCATATCCATAGTTTATTTGTATTGGAGTCCAACTACAAATCTCATTTAAAATACTAACTCTTTTGGACAACGTTTCAGCTAAAGTCTCACTCTAGCTGGACTACACAGAAGTATGCATAGGCCTAGGCCTATGGACCATGGTGCTTTGAACTTGTCGTGTGGAATGAGTTAATAATCGGTCACCCAGTTGTTTCGGAGCGCAGTACAATAAGGATGCATCAACCGTGCGGTCCTGAAATCAAACAAACGGTTCGCCACCTACACTATACGTTATTCGCGGAAAAGTGATCACTTTTGAAAGCCTTCTCATTAGGAATAATAGTCAATAAATATATTTTATTTTAGGCTTAGACGTTAACTTCCGAGTGCAGTGTAATGGACACACTGTGTTTATTACTTAAATGGTAATATTTTATTTTAAAAAGGTGTTTAAAGGATAAAAGATGGCTGAAAGGAAAAAGTAGCCAGGACCTCAAAAGTGCCAACTTTACCGTGAACAACCTATAGGCATTAGGCCTACGGAAATTTTCATTATTACGTCTGCGCACTTCATTCACTCTTAAAATAATGCTTCGTTAGTACTGTAGGATAAAATACTGTAACGCTACGAATTTTAACAATATCAATACTACATGTTGTTAAAGACGATTAATTTAGCAATCTTTCTCAAACAACGTTGCGAGCAAACATTAAAACGATCCATTGAATAACTTCTATAAAATTATTAAAAATAATCTACAAAATAACATTAATATATCGGATTATATTTTAAACAATTTTAAGATATGTATATTGGATGTAAAGTAGGAGTGGGTTGCATGCATTAAAAACATTATAATTTTATCGCAAATACACTCATTGCCATAAAAATAGCCGCACCTATAGCTAATCATCCACAACAGGCTAACATTGGCATACAGCACGATCCTTGGCAATACTGCAACTTATTTTATTTTGACTGCGTTTGGCAGGTACAACTGCTACCACTGGGCCACTAACACGACTACCACTACGACAAAATGTACGGTCGTAGGTCGAAACTGGGTACGGGTTAAAGTTTGTATGTCGAGTGTTGGATCAGTGAGTTGATACCGTTCATCGGCGACAGATTCAACACACATGAATAACTTACAGAGTTTGAGAATATGCGAATAGTTACCTACGGGAGGCAAAGGTGTTCGTTTCGTCGAATTTCGCTCCACCTTTACCGTTACGTATGAACTATACGTCGGTGTTTGAAGCAGTGGGAGTATGAAAGAAAAAAAAAATTGTGCCGGAAGGCTTCTGGCGACCCAGATTTAACAACAGGAGAGAGTAAGGTTACTTCTTCCGACAGGCGTGATCTCTTTCCAGCATCCAGGGGGACGCGGTGGCGTAGTGGTTAGACTACTGGCCTTCGACCTAGGTGAACGGGGCTTGATTCCCGGATTTTCGCACGAGGGAATCGTGCTGAACGATACCGTTGGTCGGCGGGTTTTCTCGGGATCTCCTGTTTTCCCCGCCCCTTCATTCCGACTCTACTGCTCCATACTCACCTCACTTTACCCTCATCGGCTCTCAATACCCCGATAGGGGTAGTATCCATACTATCTTCGATTTTTCTTACAAATCGTTGTAATGAAAATAAAAATAATTAAAGATAGATATGACATAGATAACTAGTCAACGATTTTTTTTTATTTGTACGGTTCCAACTATACTTTTACTTTACCATGTAGGAATAACGTTAATTAGTAATCAGATAATATTTGCTTCAGTTAAACATGTGAAACTAATCGTGTAAGAAAAATAAATTTTATTTAGAAATAACTGTTAAGATGTTCCCGATGCCTTGACAGGCTTGGTATTTAAATATTCACTCCGAAAATTAAGTTGCGAAGAAAAATACGTAAATCCAAGATAGCAAGGATCCTCCAGCATCCAGAAACGTTCGTAGCTTGTTTCCTTAAGCACTATTGCGAGAATATTTTCATTCTCAACGTCCCTTATCCCGACTCACATTGAATCACCCATAACGAAGACTTCGCTTGCAGTTTTGTCGTAATCGAGTGGCATGGATGGTTGAGGAATAGCAATATGGCTATGTCAAATATCTCCACCGGGGAAAATGCCACTCTCTCTCTCTCTCTCTCGTCATTATTTATCTAGGTGCCAGCACTCCTTGCTGGTGGTGTTGGAATATCATATCTGCAGTTATTAATTTCTCTGCCTCTGCGTATTTCAGTTGCCTTTTTAGAACATTCTTCCTCAGTGAAATGAGATGTGGACACGTGTTTGCCGCTTCGTTAAAGGGTTTGTTGTGTGGTGCTTTGGTCCGCCATTTTCCCTGGCCATCTTGAAGTGCGAGCGACAACGTATTTACGTTCGAAAGTTTCAATTCGTTGGTTCCGAGAAACAGCTCAAGTGTTTTGTTCGTTGAGTGAATCAGGTAATAAATTATTTCGTGCATCATTGGCCTAAAAAGTGATCATATTGAAGTAATCGTCGAAGATTCTCCCACATGTTTAGGAATTACGAAGTGAACGGTTAGTTCGCGTGTTCTGTAAATAATATTTTACGAAACTGTTGCCACAATATTTGAAATGTACGTGGCCTTTAAAAAAAAGGGGGCACTTTTTCCCCCGCTAGTTTATTGTATTGAAAATGCAACGATTTTTACGTGTGAAGTTGTATCTGCTGAAAATGTTTACATTGTGCATTTCTCACACCGGCATGAACAGCGACATATTTATGGCATTTTGTTCTTGTGGGAGACTTGACATGTACGTGGCCTAAATAAATGCATATTTTTTTTATTGTAGTTCATTATTTAAAAATAACCAATTATTGTTATATGCTAGAGTTAACTTGACTTAATTTTATAAAATATTTCGAAATTTTTAATGTGTATTTCTAGCATCGGTACGAAACGCGACACCTTTATCGCGTTTTGTTCTTTCGATGAAGTTACATCTTTCAAGTTACAATAATTTGAATTTTATTTTCATACGAGCAAAATTTTCCGCTGCATCATCAATACAAATAATAATTCAAATCGTTATTCTCTTATAAGAAGAGCTGGAAAACAATCCCGTTTCACTAAACACGATAAACTAGGAATTCCCCGTCCCACCAATAAAATAAACAAAAGAATCCAGGGTCATAACGAAATGGTCTATTCACGGTTTCTCACACTTTTTGAATTAAACCTTTGAAAAATTACCTCATGTCTGACGTGTTTAGTTATTTCCTAAAAATATACTATATCACAAGCGTTTTATACCTCTGTTAACTCAAGTATTTTATTTTTCGTTAAAATTGAAGTTTAACATATTTTCCATTTAATTTATACTACATTTATAATATATATGAAAAAAAAAAAAACAGTGAGAAAATACGTGTGTTGGTAGCGCCCAGTAAGAAATAGTTCTAATGCAAAATAGTATTACAAGTGAGTGCGCACGAATTCGGTGCGTTGTCCCCTGGTGTAATGTTTTAGACTAAGTTAAGCTTAGTTTGCACGAGGCGGAGGAATATCCTGGAAGTAGAACTTAAGCAGGGCTTCAGAAAAGTGTGAAGTAACCGCGAATGGATTATATTGAGTTTGTTCGCAGACATCGTTTTCCTTCACTGACAGAACAGCTGCTGCGGAAGGATTGCGGCACACTGCTTTTCGAGAAGTGTCGAAATTTCCTGACGGTATGAAAGGGAGCTTGGACAGGTGGGAGGACGGCAGGTGCGCTGTGCGTGGCTGGCACACGCGGGGGGACTGTGTGATGGCGGCAGGTGCGACAGGTGGCTGGGCGCGTCCTTGTAGGTTGTCTCTACTGCTCGCACCACACCTGCCAGGTCGTCAGAGGCGGGGCCGCCTCCCCCCCCCCCCCTCCTCCTTGTAATTTCATTCCCAGGTGCCACCGCCAGATTACATAGAGCTCGTGCGCCAGCTGTGCCGTATTCGCTCCCCCCAGTTACGAGGAGCGTGAAGTGAAACAATTTTTGTGAAAAGCGTTGTTTGCGCGAATTCGCGTATCTCGGTAAATATATGTTCTGTAAACATATTATCGATGGCTCTTATGTTTTTATTTTTAACATATTAAGTATATTCACGGAGAAAAAAAAAATCGTGAAAATGGTCATATATCGCATTTTTAAAGCTTGCCTATGCAG
Source organism: Dryococelus australis (assembly GCA_029891345.1). NCBI lineage: Eukaryota > Metazoa > Arthropoda > Insecta > Phasmatodea > Phasmatidae > Dryococelus > Dryococelus australis. The sequence continues at coordinate 37,498,390 of CM057004.1, forward strand.
TTCCCTTAAGCGGCAAGAGAAAAGTACAAACATACGGACGTAGTTTAATCTGTAGGCTTTCATTGCATGTAATAAAAACCCACTGTTACAGACCTGATTTGCACAGTACAGGACCACGACGGAAACATTGCACGCCTTGCGCGTAGGAGCGATAAGGCATTAGGCGTGCGTGTTAGTGTCGCCCGTATCGCTTCCTCGCTTCTTGACCTTGGACGCGCAGGTTCACACTCCCCTTAAAGCTTGGCTCACAACCATCAGTTGCTTCAGTCAGTCACCTGTCCGTCAGTCAGTCATCCGTGGGATTTTTCGTCCGTCAATTGAACGCGACTCACAACAGTCCGTCATCCGTCGATCCGCCTGGCCGGAAAATGTTCAGTGTTACCACCCAACAACACGAACTTTCTCGCACAGAGAATGAATGTCATAAATTTTTTTTTCCCCTAACATAATTTATCAGCATTTCATCTGAAAATCTACAAGTCGTCTTCAGTTCAACTCAAAGGTGAAACGTAAAAAAGTAAACAACTTCACTGTATTGTGTATCTAAAAATAAAAAAAAATATTCAGATAAAAAACAAATGACTGTTTTTCGACAGCCATGTTCAAGGAACGATATTATAAGGCGGTGGCCCATCCGTCGGTTCTTCGAAAAAGTTTGAGATATATTTGACGGATGGACGGATAGAAAAAAAAAGTTACCCTGCGATTGGTTGAACATCACGTGGACGACGGACAAACGGGCGACTGACGGATGAAGCGGTTGATTTTTCAGTCCAGCTTAAGTGAGCACTTTTGAAATCAACTTGAGAAAAAAATCACTGCCCTTGCTTGCATATATTATAATGGGCGCACTGAGTGACATACGCCCAATAAAGTTGGTAACGATGGACGGAAAAATAGTCCCATACCTTAACGTCTAATTAAAAGTGTAAGGTAACCGTTTGCGATTACTTCAATTATTTCCTTCGGTTTGTGGTTTTTTTTAAATCTATCGAGGCGTAGAAAAGAGCAGATTTGTGAAATATTTACTTTTCTAATCAATTCCACAGTTTCTTATGACCGACGTATGAGTAAAGTGATGAGGTCTATGCCAATGTTAATTTTACATAAGGTGAAGAATACTGAACGTGCACAAAAGTATATCTTAAGCAGGGCTTTCAAAAGTGCTCATTTTACCCTGAACAGCGTACAACAATTTTAATTCAAAGTTGTAACAAGGAAGTAATTTCTCTTCGTTGTTACCAACTTTACTAGGCGCATGCTAGTCAGTGTGTCCGTTAAAATGCATCCAGATATGTGTAGTTCGAAGGGAGATTTCAAAAGTGGTCAACGAACAGTGAACAGCCTATACCTCTGGGGTAGCCATACGTTATTCCCGCAGCTGGAAGAAGGTAGTTAAGTGGCACGGGCGGGTTGAAGACGGGAGGATCTTCTCGTGGGAGCATCACACGCCCTCGGGCAGGGTCACGGCCGCGTCAGACATAACCACGTGAGAGAAAAACACGCTCACGTAACAATGTCCCCCCCCCTCCCCTTCTCATTGTCACACGGGTCTGGCGAACCGCTGACATACTGCGCTGCGGGAATAATCAGCACCGTCTTTCCGACTTACACACTCTAAATCGGAATCAGTAATTCTTTACTGATTGTCAGTTGAAACTGCTCCATCCGGAATCTGTAGAAAAAAATATCACTAATTCATCAGTTAGAAGAAATCTGCTAATTCAATCAGTAGAAAACTCCTTTTTATATTTGTTATTAATAATCAAGCACAGATTATTCCTATGTGATGTAAGTTAGGTACGATTTATTTTGTCGCAGAACACAAATATTGTCTACACAAAAACGTTTTTGAAGGTGGTTGGGCTCGTACCTCCGCTCATAAAGCAAAGCATACCGAAGCTTTCATGATCAGCCATATCCACTGCCCTACTTTATCAAAGCCAAATGTGTGCTCGTATTATGGGTACTGAACCACAAAATGTAATGTCAAATATTTCTGTAAGTTTCGTGATGTGAAAGTATTTCTTGTTGTCGAAATATACAGACTTCTACGCAAGTACATGTCTTTGCAAAGTTTGAAAGTCAATCATTCTTTAGTTTAGTTCGGATTCTGTGCTTTAAAAGATGAATATAGTGGTTTCAATGTACGAGTTTATCGATGTCCACTAGTATACGCCATTTTACAATGCAACGAGACACATTTTACAATGCAACGAGACACTACAGATTTAAACTGTTAATTTTAGTGACAGATAGATCAGTGATAATTTTACTGACTCGATAGTGTGGTGATTCAATAATAAAGGTGGATTTATACCAACAGAAGTTCCGTGGTCTCAGCAAATTAACAGATCAAATAATGAGGAAACGACAAATGTTATAAAATATTGCATTGTTTCTAACGTTCCACTGTCGAGCACACTTATTACTAGTCAATCTGTCTCTTCAAAATAACAGTTTAATTCTGTAAAATCTCGTTGCATTGTAAAATGACAGATACATAGAAAACACCGACAACACCGTTAAAACACCTATATTTCTCCTTCAAAGCACATAATCTGAACTAAAGTTAACTTGGATGACTTTCGAGCCTTACAAAGGCATGTACCTACGTATGCATAATATGTGTATATTTCGACAACATGAAGTACTTTCACATTACGAAACTTACAGCCGTTCGCCATTGTAAGTTTATGGTACTACGCAAATGCGAGACCGTTTATCTCGGTGGCAAAGTAGCAGAGTTCGTAGAACGTCAGCCAAAAGAAACAATCGAATGTGTTGGGTTTTGGGGTGGCGGTTCGATACCAACCAATTCCAAAATTTCCTTGTACATGAAATAATTTTGTTTTACGACAAAATAATTGTATACCTAAGTTATTTAAAACCGTAATGCACGGTTTTCAATCCTTGTGCTGTTTATTAATCGACTATAAATAACTGATTTTCTACTGATCGTATTAGTGGACTTCATTTAACTGAAGAGATTAGTAGTTTCCTTGGTCTACTGATTCCGGATGGAGCAGTTTCAACTGACAATCAGTAAAAAATAACTGATTCCGATCTAGAGTGCACCGCCGCAGCTTCCTACAAGCGCCGAGTTATAAATAGTACTACAGGGACTGTGAAACCATAGTGGCGTTGGCGCTCTTGTAGCGCGTGCCAGTGTAGCCCTTATACCTCCCGCGCTATTCCGGTCGAAAATGGAGCAAAACTGTGCATGCAGGCGGGGCCCTTAACGTTTCCGCCGTGCCTCTGCTGGTCCTATCGCGCGTTCGCATTCGGGTCAAGTGGTGCCGTGGAAAGCGGAGGTATGGAATCCTTCGCAGCAGAAGATGGCACCCGACAGACAGAAATAGCTTCCTGTTCGATAAGGAGGTTAATAATGCCCTGCAGTCAGAGCTGGTTCGCGTCCCATTATACTGTTGCAAATGCCACTTAAAATACTGCAGAGCTGTCCATGGCTAAAGCTGCCATCCCAGCGCCTCCGTATGCCACGTGTTTGTACTTGAGGACACACACAGTAAAAAGTGTAGTGGCAGCCAAATCATATTTTGTGAATACCGACAAAGGTTCTTCACGATAAAGTGAGCACTTTTGAAATCATCCTCAGAAAAAAGTCACTGCTCCTACCTGCATATATTTTAACGGGCGCACTGAGTGACATGCGTCCAGTAAGTTGGTAACGATGGAGGGAAGTAGTTCCGTATCTTAACGTTGAATAAAATAGATTAGGTAACCATTTATGATAATCTAAATTATGTGTTTCGCTTTCTGTTTTTTTTTCTTTTTTTTTCAATTCATCGAAGTTTAAAAATGAGCAGATTTGTAAAATATTTACTTTTCTAATAATTTCACAGTTTCACTTGATCGACGCATGAATAAAGTATGATGCGCATCACAATGTTAATCTTACAGTATGATGCGCATCACAATGTTAATCTTACATAAGGCGGAAGAATACACAACGTGCATACAAGTAGATCTTAAGCAGAGCTTTCAAAGCTGCCCATTTTACCGTAAATAGCCTATATTTTGTGGCGAGCACATAATATTTTGTAGTCACCACAAAAGTTTAGACAGCAAAAATGTTTGTGTTCACCACAAAATAATTTTGTGAGGTCGCCATACACAAAATATCTAGTGGCTACCGCTGAACCGTTTCTCGAACGTAGGCAGGCGATTTATTATGAAAATATAATACGAACATGTATGTAAAACTTAGCCCCTAAAGTTAGTAATACCGGAGCTATGTGCTCATAACGGTTGACTTTTAAAATGCGTTCAGTTGAAAATATCAGAAACCACTTGTGATTCAGCAACGAATCGGTGGATGGGATTTTGTATACATAAAGAAGATCCAACACCTCTTAAAACGGGGTCGGTAATATCATCCCCCTTCCTTTTTGGAAATGGCTTTTGGTACCCTATGGTAATAAATCATTTCGGTTTGCACAAATGGTTACCTAACACTATCTATTTGACGTCAAGATATGGAACTATTTCTCATCCATCGTTACCAACTTTACTGGGCGCATGTCGCTCACTACGCCCGTTAAAATATACGCAGGCCGGGTCAGTGACTTTTTTCTAAGGATGTTTTCAAAAGTGCTCACTTTATCGTGAACAGCCTCTAGGCAAGTTTTAGAACGAACGAAGTGATCAGGCCTATGACAATGTTAATTTTACTTATGGCGGGAAGTAGGGTGGTTTGGTACGTTCTGGCACAAGGGGATGGTGGTGAAGATTGAGGATTAGGGTCAATGACCTTGGGCGGTGGCCATCTTGGATTTGGGAGGTCTTAACCCCGTGGCTGTCATATTACGTTTTCACCCCAAAATCACGCCAGAAAACAATAATTTTTACCCAAAAATCGCTTTTTAATCAAAAAACGTCAAAAACACATGACAATTTTTAGCACAAGTCCTCCAGTGAGCAAGGCGAATTTGAAACTCATTGTAAAAGTCCGCATATTAGTCAAGCGACCCGAGACTCTTCGATATGAGAGTCAAAAAGTCCCCAAATTAGGAAAGCCGGCTGAAGGCTTCGATCCAATCCTGGCAGATCAGGAGGGACGTCGCCATATTTGTTTACATTATGGACCCCAACCGACAAGTGGGATTACCTTGGCCTTGACATATGGCAAACTCGAAGTTAAAAAAAATCGCAAAAAAACGAGACAACATATACTTAAAAAATAAAATAAAAATGCTATAATTAATTTTTTTTTTTAATTTGAAAATTTAAGAACATTTCGGAAAATTTTGGGAGCAAATTGAAATACTTACAAGACTTGCGTCACCTTTCCACCCGCCATTTACCCACTACGTCTATACTCCCACCATCAATAGTCTGCCCTAGTGATTTTCCTTTGACGTCAAATTGCTGGCTCGTGATTGCTTGTTGGTCGTGCGATATCTCATCCTCAGGAAATAAATAATGTGGACAAAGTCCGGTTCTTGTGCATTAAGCAGCGTTTCTATGAGCTCAGGCACAGTAATCGTGATGATGAGCGAGAGTGAGAGATAGACGAGGGCGAAATGTGCAGAAGATAGCGAACTGATAATTATACCATAAACTTTGTAGGGCGCTCATAAATCCTCAAGGAGACAGGGCTATATGAATAGGAATGGGAGGGCACTTACTCTCAGACGACGACGCAGCTGCGGAACAAAGGAGAATGAATAGGTACGTCTGTGGAGGGACAGCATAGCACCGTTATTTTCCCCCTCATGAATACAGTTCTGAGTACGGCAAATATTTTAAGCCCACGATGCCGCGTGAAATATGACTACTCTCCACGACGTGACATTCTTTTTGTAAATTATGCAAAAAACACTGTAGTTGAAAAAGTAGAGATGTGGGACGAGTATCCCTAATTTCTGTTACTACCCCCCCCCCCCCCCCCGGTTCCAATATCCCCGGGGGGTTTTCTGCTTTAATGCTTGTACGGCGCCACTTAGTTCATTACATTTATATAAAAAAAAAAAAAAATGGAATCGCCACAGTGACAAAAATTTATGGAAGAAAATTTACAGAACGGTTCCGTAATCGTCAGTTATGGCATCAGAATTTTTTTTTCTCGGTTTATAACATTTGTATTTGTGGTAGCAACTAATGAAATATTGTTCTTTAAAAAGGCACGGAACCCTTTGTACTAGAAATATAACATTAGCAATATAAAGTTTTGGTTGCAAATATAACAAAATACGGAATTATAACAAAATTTTACTGTATTTAGATGGTTTCACCAACCGATATAATGTTGATGTCCTCATATTAACATTCTTGGAAGATTATGGGTATCAAAATTTGGATATTGAAATGTCTTTCTCAATACATTAGCCATAGCTTGGCTTCTACGAGAGCTGACTATGAACCACTGTGTACCTGTAAGCGTTAGAGGCTCTTTCCAGAATTTTCCTTAAAATTTTGATTCTGTTTTGCACTCCCGACTTGTCAGTGTATCAACCCAGGACCTCTGAAGATGGCATATCTGAAGATCGTACACATACTTACGTCGACACGTGAGCAGTGAAATAACATTTCGAAAGAGCACATTTTCAACAAAAAAAAAAAAAAGCGTAGCACACTAGATGCACGTTTCGCGTGAAAAATTTTTTCGTCGAGAAATTACACAAATTATTGTGTTGACATTTTACTAAATCAAGTTCCCTTGTTAGAGGTAATTCTATTTTCTTATTTAGTGCAGTTGGTACCTTACATTTTTCTTGTTCACGGACTGATTTATAAACTTTTCTGCTGGTCCATGTGGGTTGTAACGCCTGGCAACTTGCGTGACGCAACTATTCGTACATAGTTTAAAGACGGGACTGCATAACTCCTCGCTCTTACAGTCGCTTGTCAGGAAAGCCATAATTATTTGTCACTCAATTTAATCGACCAAGACATAGGCGTAGCTAACTGAACATCAACATCGATTTGAGCACATGAGAAGTCATTTAAGACAGCGTCTTCTCTGTTAATTGACGACAGAAACGCATCCTTTTAAAGCGAGTGGGTGGATAGTGAAGTTGCGTGCTTGCATGTAGTAATTGTCTGTGTAAGATTTTACAACTAATATTAAGATGATTCTGCCTCTTTTTTTTTTTAAAACAGAAATTTGAGAGAGGTTTCGAAAAGTGCCCCCTTAACGCAGTTGTTAGTTGTCAAATCATTATAGTTTTCAAAATATAACACTCAAATTCCGTCACAAGACAAGCAGGTTCAAAGTGTTGAATTAGAGTCTAAGCGTAGAGCACTGCATTTGTGTTACTAGCTACGAAAGGAACAAAAAAACTTTTCACCTACAGTTTATGGTTTGAACTATTTATTAAATGAATGTTAACAGTTTCACTTGAATGAACAAAAATTTATTTACGACAAGTCTGACCCCTATTTTCAACAAAATTCAGAGTGCCAATACTAGCTCACCTGTTTATAAATTGCACTCGTGCTGAATAAGTATATTCTGCACACCATACAGATTGCGTTAAATGCAATTTGATTGGAAAAAATATCTAAGAGCAAAGCCTAGTATGCTGTAGAATTCGGGAAATTAAGACTTTTAGAGTGTTATATTTCGAGAACTATAATGATTTGACAACTAATAACTGCATTAAAGGGACGCTTTTCGAAAGCTCTTTCAGATAACCAAATTTATGTTAAAAAAAAATAAAAAATATAACCTTAATGCTGCAAGTAACTGCTCGCTGGAGTGCGGTTGTAAAGTCCTCAGGTTTAGATCTGCACAAGGTGGGTAATGCAGGGTATTAAAAAAAAAAACACCCACAATGTACAGTATGTGATACTGCGTTATTACGAAAGGGAATTCGTGTCCGGAAATGCATGGTTTGGCCACGGTGGGGCGTCAAAGTATCACAGCGTTCCGGATATAAGAAGCACGGCCAACTACAAATCTGCGAGACACCTCCGCCAACCCGACAAGAGCATGATGATGTGGATTTAAAAAGGGGTTTGAACTGTTGACCTCCAACTTCATCTCGGCAGTGCAGAGATCGGCGACATCACGTGGATGTCTCACATCCAAATCGTCGTGGATTGGTAAATGGGTTGGGGGGGGGGGGGGTGAGGTCATTACTCCATGGCCTCCAAGTTCACCAGATCTCACATCCCCTCAATAGTTTTGTTAGGGGTACTACGAAGATTGCAATAACATCTCAGGAATATCTTTATCACACGAATCCACGCCAAGGCTAAAAATACCTAACACATAACTAAAGACTGTTCACGGTAAAGTGAGCACTTTTGAAATAAACCTTAGAACAGTGTAACTGCCGCTACCGACATACCTATTTTAACGGTTTTTCTTTCCAGATAGCCGTAATGACAATAGCATGAATGATGTTTGGTTATGTGACACCACTTGTCAGCTACCATTTCTACGAATATTACTTCTCTAAGACACGTACTTACGATACGTACGAATCGGACCACATATGTATTGGTAATTTTGGTTGGTCTTGGGCCCCTCGATCATCTGCCTCTTTTTGGACTTCTATGACCGGAACATCCTGCATGTTTGAATAAACAAAACTTCTGTGTTGGGCCAAAAAAATTGCACTGTCAACTAAATATTTTGTTGAATCAACTGTATAGATTTGTTTGGCCACTCATTTGACTGCCTTCGTTCGAAAATACAGCTCGAGAGTTTGGTTGTATTTTTTGTGACAATTAGGACAGTAACCGTGTTTGTCGGTTCATCTTTTGATGCATAACGATGGTATGAACACATTAGTAAAACAATGCAACGAGAAACTGACAAGTAAAGCTGTAAAACTCGAAATATTTGTGCGCACACTTTGCCCAGTATTTGCAGTATATCTATTTGAAAGCTTTCCGGCGTTATCAGTTGTCGCATCAACTGATATCTCTAAGGCGTAGCGCTCGGACGCCGGTGATCTGGGTTCGGAACTCGGTCGAACTTATACATTTTTTTTATATCAGCCCAAACTGTTTTTGTGCGTGTAGCCAAACAAATCTTTTGTTGCACCAACCAAATCTTACAGTTTGGGGCAATCAAATGAGAACAATAGCATAGTTTGGTTTCAGTAACAGCATATTTCATTGCCCCTATATAAACAAATAATTTGGTTGCACCAAACAAATCTTGTTTGATTCAACAAAACCTTTTTCTCAGTGCGGCCATGCAGGCTTGCATAGATCGTCCAAGGAATCTGCTGTCGTGGCATACCAGCTTAAGGTTATTTTAACTACAGGTTCGGAACAATACGTGATTTCTTATGGGAGAGTTTGTTATAGGGACAATTTCCGCTGCTAGGTGCGCAGTGTTCCAAAAGGGAACTTTTAATTATAATTTTAAGCTACATGACTTATAAAAGAGAAATTATTTACTTAGTTACGGAGTTATTTTATATAAAATTTCTTGTTATTGCTGTTATCTTTTTTTTTTAATTTAAAAAAATAGAGATAATTTGGTTCCTTGCCGACATTGGCGCTTACCTAGTGGCGAAAATTTTCTCTTCGCCAAACTTTAAGCATTGATCTTCCCAACCTGTATTAGAAGTAACCTTAGCTTAACGGAGTCTAGAAAATTACACCAAAGAGATGTAATAACATTATGCATGAGAACTATTCTTATGGGCTGTTCACGGTAAAGTGAGCACTTTTGAAAGCCCTGCTTAAGATCTACTTCTGCGCATGCTGTCTCTTCTTCCGCCTTATGTAAAATTAACGTTACCATGGGCCTCGTCACTTTATTCATGCGCCGATCAGGTCAAAATTAGGAATTATTACAAAAGTAAATAGTTTGCAAATCTTCTCAATATTACAATTCGATACATAAAAAAAAAAGTGAAAGGAATAGTTTAAGTTATCACAAATGGTTACGTGACACTTTTTATTCGACGTTAAGTAATGTAACTACTTTACATTCATTGTTACCAACTTTACTGGGCGCGTGTCATTAATTTCGCCCGTTAAAATATATGAAGGTATGAGCAGTGACATTTTTCTCGGGTTTATTTGAAAAGTGCTCACTTTATTGTGAACAGCCTCTGCTAGGCATCACCTACACATCTATAGTTTCTCCCTGATGTATTCATATTATTCATAAATAAAGATTACAATATACCGGGTAATATATATTCCATAAGGCGGAATCCGTATCTATGCAACCCGCACACAATAATACCCATATATAGGCTGTTCACTGTAAAGTGAGCACTTTTTAAGGCCCCTCCCAACAGGCATTAACCGCTAATAAATATATCTTATTGTAGCCTCAGGCATTGAATTCTGAGGGTGGTGAAATGTATTCACTGTGTTTATTGGTCACATTGCAATATTTATATTTAAAAAAAGCAGCAAAATGGAAATTGGATGGAAGGAGAAATTTAGAAGGGCCTTAAAATGGGCTCACTTTACCGTGAACAGCCTATAACAAAACATTGCTCGTAGCGGAACACCAGGTGCGCGTTGATTCGTTGTCGTCAGTGCAGCAAGCGGTTCAAGACTAGCGTTATTTCAGCGATGCGTTGAGAAGCAGTCACTTTTTAAAATAATTCTCGTCCGTTTCATCGTGTTGGAACAGATTATTGCGGTGTTTACACGATACGTTGTTACGTGACGATGGCCTGCTCGGTAACAGACATCTGCCTCGCTTCGAGCCACTGTGTTTCTTCACGCGACATGAACTTACAGGAACCGGTTGGTCCAGGCTGCCAACGGCGTCGAATGTTCAGCTAACAGACGAGGCGCCGTAACGAGTACGTACCCGGCACGGGACTCGGCTACACAAGAGACTATTTGTTTACAGCCTAGGATATGTTTTATTACATTGGTAGAACTGTGTGCGGTTTGCATAGATACGGAATAATAGGCGCGGGCGTCTCACCCGAGTATAGATAAAATAAAATAATAAATTATAGTTAACCTATAACAAAATATTTGTTTTGTTAACACAACTATGGAACTCTCGTGAGACACGACACGAATATATTTAGGAAGCTACCAAGCACTTCATACATGGCGTTATTTTTAAATAGGTTCGATTCGAAATGTGCGAATAATGCGCTGACGGGCTATACCGCGAACTCCAGCCCCACAGGTGCCACGGTGGTTGAGCGGTTAGCCTGCTCGCGTCCCACCTAGGCGATCTGGGTTCAATCTCCAGCCGGGTCACTCCGGATTTTCGCATGTGGGAATCGTGCAGGACGATGCCGTTGGTCGGCGGGTTTTCTCGGGGTTCTCTCGTTTCTCCCGCCCTTTCACAGCTTCCCAAGCCAGCAAAATGGCTTCGCTGGTCGGAGCGTCGCCGTTCGCCAATCGGCGGCCGGTTGAGCGGAGAACCTTCCGCAGCAGCCAGTCAGGAAGTGAGGCCCGTTCCTAGAGCATCGCGCAGCCAATCGGAGAATAGGTACCGTCCACATCAAAAGGAGCCGCCACGCCACTTCGCCTACAGCTCGACAAACTCGAACGAAGCCCCGCGAAGTACGTGGAAAAGACTATACAGGCTGTTCACGGTAAAGTGAGCACTTTTGAAATCAACCTTACAAAAAAGTCACTGCTCCTACCTGCATGCATTTTAACGGGCGCACTGAGTGACATGCGCCCAATCAAGTTGGTAAAGTTGTGAGGAAAGTAGTTAAGAAGCGTTGGGTAACCATTTGTGATAACTTAGATTATTCATTCCGCTGTCTGTTTTATGTAATGCATCTAAGTGAAAAAAATTATCAGAATTGTAAAATATTTGTTTTCCTAATAATTTTACAGTTTCACTTGACTGGCGCATGAATAAAGTGATGAGGTCCATGGCAATGTTAATTTTCCATAAGGCGGAAGAATACACAACGTGCATACAAATAGATCTAAAGCGGGGCTTTAAATGTGTTCATGGCTGTTCACGGTAAAGTGAGCACTTTTGAGGCCCTAGTTATTATTTTCTTTCCAACCGTATTTTACCTTTTAACCACCTTTTAAAATAAATAATGCCTGCCATGTAAGTAATAAACACAGTATATAGATTCCGCCACACTCTGATCTTAACGTCTAAGGATAGAATAAAATATATTTAATGAGTATTCTTTCAAATGAGAGGGTTTTCAAAAGTGCTCACCTTATCGTGAATAGCCTTTATATAGTCTATTCGCGGTTTCTTCACACTTGTTTCTATCGAACCTTTGAAAAAAATACCCCATGTATGACGTGCTCTATTTTTTCTTAAATATATAATGTATCACAGGCATTTTATACTCGTGTTTTGGTTAAACTTAACATTAGCTTATATTTAATCTATAAATTATAATATTTCATTTACAATTAACGCAGTGTGAATAAAACTAGTGACGAAATAGGTGTGTTGGTAATGGCTTGTAAGAAATAGTTCTTATACAAAATATTATTACACCGAGTGCGCACGAATGCGGTGCGTTATCCGTTTGTTGTAATTTTCTAGACTTCGTTAAGCTTTATTTGCATGCGGCGGAGGAATATCCTGCAAGTACAACGTTAGCAGGACTTCAGGAAAGTCTGAAGTAACCGTGAATGGACTATACTGGACAACTTTCCATCCCTTCACCACGTCCGTATAGTCTATTCGCAGTTTCTCCACGCTTTTTTTAAATTAAACCTTTGGAAAATCACGCCATTAACGATGTGCTTGGCTGTTTCCGAAATATGTCATTATCACCAAAGTTTCATACTTACGTTAACAAAAAATACTTTATTTTTGGTTAAACTGAACTTTTACGTATTTTTTGTTTATAAGTTAAATTTTATTTATGATTAATACGTATAAAGACAGGGGAAAAAAGGCGTGTTGGTAATGCCTAGTAAGATATATATATATATTTAAAATTAATAAATATGCTCTTCATTGGGGTGAATGTAGACACACCCTATGCACACGACTATGGTACGTCCCAAAAACACAAAACTCGTGATTTTGACATGTAACTTTTATGTCATCCAAACTGTTTTTTGTGCGAGGAAATCGTAAATATAAAATAAATTTTTCGAGGACCAGCATTATCAAATAAGTGAGTGAGTGAGTGTAGAGATTTGGGCGGCTCTTAACAGTGAGGTGGTGAGGGCCGATGAGGGTGATTGAAGTGAATATGGAGCAGCACCGGAATGAAGGGGCGGGGGAAACGGGAGATCCCCGAGAAAACCCGCCGAACCGCGGCATCGTCCGGCACGACTCCCTCTGTGCGAAAATCCGGAGCGACTGCGCCGAGAATCAGGCCAAGCCGCCTGGTGCGCCTAGGACAAAGAAAGACTTTTAAAACCAAGCGTTTAGTTATAAATGAACTAAAAAGATAAGATTAATTGTAGGCGTAGTTACGGAATTTGTGGTACTTGTAAGACGTGGTCGAACAGCAGTCATAAACTTTACTACAAATTAATATTTTTGTGTCAATTTATATTTAGTATGTAAAAGCTCGGCGCAATATAGAACGTATACCTCATTTGCGTAAGCGTAGTAAGCACATATCTTGCGTAAGGCTCTTAACTATTGGCGCCAAGCTTTGATATACTAGATATAAATTGATACAAAATTATTAATGTGTAGTAAAGTTTATTGCGGCTGTTCGACCACGTTTTACAAGTTCTACAAATTCTGTAACTACTCCTATGATTATTTTTATCTTTATAGTTCATTTATAAATAAAATCTTGGTTTAAAAGTTTTTTTTTACTGTTAATTTATTCTCTCACCTATTTATTATATAGGTAGACTATTTACACTTTCACAGACTCGTCGGTCATCGGTATCGCTTGAGATCAGGCGAGTTTCAGTGCACTCTTTTCGCTGGAAGTTGAACCGGCATTCTGAATATTCATTATTCATCGTACACGCGCGCGTGTGTGTGTGTGTGTGTGTGTGTGTCGATGTATTTGACACTTCAATACCAGCTCACGCAGAACGGAATCTTCAAATGGTATTTCACGTACACACACGCTGTCGATCATGTTAATTCCTTCTTGTGTTTCAAAGTTCGGATGGTCTTTTACCCACACAGCCATGTGCAAATGAGGAATTCCCCGGGACTGAAACTCTACACGCCACCAGTAATCGACAAGCTTGTCCACCAAATACATCGCGATTGCTGGGGACACCCGAATTTCGCGAAAAGATTTGACGACCAGTTCTATTTCATAAAACTCTAGCTGAGATACACTTCAGCGATTGGCAGATCTAGGTGTTAACGCGTCTTAGGTGTCTATCCGCGAATCACAGACGTACAGTATCGGAGTAACCTAATTATGATTGGCCAGTCAAGTAAGAAAATTCCTTGCTACAAACACACGCCGCAAATAAGCAGAAGCATACTGCTGGTATGTAGGTAGGGTATTGAAATTCAGCATGTGCGGAAATCTTTTCGCGAAATTCAAGTGTCCCTAGTGGTTGCTTGTTATTCGGTGGGCACCGGACAGACAGGCACCTACCGTACATACAAACAGGCGAAGTTAAATAAAAGCTTGCAAAAATTTAAGATCGTGGAGCAGTACTCGGTGACCTTGAGGAGGTTCGATATAGTTCGCGGGGTGGCTGTGGAGTGGACACGCGCTAGCAAAGCGTCATGACGGTGCGGGAGAACTCAGCCGCCGCTCGCTGCTTCACTTTCTAGTCTGTACACGCGCACACGCAAGCACGGCGCGGCTTGACCCGCTTGCGAGTCGCGTGCGTGCGTCCCCGCGCAGCTTTCGCGCGCCGTAGCGGGAGTGTAGGCTAGTGTGAGTGCGTGTCAGCTATAAAGCAGCAGTCGTCTTGATATCCAATAGGTACCGAACAGCAATTTTTTTTTACCAAATGGTTCAAGCCATTTGGTTTACATACATATCTGCTTTGTTGCTTTGAAAGAGAGAGAGAGAGAGAGAGAGAGAGAGGAGAGAGAGAGAGAGAGAGAGAGAGAGAGGAGAGAGAGGAGAGAGAGAGAGATAAAAAGGGGGGGGGGGAGACACACACGTGCACGTGTGCCCACACACCCACACCAATATATGCATATGCAAACGACACATCACGGTGCAGTTGACGCAGTTTTGGGGGCATGCACAGATGAACATTTTGCGTCATGTGTAGTCTAGGGGTTGGAACCGGCGGATACACTGATATGTTTCTCAACACAAGACACATGGTAGTGCGTCTGACTCGCACTTCGGAGGTCACGAGATGGATTCTCCGCCTCTCCGCCTCGCCCCCTCCACAAGCTTCACTGGAGAATGCTCACTCCTGTTATTTTTCATATTATATTTATATGTAAATACTTGCTCAGTTTCTTAAGACTGTTCAAGTGTCCAAACATATTTTTCCCCATACTTTTGTAATTTTAATATTTTTATGATATATCAAATAGCAGTCTGAATTAAGTGCAAAGTTAATTACTTACTGCAGTGGCATCACGGACCGTAGCCGATCCATTGCCTCACCAACTAGCCTTCTCCAAAGAGCTCTGTCTCTCCACTTCGCCTCTGGAATGTCTGCCTTTCTAATGTCTTCCTTGATCGCATCAAGCCATCTGAGTCTAGGTCTTACCGCGTGGTCTCTTTTCTTCGAAGCATCTTTCTACCACATCTTTTACGAGATCTCCGCCCCTTCTCATTATGTGGCAATTCCACCTTAGCCTTTGTCCTTTTATTACAGCTACTATATCAGGCAGCTGGTACAAATTTCTTAGTTCTCTATTTTTTCTTCTTCTCCACTCATCTCCCTCTTTAATAATAGGGGGTATAAATTTCCCAAAGCAAATCCTGCGAATTTTAAATGTGCATCTTGTACCCCGCATTTTTAGAAATAGTTTACACGTAACATGTTTGACCAGGGATCGAAACAGTTTTTCAAGTTGCCAAAATATCATAAAGGAATTTTTTACATTTTGTTGAGCGATTTACATGTGGTTTCATTTTAAGTTTCACAACAAAATTTAAATTTACAATGGCTATAAGTTAAACACAAAATAAAGTTGAACATTTCTCATGGTTCAAAGAAAATTATTTAAAGACTGTTAGTGATAAACTGAGCACTTTTGAAATCAACCTTAGAATAAAGTCACTGCCTCTGACCGCATATATTTTACCGGGCGCACTGAGTGGCATGCGCCCAGAAAAGTTGGTAACAACGGAGGGAAAGTAGTTCCATATTTTAACATCGAATAAAAAGTGTTAGGTCATCATTTGTGACAACTAAAGTATTTCTTCCGCTTTCTGTTATTTTTTTTAATGCATCTAAGTGTAAAAATGAGGCGATTTGTAACATATTTAATCTTCTAATAATTTCACAGTTTCACTTGACCGACGCATGACTAAAGTGATGGGGCCCATGGCAATGTTAATTTTACATATGGTGGAAGAATACACAATGTGCATACAAGTAGATCTTAAGCAGGGCTTTGAAAAGTGCTCATTTTACCATGAACAGCCCATAGTATCATTTGTATGACTGCAATAAATAATTAAGCTTAAATGAAAATCTGTACTAAAGTGACTTTTTAAAATATTTTGAGCACAAAGTATAAATTTAAAATCTCTATATGTATGCCATAGAAAGTGTTTAAATTACTTTATGACACTTTAACTTTTGAATGCTGCTGGTATACGAACTTTCCCATTTATATGAATGTAAGATTAAGATCCTGGTCTGCCTCTGTGCAAGAGAGCAAATTGGATATTTTTTTAAAACTGAATTACAAACCAGTCGCATAAAAGTGGGTTAACTGATACATATTTAAAACGATTACTTGTATAGGCCTCCAAATAGTATGCAGAGCGTCAATACCATAAGGGTGTATTTAAAAACAGCTCTATATTCCATGGTGAAAAGCATTAAGTTTTTTTCCCAAGTGGTTAATTTTTTCCAATTTTGTTTCCAAAAATTATTTTAAAAGTGTGAAAGTAGCTAAAGCAGACTAGTTACACACCCGTTCTTTGTTATGAATATTCTGGTGCGCAAAACGAGGTGAATAGGAAAATTTTTAACTTTGAGTGAGTGTTAATATCTTAAAAACTGTAAATTACACCCAAAATCTAATAAAATGCAGAGTACTAGTCTTTGATAAGGCAATAAGAATATGAATTATATTGTGACTTTGCTACAATTATTTTTCGTGCAGTTATTTATTACTGTCACCATTCACCCCCAACACGGGGGTGAATGGTGTTCACATTCACCCCCGTGTTGGGGGTGAATGTGAACACCTGCAATTTCCAAATGTGTTACTACTTCAGGTCTCCAGAAGGGTAACAGGGAACAACATATTTGTTTATTTGTTTTTAGAATAGCTAGATAAGTTTTCTTGAACTTACATAATATGTTTGAACAGGCAACAATGCTCAAGTAAAAAAGATCATTACGACAGGCGAGGTCTGTGAATGTATAAATAGGCTATACATATTATAATAATAAAAATAATTAGTGAGACTAAAAAGACTAAGTGTGTGCAGTTAAACACTGGTGGCCCCTTCAACACCTCGGGATGTAACCTGACCAACAGTGATAAAAAAAAAAGTGAGACTAAAAAGACTAAAAAAGTATCCGTATATACATTCTGTTACAATAGGGTAAATCGTAAATTTATTGTAACTTAAGAATTACAGAACAACTTAAGAATTAAGGTCATTGGCGAATCAGACAATGGTACGAAATAGTATTGCAACAAATGACGACTACTTGCGACAACTTACGAAAACTTGCGACAACCTGCGGTTACTAGCAACTGCTTGCGACTAATTGCGTCAACTTGCGTTTATGTGTGATTACTTGCGGCAACTTGCCCCTACTTGTGACTATTTACGACTATTTGCGACTATCTGCTACTACTTGTGACTGCTTGCGACTATGTGCGACAACTTGCGTAAACACAAAATTTAATTTCAGGCACAAAAACCCCCGCCACTGAAGAGGAGGGGCAGGGGGGGTCGGCTATGCTAACTCACCCCTTTCCCCAAGAGGGACTATCTATCCCCCCTAGGCTCGTTCCCACCCTCCTCATCGCTTCAGCGTTTACACGAACCTTAATTTTGCCCCCCCCCCTCCGCCGGAAATTGGGGGGTGGGGGTTAGGCACTCTTACTGGTCCCTTTCCCCAAAGAGGTACTATCGAACACCCCTAGGCCTGTTCCCACCCTCCTCACTGTTTTTGCGTAAACATAAACACGAACCATCATTTTGGGCACAACTCCCCCCCCCCCCGGCCAGAAATTGGAATAGTGGGGGTCAGGTACCCTTACTGGCCGCTTTCCCCAAAAGGGTACTATCGATCCTCCCTAGGCCCGTTCCCAACTTCCACACAGTTTTTGCATAAACACGAACCTTAATTTTGGGCCCAACCCCCCGCCGGAAATTGGAGGATTGGGGGTCAGGTACTCTTGCTGGCCCCATTTCCCAAATGGGTGCTATTGATCCCCCCTAGGCCCATCCCGACCCTCCTCACCGTTTTTGCGTTAATATGAACCTTAATCTTGGGCCCAAACCCCCCGGAAATCGGGGGATGGAAGCAGGTACCCTTACTGGCCCCACTCCCCAAAGGGGTACTATCAATCACCCCTAGGCCCGTTCCCACCCTCATCACCGTTTTTGCATTAACACGAACCTCAATTTTGGGCCCAACCGCCCCACCCGGAAATTGGGGGTTGGGGGTCAGGTACCCTTACTGGCCCCTTTCCTCAAAGGGGTACTATCGATCCCCCCTAGGCCTGTTCCTACCCTCTCACCATTTTTGCGTAAATTGTTAGACAAGGCAAACGGTGAGAGCCGGACAGATGCCGTACACACGTATCCGGACAGATACCGTACATACAAACAGTCAAGTGAAATAAAAGCTTGTAATAATCTACTTTAATGTAACCAAAGTATAACACAGTTGTGATACTTGGCACATTGTCCGTGATGTGGTTTTTTTTTAGAAATAAACCGTTAATAGTCTACACCGCTCGAGAGGCAGCCTACTGCTGCTCTGCTTGTGCACCAGGCACGCACGGCCGTGCACCTAGTGTACGAGTCACCGTCAACGTTCATGCAGGAACGGGTCTTTTAACCGGATCACAACCCGCCAATCCCCTTGTTCCAAGAGTAAACTCAGCTCATTGTTTGTATAGAGCAATTCTAATTTATGCCCCTGAAAGCAGAGTCTAAAATCCGCAAGGGAAAGTGTTATCTCCCGTTTGCTCGCCTTAAGTGAGCGTTTCAGTTTGATATTGAACATGAGCTATTGACACTAATAATTATTAGTATAATTTTTCAGTGTTAATGTCATAGTTTATTTATTTTCTTGTTTTGAAAATGTTTTAGATTATCACGTAAAAGATACTGGCAGTTCTGGCATCCGCCATGCCGCTTACCCGAAACTAAAATCCTTTGCTTTGTATTAAATTATTTTTATAATTTAATAACTTTTTTTTTTAAGTGCCAGTATAAATGTTAAATAATTTCACGTACCTTGCTGGCCCATTTCGGTTTCTTTTACTAATTAATATTTTCAGATACGAACTGTATATATGAACTCTTGAACTCAAAGTTACAAATATTACTTGTCGATTTATTGCAAAAATTCCTCCAGTGTTAATCATGTATTTCCCAGTGTTTTCTTATGTACGTTTTGTTAAATGTATTTTTCCTTTGACTTCCCTCTCGATGTCGGCGGGAGATCGCAGGCGAAGTAGCCGGATGTCTCAGCCACCATCCTTAGTCTGATTCCGGTGGGCCTAGATGATACACGTGTGTAACGTCGCTGGGGCCTTCGACCATCTTGTCTCATCATGTTAGCTGCAATAATACGTTTTTGGTGTACCGGAACCTTCTTATCGTTTTGCTCCTCCCGTGCACGTAACCTCATCTCCGTCAGACTCGCGGCCTCTGAGAGTTCTTACCGTAACGTTACCACGTGCTTAACAGTACTTTTGCTGCTTCGGCCTATGGCAGGCCTAAATGCCACGCCCGCTTCAGACGAGGGCCAATGTGTATTGCGTACCGAGTGTAATATCGCTTCTACCGATATACGTTTTCAGAGGATCCGAGTCTTATTTTATTGCTTTCGTACGTGAGTACCTTCGGGATCTGGCCCACTCCAGGAAACCACGTGTTCGTGTGTACTGACTGGTTAATGTCTGACTCTCTCTTTAATTACCGTGACTTGTGAGGAGATCGCCAGGTGGCTGTTGACCTGCTACTTTGTGGCATGTAGTGAGTGTATTTACAGGGTAAGCAATATAATAGTCCCACATATTTGAGTGTTTTAGATAACATTTGCTAGTGCCGGGCTGTGGTTCAATTTTCAATTTCTACTAACAAATGCAACTTCCAAGTTTATTTGTCCTCCACATGTATTTACCGTTTTATAATACCCAATATTAGTTATAAAAATGGAAACGAAATGAACGTAACAATAATTAAACAGAATATTAGTTAGAGAGCATATTACAAATTATTAGAAAAACTCCCGTTTTCCCGAATACCTTCGTACACTATCCAAGGAAAAATGAGGACTGGAGTACGCAAACAAAACAACTGCTCGCCCTGCCGAAGGAACGCGGCAGGTTAACTCGCTTGCGAGTTCGATTCACCGCTAGTCGCTCCCGTTTGTGCAAATAAATACTAGATAGCAGCACTATGCGTGTACAGTGCTGGAGTTACGAAAACTCTGTTTCTCGAATCGGAAACGGGAGACTCAGATTTTAATGTGTTTAAATTTAAAGTTAAGGTCAAACTATAAAGGATCCAACATTTCCAATATGTATAGGGTAGCATTGCTTACCATGATTTTATGGAATAAACTCCACTGTTGCTACTGTCCTGAGAACTAGTCTCCCCATGCTCACCCATGCATACATGAGCTGGCCCTCCGGACATTATTAACATCTTTCGTCAAAATTTTAATCATAAGCCAGGGTTTATCTGAAATCTGGCACATCTCGCCCCTCACCAGTGTCTAGACCTTGTTATAACAATGCGAACATTTTCATTTCCTGCTTATAACAACAGTATTTTTTCAATTCCTTGCAGCATCTCAAATGAAATGTTTCTCTTAAGTAAAATTTCAGACATATTAACACATACAGACACATACAGAAAACAGTTTTACTTGAAATATTAAGGATTTTAGAGTAGATGGTCCTGAAAATTACTAAGATATCCAAGAGTAGAGAAGAGTGAGCAAGTGTCCAGAATGCAGGTCACTGTGCATGAATTGATGATGCTCTGGTCCATGGAATCCAGATCACTGATAATCTTTCATCAAATGAGTTAGATGATGTTGAAGAACTTGACTGACTATTTATATATAAAAATTTTTACATCAGAAGTTTGTTTTGTTTAATGTGTCCCTGCAGGAGTAATACTGTTTTATGCTTATAACAATTTATTTTACTGACCCATTGAATAATGTTGTTACATGGTTCTACTGTATAATGAATTGTTATGTTTTTCTGATACTTTATACATTTTTGCTTCTGGGTTATGTAAGACATTTCTCTATTTCTATACAACATGTAATTTAGGTTTTCATTGCACCAAAATTAAATTCATCATTGCACCAAAATTAAATTCATGAGTCTTAAATGCCTTTAAGAGTGGTGCCTAAAAGTACTCTCCAACCCCAGTGGGGATACCTAAAGGTGTGCAGCCTCCTAAGTTGGGAACTTTGTGTCGTCACTGATTAGCTACCAAAGTGTTACCAAACATTGTTTCAGTATCTTGATTCTCGACCACACATGTTTTGACCAGGTACGCACTGTGTGTTTCAGGTCTGTGGGCTGTGGTGAACACAGCGGGACTGTGCTACAGGGGCCGACTGGACCAGCAAGAGAATGCCCACTGGGACGCCATCCTCAAGCACAACGTAATAGGCACGCTGAGGACAGCCCGGACATTCATGCCCTTGCTACGTAACAAGAAGGGTAAACCAACTGACCATCCTCAGGACAAAAGGATGGCATTTGATATCTCTACCCACTTTCTCCTTGCATTGGTCATCATCATTATTTTCATTTAAATACAATGCTTCTTCTTCCATTTTCAACCTTTGGTATTTTACTCCAGCTTATAAATGATTAATTTTCTTAGAACAATAATACTGATACTTAATTACTATCTATTCAATTTATAAATTTTTTTGACATCCAATTGTTGACTTAATAACAGGCCATTATAGGCTGTTCACAATACAGTGAGAACTTTTTAACGCCCTCCTAATAGTAATTACCACTAATAAATATATCTTATTGCAGCCTCAGGCATTAAGTTTTGAGGGTGGTGAAATGTATACATGGTGTTTATTGGTCACATTGCAATGTTTATAATAAAAAGCAGCAAGAAGACGGAAATTGGATGAATGGAAAAAATTTAGAAGGGCCTTAAAAAGTGCTCACTTTACCGTGAACAGCATATAATACTGTTGCTTGGAAATGTAGGCCTGAACAAACATCTTTCCACTGATAAACATTTAGCATCACACCTACTGAATTATGCCTTTGTTATGGGGGGAAAATAACCTACATAATTGTACTAGCTACAGTTAGATTCATTAAATCTGTTAATCTTGATTCATATAAATGTGTTGGTCTGTATAAATACATATTTAATTGATAAATATAAAATGGATTTTCTAAAAACCAGGAAAAAAAATTCATTGTTGTTTTTGGGATCTATTGAAGCGGCCAATTCATTTCAGCATGGATGCCTTTTGTTTTAGTCTATATAAAAAACAAAAAAAACTCAATAGTAGGAGGAACTATGAAGATTAGGGAAATTATAGGGTGAAAACATAAAAAATAGTAAAATAATATTAAGAAAATAATTGTTTAAAAAAATTAAAATACATCAGATTACACACAACAGAATTGTATGGATTAGCATCACATCACTTTTTGATATAAGTCCCAAACCCGATCTTATCAACAACATACAAACTACACTACATTAAAATAGTTTAATAGGGACTGTAGACAGAAGATAAACACTGTACATTATTACAAAGATGTAAATCGTACATCTATCAGTCTCATGATAGTAGGGGGGGGGGGGAAGTTCCCCCCCTAAACCAAGTTCAAGTAAATAAAATAATCTCTACTGATACTACAAGAGTGGCATAGTGCAAGATTTTAATGTATTTTTTTGATAACGGATGATTTCTTGGTATATTTTTCTGAGCATTTTAAGTTAAAGTAAAGAAATTTAAGACAATTGTTGAAGCATTTTGTTCTGAATCTACTACAAAGCATCACAGTGAGTGTGTAAGCTAAAACTCCTATCCCATTCACAAACCCTGCCACCCTGACATAAATCCTGGCTATGCGCCTGCCATCAGTGCTAGTAGACAGTGATAATCCAACAAAGTACTAACACTGAATAGAAGTGTATCCAATACCAAATTATTAAAACTGCATTAATAGTTAAAATTATTCTGTTAACTGTTTTAGGAAGCTTTAGTTAGTTATTTTCACTACAACATTTTAGAAGTCCACAAGTTTTGTACGTACATACATATACCATATTTACCCAAAAATAAGACCCCCGCACCACCGTAAACTTTTACTTCGGTCCCCTGGAAAAACGTACTTTTCCACTAATTACTTACATTTAATCATGTACAGTATGTGAACAACTCAAATACACTTAAGACTAATGAGAAGTCACAGTTTATTTGTCCATCCTTAAAATTTTTCTGATTACAAAGCACAGTTACCGGTAGTTAATGTTTTAAAAATTTAGTTGAAAGGCTCTTACAATTCTGTAACTTATGTCTATTACACATGTATTTTGCATGTTACTATTCACACAAAAACATTGACCTTGACATTTTTGGTATGCGAAAAGATGACCCACAACTTTTTGGTAGTAAAAATTATAATAAAACATAGTTGTATAAAATAAAAAATATAGGTAAATGTAGGGGCAGCTTTATTTGGTAAGAGAGCAAACTGCAGAAAGAGAACTCAACGTGCTGGGTGTCGTAGGTCGTCTGGTGAACATTGGCATAGACGTAAGCAGCCCTGCAGGAATGAAGACTGGCCTAGTGGCGTACACAGCCGCTCGCTACGCTGTGGAGGGAGCTAGCATGGCGCTCAGACAGGAGGTAGCCCCGTACGGGGTGAATGTCATCACTCTGCAACCTGAAGGGCTCTCTACTGAAAGGCTGTATGGTGCTCCTAGCATTGGGTAATGCACACTATGTCACCTAGTATATGTAGTACAGTCATTAAGTTCCTGGACACCATTGTTGTGTGGCTGCCTACATTTGGGATGTCTGTCCACGAACTTATTGAATATTGTAGAACTATGTATTAATTTTCACTTAACACATATATGTGTCACAAGAAAAGATTAAATGCATATGTATATTAGCATTAAAAATTAGGGGCCAAATTTAATATAATGAATTGTGTATGCTGAAAAAAGAAATGTTCCAGGTAGCCTATTTAAAAAGGATTTGAACTTATAAGCAATACACATTATGGGTATCTACTATTTATTATGCAGAATAGTTATTTTTATATCATTATGCATAAAATATATTAACATACATATCTTATTATAGTGGGGAAATAAAATAATAGAAATATAATGTATTTTTTATACCATAATTTTCAGAGTATTTTTTAATTTTTTTTATGAACACTAATGTAAAACAGAAACTGGACGTTAACTGTCCATGAGGTTTTTATAAGTGTTTAAATGTCATGAGTTAAACTATACTATTCTTCTCAATGAATTCCTTAATAAAAGTGAATGCGATTTGTGCAGACTGAATCCAAAAATATGTATTCTTTGAGTATGAGACACCTTGTCTCATTACGTGGAAGTTTCTGCCCGCATGCCCCACCAAACTTCGCTTCACACCGCTACAACTACATCGCAACATCACCTATACTGCCTGTCTGCTGTTCAACGAGGGAATGACCCCCAAAAGTTTTCATGCAAAAATTCACAAAAAAAAAAAAAAAAAAAAGACTTTAAAACTATAATAAAAAAAGAAGACTTCTTCTCACCTTATGTTGGACAATGGTTTTACTGTTGCAATGCACACATGAAAGTTTTCACGGACGGTATCATATATAGTATGTAAAAAAAAGAGCAGTCTCGCACGACGCGTTAACTGGCCTTAACGAGCAGATTGTCAGCTGGTGAAGTTTTGGCGCTGCTCCAGCGCATGGTGCTGGTGTAGCGTGGCTGGCATGTGTAGTGCGTGTTTTGAACCAAAAAGAGTGCGCTGTCAGCAAAAGAATTCTCAGAAATGGCATATTAATATAGAACTTCTGATACGAGATTTAAGTAGGATTGTCTGGTTTTGAAAATGTCTCATTATGCCCTGCTACGGTGAGGATCACTCCCCTGGGTTTCGTCAGTATTTATACTCCTAGCAGTTTTGTCTCATGGGGGAGATGGCTGCTTGGGTCTGACAATAAGCTAAGTATTACACCATTTGTAGATAGGGTCCTTAATGACCAAGGTAGAAAATGGATGTTTTGCTGGTCCTGGTAATAGTGGTAGAATTTTCCACTTTTAAAAATGATTGCTAATATTGGAATGTTGGTTCCTTTTCAGGATTTTTGGAAAAGTTTTTAAAAGTAATTTTTAGCCTTATAAATAAATGTTGAGTAAAATATGGAGAGTAATCAAAGAGATATGCGTATAGTAATGTAGAGAAATGCTAAGCATAATTAATTGTAATATGTGGGTTTTTAAACAGTTTTTTTATATTGTAAAATTTTGGAAACCACAGTAAATGACAATGGTGAATTTTTAAAAGGTCCTTGTGGACAAAAAAATAGTCAAAAATGTTGACGTGGGCAGAGACAAGCAAAATTGAGTTCAGGGTCACTTCAGTATTTAATGACTGTAAAAATAATTGTCTTTTCTGATAGTCATCTAATTGTAAAGGAATATCCCTGTAATCCAGGCAAATATGACCAGAATGTCCGTGTGGACAAAATCTACGATTAAAATTATATTTCTAGTCAAGCAAACAGTGTGAGAGTTTAAAGGTCAATGTCAAATATTGACAAGTTTTTATTTAGCCTCGGTGAATTTGACAGTAATGAGGCATATCAGTTTTAAAGAAATTTAAAAAAAGTTTTTGAGTTTTTGGTATGACCAAACTTTTGTGTGGTCCACATGATGTATCAAGGAAGGTAAAATGTGTAATGGTATTTTTGGTAGTGATATTGTTTAAATTGTTTTCCAGTTGATGGCTGTAACTTTGTTTCTGTGTCTGGTAGTGTATATTCTGGAAGGTACAAAATATATTTACATTTCAAAGAGCTCTAACAAGTATCACTGTAATTCTAAATGCAATTTTCTGTTACTAAATGTTTTCGTCTCTGCCAGACGGTATCGTATGTCGATATTGTTTGAAGTGGGTGACCTTGTGTTGTCTTACAGCATACAACATAACAAAGGCCAGAAGTAAATCTTTTTTTTTTTTTGTTTGTATAAAATATTATTGTTAATGTTTAGCTTGATTCTTTACCTAAGCAATTTCTGTATTCAGCACTTCTAATTATTTATTATAGGCTGTTCACGATAAAGTGAGCATTGTTTCATACAAGTCTCTCACCTCCTTTTACCTAAAACCCGAGCTCAAGGTTTTTGAAAGAGACAATACTAAGCAAGTGTCGGTGACTAAGGAAAACACCTTCAGGGCGTGAATCAGTGATTTATACCTTGGAACCTATGGTTGCACACCCTGAACAGTCAACTGACTATTATACCAAAATGGTAAAATTACAACAGGGCATATCTCATACTCAAGAACGACGAGCAAGTACACAGTAAATTTAACAAAATGAATATATAATTGAAAAGTCATTTTTACCCAACATGGCAAGGATCAAGTGGCTTGTAACTCATTCCACCCAAGCCAGCCTATCATCAGTACACTGCCATGACAGATGGACAAGTGCAAAAATGAAGCTAGAACCTAAACATAGAACAAGAAAGTTATGTTACGAAAAAGAAAATTTCTTAAATTATGCCAAATGGAATTTAAACTGCAGGAGGCCTAAACAGAATTTAGAAAAAAATACTTAAAGTTAACAAACTTAACCTATGGAGGCGACCATCTCGGCCTGCCCTGAGATGGGGCCGACGCAACACTAACTAATAGATAGAAAGTAGAAGACTACATGCCTTGGTTAGCAGCAGAAAGAAAGTGGAAAGAATGTTTGTCAGTACAGCTCCAATTAAAGCTGGCCAAGCTAGGGGAGGTTGCATGCGAATGACTGGAGGGGAAAGAATTGGAGAGGAGGGGAACATAGAAAAGGGAAGCAAACAAGGAAGATTACCATAGAGATTACACACTGTCCGAGCATTGCAGCAGCACCAGAAAGTAAAAAAGTTTCATACAACACGACAAAACACACAAGCCATGGAAGCACAAAAAGATGTGTATAGTTCAAGTTCACAACCTGGTTCTTTTAGGCGAGATTTTCAGTTTAAATAGAATATCACATGTGAACTTAAAATTAGCCATCAAGTCATTCTAAATGAGCTAGGGTTAGGAGAAAAAAAATCCCCAGGTGGTTTCTCCTAGATGCTAACTTTTGCTTCTTCTAGTCATAAACTTCTAATAATTTTTTTTTTTACATAAATAGAAATGAATTACTCAAAGAATTTAAGCATATTGAAATTAGGATTATAAAGAATTTAAAAACATACATATTTAAAAGTTTAAAAATGTTAGAAAAATTTTTAATTTTGTAGAATATGAAGCCAATCGGTTTTAAGTGAAACCAAACTTTTAAGCAACCTGGTACAAGGGAGAACTTCACCTTGTATCTGTAGCGTTGGCGGCATACCGGGCCGGTTAAGGCCGGTGATGTGAGGATTAGACTCTCTTGTACCAATGTGTGTATATCACTGGGTAAGTACACCAATCTCAAATAGTTCATCTACAGACACACCAGAGAGCTCACACACAAGTCCTGGGCTAGCAATAAGTTGGTTCTATCCCCGTTGTATGGGTAGTGTATGAAATGAGTTATCTTGTGGCGAGTGTGATACCAGTGACTTGGGGATGGTAACCTCGATAAACAGTTTGATCTTAAGGGTACGCTCATACACTGTGCGTGAACGAGAGGAGTGGGTTGCCTTCCAATACTTGGATGCAAGGTGCTAGTATATTTCATGCGAGGTGTGCGTTTGCGAGATGGTACAAAATAGGAAACACTGGGCAAAACATACACCTCGTTACCTGTTGTCTCGCAGGCGGTGGAGCTCTCCTCTGCTCTGCTGGCATGGCTGGGCCGGCCGGCTGAAGGTACAGTAGGTGATGCTGGTTGCAACGGAGTGCTGCCCATTGAGGGAATGGGAAGGTGTAGAGGTATGACTGTATACTCCGATGTCAGTATGGTTGGTTCACTGCCAAATATGGCCTTGTCACAATGGAACAATATCATGTACTCAAATGGCAATTGAACGGGTGTCCTCGTGGACGAAGAGAAAAGCGATTGGCTATTTTGAGATTCAATAGTTGAACTACGGTTAATCTCCTCCTCGAGGAGTTGCAAGCTACATTTGAGCTGGTTCTTGAGACCGGTTTTGTAGTTATTTGGCATGAGGCTGATCTACTGTAAGGACTCAGAAAGAATTACAGTAATATAAAAAGTCAACTCGGTGTACGTGCTGTGAAGCCGGGTATGGTTAGCGATCCTAACAGTGTATGTCCTGATATCCAACTAGACCCAACGTGTCTTGCTCCTTTACCTCTCCTGGCCTTTCTCCAGCCCGGAGGGTTTAACAGCAGATCACATGAGATGCTGAAGTACAAGGGTGTATTGGGTTCCTAGTGAAGGGCTTCCCCAAAGATTTACCAGCGCAACACCCTGAGTGATGCATTGGCAAAACTCGGAAAATTGTTCTGTGTTACTTGTACCTGCCGATTGGCTGTTTCCATGTAAGCCGGCGTTACTCCACATACACACAAAGAAGTAATTAAGAGTTCAAAATAATTCTGACTTAACAGTGAAATCACTTGGGACTTGAGGTTCCTACTATCTAAAATTGATAAGTCCTTCTGTTCTACAGTTTCATTGTGGCTTTTAATACATTTAGGAACTTTGGCATATATGATAATACAATATAGCAAAAATTAACAAAGCCACATTTATAAATGCTAACATCAAATACAATTATAACCACTGGAATATAAATATTGCTGAAATCAATTATATTCAAAAATACAAACGCCAGGTGAAGGTTACCTGTTATGTTATTTAGCTCAAGTGTAGCATTGCAAATTTAAATAACTCTCATTTAAATGACCTATAGCGCATGAATCCTAACTTTACCTGATGGGGAATGTCCATAAGAGACCTTGTTTCTTATACAGGGTTCTCTACTCGACAGGTAGAGAGGGCCGGGCTATGTCAGTGACCTTGGGTTACCTGGATGGTGCAGTGTTCAGGTAGAGGTAAGGACGATGAGACGACTGGAGACACTGCAGACGAGGCATCTTCTGGAGTCACTGGCCTCGGAGAAGATGGCGTCGTCGTGGATACTGTCGACTAGCGACGCGGGTGTAGAACGACCAGTCCTCAGTCAGGGTACCTCTGGCCTTCACAGTCTAGGAAAGGGTGTAGCAAGACTATCACCGCTGCGGTTGTCGACTCCGGCCTTCACAGCCTTGGAGAGGAAGAGTGACTCCGTTGAGCCACCCTGTGCAACTCTTCATGAGCTGCCCCAAGTAACTTTGTTCCCCTTTTTATAGTGATCTCCAGTGACCTTGGGAGCCTCAAGGGTTGGGGCAGGCTTGGCCCCGCCTCTTAGGGGTGGAGCTTGTGATGTTACACGCATGGGCCATGGATGATTATCAGGCCTGTCGCTCGACGCCGAGTGTGAAGTAACTTTGAACGGTTGGCGCTCGAGTAGGCAGTGACCCATCGGTGATTGGTCCGCTTCCTTCTGCAGCACCAAATTCAAACAGGTGCACTCTTCAAATAGCAGGCGCTGTGAAGCGGAACATTGTTGCTTCAGGGAGAGTGTTAACGTGATAGATTTCTATCAACTCTGGTAGGCAGTACAAGCTAGGAGCACGGGGTGGAAGGTGTGTTGAAGCTCTGTCAACGTCTTTGAGTTTCCCAGTGTCCTGCCTCCAGTACTGGTGGGAGACTTGCACATGTGGCTTACCATATTCAGATGGGGCAAAGTCGTACACTTGAAGAGCACTTTCTCTAGCACGGAATACAACATGCATCAAATATACATACAAAATTTGATACAATTTTCTCTACACAACTGTTTCTGATATTAAAATAATTACTGTAAGTGTTTATAGGCTAGGTGCAAAATTACCCAACTTATGCAGCATTTAAACTGTAAGAAAATTTCTTAAAAAGGTTTTACTGGAAATACATTTTAAGCTCTACTAGCAAGATTGATTGGATATTGGTAATAAATAATTTAAGGCAACTGTACAAAACATGAAAGCTGATGGGAATTTGCTTATTTTTTTTAGTAGATATCATATTTAATAACAATGTAAGTAGGTTGATGGGATAGCTCTAGCAGCATGAAAATGTTGGTACTTAATAAAATGTTGAGAAATCTACTTCAAATAAATCTGTAGTACGGCTGTGAAGTGCATCACATATAGTTTGCAGGAGGATGTTGTGTGATGGCTTGTTGCAGAGTTGCGACAGAGTGTGCAGACCCAGAACACACCGTGCTGGATGTACAGAGCTCGCAGGATAAGTATGTGGAGTGTGACATGAACGTGTTGCCCCCGGAGGCCATGGTGGTGGTGGAGGAAGTGCTCCTGTCCAAGACGCCCAAGGAGAGGTACCACCTGCTGCCTCACACAAGCCTCGGAAAGCTCACGAAAAGCATCACGGACATTACCAACAGGATTAGGTGTGCATGCAACAAGCCACTCGCCTGATTCCTGTTCCCCATTTCCCCCTCCCTGTACATAAATGCACTGAGTGAGCGTTTCATTATGACTAACGCTGCCACAGCAGTGATTGTTACCACTAACCCTTTAGGTGAGTATGAAATAAAATGAGCACTTGTATACTTCTGTATGGAGGTGGTCTTTTAGTGGTGTGCCTGGAAATTCGCTGACAATACATTCTTGTTCTAGTACTTTGCAGTTTCGGGTTGGGAGATTTGCCCTTGGATACTTACTTGTTTCAGTATCTTGCTGTTACATCTACACTAGTCATCACACAAAAAAAATGAATCTAGGATAAATAATTATTAGCTAAAATACTTTATTTAGCAAATGTGTTACACTTGGAAGTTTTGTAAATAACATAATATTAGCTCTAAATAGTTGACATTCTGCTAGCGCCAGAATGCTGAAAATATATCATTTTCTTTATGTTGGGCTCCATTATTACTGTGTGTATTTCAACCTGTAATCTTCAACACATGGTAAAGAGGCCTATATACAATTGAAATACACTGAATGCTGAATAGTTTGAATATTTTATAATCTGTTTTGAGGGCGATAACTGTTATAGTGCTCATTTTATTGTCATAAAACCTTGCGTGTATGAAAAACTTCAATGTACATTTTGCATTATGAAGCTAGAGTAGATATGTAGTACTTAACGAGTTTTTCACATTGTGGTAATTAATTCCAGCGAACAAAGATTTTGTCTTACTTCTGCTCAATATTACAATGTATTGTACATTAATAAGACTCTGTTTTTACATTCTGTATATTTCACGTAAATAAATATGTACAAAAATATTAAAATATTTCTTCTGGAAGCATTTTGGATATAAGTCATTAGACTGTAGAGAGGATGTGTCTGTGGTAAAAATGCAGCTCACAGCTTGCAATGTTTGACACCTGTCTTTGTACACCAATCTTTGCAAAAACTCTGGTCAAAAATGATAATTCCAAAAAATTCAGACTGTCTTTCCTCAAAAATATATGTAGTTAACAGAAGCTACTGAACCAACACATCAGGGGCCAGCCACATTGCCAGACCCAAACTGCACGCAAGTACATTTCTTTCGAGTCCGCTGCCGGTTGTGGTCAACGAACAATGTTCAAGGTCAGTATACGTTATTCATGGTAAAGTGAGCACTTTTAAAAGCCCTCTCATTGCGAATAATAGTCAACAAATATACTTTATTTAAGTATTAGAGATTAACTTCTGAGTGCGGTGGAATATACACACTGTGTTTATTACTTACATGGCAATATTTATTTTAAAAAGTGGTTAACGTATAAAAAAATGGCTGAAATAAAAATAACTAGGGCCTCAAAGGTGCTCATTTTACAGTGAACAGTTTATAGTCCCGTTCACAGTAGGGTAACACTGGAACTGGCCTATATTTACTCTTCAGAATTCCCGATGAGCAAGGAAGGTAAGGGCTGCGATCGGTATCACCGACATGGAAGCGTAAATTATTATAGTTCTCGTTGCAAATTTTAGAAGTTTGAGTAGAAAAGGCACAAATTTTATCATATCATCGTGATTTTTTAATAGGTATGCTATTTAAGTTTGCTCTCAGCAGCACTGATGTACAGATAATACGAATACAGAAAAGAAAGGAAAATAATGGCATAGCTGAATTAAAATTAATTTTTAAATTTGGGTAAAAATAAAAAAAAAATGTCTTGTAATGGTAATGAAATTTATAGAACATTTTTTAATTATCACCACCGAAGAAATGTAATATGTTGTGTGCAATTTCGTTAGTCAAGTATGCTGTTAAAATTTTTTAACAATTTAAAGGAATCTCTCTTTCAAATCATATATATATATATATATATATATATATATATATATATATATATATATATATATATATATATATATATATATATATATATATATATATATATATATATATGTGTGTTATACTTGGGTCCACCTGCTGTTATTTTCCTAATTCGAAACAAAAAATTCTGATGTTCATAAAGGGAAAACAGAAACATGAATAAATGCTTCATAGCCTCTAAAGCGTGCAAGGTATGGAACTAGCATTCAGTTATTTTTACGTCGACATCACGCCTCCATTTTTGACCCTGTTACTTTTTTGTGTAAAGCACGCCCTGGAATTACTGTTAAAGACTAGTGGAATAATATTTTCTAATAACAATGGTGGGAAATATCCTTTCAGCTATTTTGAATTTTCTAAAAAAACACACCAACAAAACAATACACGCTTATTATTTAAGAGTAATTAAAAAAAATATTCATATGCCAACTTGAAATGTGGTAGCATTTGTAGATGAATAGCAGTGTGGGCGTCAAATTTGAGGAATTTATGGGTCAGTTCGAACTGGCTGAAAGTGTTCACTACGCAGGGGTCTAAGTGTTTTGAAGAATAATGTGCTATTTTCGAGGATGAAATCTGGGCAAAAACCTGTAATTCTGGGGAATTATTGTGTCATTAGTGCATTTGCCTAATAATTACAGTGTATTACATTTCTATTAAAGAAGATCCAGACCTCTAGTATGTTGCACTGTAACAGTATGAGCATATGAAAATGCTCCAATTATAGTACATATATTCATTGTCTTTTATTATATGCACTATTCAAACAAAGAAACAAAATAAAACCAAATTAAAAAATCCCTTATAGTTACCAGTAAAGATACCTTCAAATTACATTACTCATTTAAATGGTCAGTAACATTGCTTGTCGAAAGAGCAAAGCTGTACAAGTGTTTCTAAAAATATAATAAAAGATAAAATGTGAGAAATTGTCCCATTTACATTTGCAAATTGTGTATTCCTAATTTTACGAACATAGGCCTCTGAAAGTTTGCTTCCTTCTCTTCCACATTTGATGGGTTAATAAATTCACATAACTGTTTTTGAAATGCTAAATGACGTGGTTTACACAGTAGCTGTATCCAAGCTATAAAGTATATTTCATATTTTTAAGTTATTTTTATTCTATTATTTGAGCACAGATACAGAAATACAGTCCTGTTTATCATTTGTCTGACCAACCATATCATGTCAGTACACTAACCCATACACAATTTTTTTTTGTGTGTGTGTGTGTGTGTGCATGCGCGCACGCGTGCATGCGTGTATATATGTGTGTGTATGTGTACACACACACACACACACTCTCTCACTCACTCACACACACTCTCACTCACACACACACTCACACACACACTCTCACACACACTCTCTCTCACACACTCTCTCTCACACACTCTCTCACACACACTCTCACACTCTCTCTCACTCACTCACTCACTCACTCTCACTCTCTCTCTCTGCACTATTGAGACTCAGGGTTCTCAGGGACGTTGTGGGTTCTGTGTGTTCGTCTCACCCGTGCGTACTTACAAACACGTTGGCAATACTAAACTTTTAATAAAATCACTGAAATAAACAATAGATAAAACATGTGGCTAGGACACTGTCACTACTGAATAAAAAATTGAGTTCACTGTAGACTTATTTTTATTGATGATGTTTATACACATCAATGTGCCAATAAAATGGTTATCTCGGTCATGACTAGCCAATTCCGCTTGGGTGCTCCCCAACCCGTAATTAATATAGCGCACGCCTAAATGGATGATGTCACAGAGGTGCGTGAAAGCACAGCCTTCACAAGGGAAGAGGGCCAACAGTCACTAGGGTGGACTGACGGTTTTTTCCCTGAAGACAGGACACTGTGAATTACAAATGTATACCATTAATACACATTAACACGAGTGATTACTTGGCATCACTAACGCAAACTCATCGGGGCTCGCCCTCCAGCACGTGGTTAGTGTGGTGACGGCCTATACACAGAGCCGGCTAGGACGGGAGTAATTGCACTGTACACTTATTACACAATTACATAGACCCTTGAATGATACATGAAATAAGATGGGACACGAGATGAATATTCACAGTAAACACACACATGTGTGAAAACAAGCTTAGGTGGCACGGATGCTGCTGGATGAAGTTCGTAGCAGACCACGTGGTGAGGGTGAAATTGCAGTATTTCTGCATGGAAACGGCAAACTAAATTCAGATAAAATATTATTGATGTTTGGCAAATGGTTCGCTTTATGATTAGCATTGTTACAGGCTTGTAACATACCTGATGGCGGTAAAATCAAACATTACTGTGACCGCGTGGTCAAGTACAAAAAGCATCAATTTACATGAAAAATACATAGAACCCTGAAATAAATGATTGCACATGCAATTTTATATAAATAAGCTCTTAAAACGCAAGGATGGCGTATACAAAGACGGCTTCAGTCGGTCACATGGTTATACGTGATGTTGCCGTAAAATATTCAAACACGAAAATTACCCTTAAATACAGAAAAATAAGGCTCTTAAAATTGCATGTAGCAATTATGCAGAAGCTACAATGAAATGCCATAAACATAGGCAAATGGCATCTGATTCAAAATGTGCGGGTCGCATCACCTCTCCGACATCTTTCTCCTCCTCCTCCTTGATTAAGTTAAAAATGCCACAAGGGCGTAAGAAATTAGTAAAGCGGGAGCATAATGCTGGGGAAATGTCTGGCAAAACGTACGCAAGCAAAGATTAACCGGTAAACTACATGGACTATGGAAACCTACATCAGTGAACAAAAGTTGTAGTGCGCACGTGACAGTGTCTTACCTCGCCAGCTCTCCTCGACAGACTGTCCAGATACAAGCATCGCACGGACCTATCATGGTCGCCTACGGGGTTCACATAAGCGGAAGTGCTATACATGCCAAGTGAAATATTTTATAGTGAAAATAAAATGGCACAAATTTAATTAGACATTGTTTTACATTTCTATAATTTTGTTACTAATTTCAATATTATTTTAATGTCTCTTTGGGATGGCGTTCATGCCAGAACAATAAGTGTTCTTAATCTCGGCACCACAGGCACTTTGAATATTCATAACCAAACAATTAAAATTAGTACAAGCACTCTAAAACATTTAAAGACATATTAAACACATTGCCTGGCGGGCTCTGCCTGGCTGGTTGCCGATTGAGGGCAAAGAAAACATGGCCTTGAAGGTCGTCTGTTTCTTCAGCATTTTCAGGGGGTGGGGGTGTAGGCAGGAACAACAATACGGGTACGTGGTGATCATTCGCCTCGCCTCTTGCGAGTGCTGTGTTGCAACTTGTTGACACTTGACATCACACTCACTGCCCTACTAATTCCCCCAAAACCCTTTCAAACTCTCTTGCCCTATAGGCTCTCCCCTACGGGAACTGGAAAGCCTCTAAAAGGCGTCTCGTCTTCACATGTGGTATCAAAGTATACATTTACACTTTGGTTACAACCAAATTCAGCTGTGCCCTGGGGAAACCCCTTAAAACTCAACTCACTGGCACTGGTTGTGTTGACATTTGCGTGTGCACTGATGTTACCACTTTCTTCATATACACATGGAAACCACTTAAACTCGATCTGATTTGTTGTGTCTTTACATGTATTAACAGAGAAACCCAGAAACGGTGATGCCATTCTGTGTGTTTCCACCTCCTCACTACTAGGTGTTGAGTGTTCAGTTGGTGCAAAACCCTTAAATAACAGTTCATTACTTTGGCTGGGTGTTCCCATGTTAGTGTTGTTATCCTCAGTGTCCATGTTGTTGCTCGCCTGTGTACTCCCTGGTGAAATTCTCTGAACTCGCTGCGGTACTGGGCATAACGTTATCTCCTTGCCTCTCTTCCCTACAGGAGGTCGGGCTATCCTCAGGTCATCACAGTGCCGTTTCATGACACGCCAGGGTCCCAACTTCACTAGATACGTGGAATTTCCCATCTTTTCCACTACTCTCACTGGCCCTGCCCATCTAGGTGCCCGTCGAGCACAGTATTGCTTCACCCAGGCCAATAATGGGTTTTCTTGCACATACATCCTGGGTACAAGTTCGGGTGGCGGCCTCTTGCTATTCGGTACCCGCACATCACAATAGACGAGCTGGTTCACCCTAGCTTCTTCATGTACCTGCGCCTGGTGTTCGGCGATTTGTTCAGGTACTCTTGGGGGCACAGAGTTCGCGACCTTGTACCATCTTGGCAGGTGTTTTGCAGGTTGCCACATTCACTGTATTCCGTAGGCAAAACATCACCTCCGGGATCAATTTGGTCCACCTAATATGATCCTCGCCTAACTGGACACGTATTTTGGATTTTTACGCCCTGGTTTCATCTCTCGGTTGGGTTAGCCCTGGGATGTAGGCTGGGGTAGTACGGTGTTCTGTTCCCCAACTGGTACAGTACTCCCTCCATTTTCGCCCTACAAACTATGTTCCATTGTCCGTCAACATATATTCGGGGTGTCCCCACCTCTGGAAAAACTCGTTCTGCATTATTTGTGCCACGGTGTGCGCACGAACATTGCCGACAGGAAATGCTTCGGTCCAACGGGTAAACAAATCTGTGGCAACAACAAAGATCTTTTCCCAGTTTTTGTACGCAGTCACGGGCCCATGATGTTGATAGCTACGGTCTTGAATGGCTCGGTTGGCAGCCTTCGCTTTTGTGGAGTGTCACCGTCTGCTCTCTGCAGCTTACGGGTGTTACATGCGAGACAGCTGTGTACACATTTCCTGACATCTCCCTGAATTCCTGGCCAGTGAAAACATTTTTGCACATTCCTTCGTGTCTGCTCGAATCCCGGATGTCCGTGTTCCAAACTCTCGTGTGCGTATTTTAACACAAGTTCCAGTTTCTCTCTCTCTCTCGGTACATACGTCTGCCATCGCGCACAATTACTAGGTGGTTTGGTTTGTATCTCCCTTTCCACTACCCTCCAGTGTTCTGTGTAGCATATGGCACAGTTTTGTCAGCGTCGCGTGGTATCTGGGGAATTCTCTTGTGCGGTGTGTACCTCTTTTAACACGTCACGTACATTCAATGAAAAAAATGTAATATTTTTAACTAAATGAAACATTCACATTTTTTTCTTTATAACTTATAATATTTATTTTGTAGTCAACATTAATTCAAAACAGTGAAAAGACATATAGAATTGGTAACGGCACGTACGAAATAGATTCCTTTTCATTCGTTATCAAATTGAAATTTGACTCACTATTCACAAAGAAACTGCATCCGACACAAACATTTACCTTTTCAGGAAGCACTGGTAAAAATGCTATTTTTTGTTACGAACTGAAAAATATTTACTTTTAACTGTCTGACAACTATTCCTAAATCTCTGCCTCTCGACCGCGAATATTGCATCCTAACCTTACATAAAAATGTAAACATTTTAAGACATAGATTTTTTTAAATGTTGAATGAATTGAAAAAATCTCAAGCAACCACGAATATGCTGTAATTGACTGAAATATGGCTGTATTTACCAGCCGTCTGAGTCTTCTTTGGTTATGCGTATTAAACATCAACATCATTGAAGAATATGACAGCACTACTACTTAAAAATACTTATACTCCTTATGTAAAATACAGAATATACTCATGTTTTCTCTTCATCATGCATGTGACGAGTGCAATCTGTTGTCATACTTGGTAGGTCCACATGCATTTCTTCTTGACCGTCGTCGCTTGTTTGATACACTCGCGTTTCTTCTGGGCCACAGCTACTTATTTGATCCACTCACACTTTTTTGTGTCACAACTACCTGTGGACCTAATCTAAGTCTCTCTATGAAGTCGTTCAGCATGATATTTCTTTTTTGCTATCAATTTTTTTATTTTGTTTACAAGTGTAATGTCGCCTGCCATTCTCAAGTTTTATAGGTGACAAAATTTACTATGGATACACAAATATTACTGTAGATAAGAATACACTAAAAGCTTATTTGAACAGTTTTACAGAGTATCTATATTCGAAACAGCTTGCATGACCGAATAACAGGTAGTGAGTGAATGAACAGTGCAAGCAGCAAGTCAGCCCTTCCTGGGGTTTGGCAACTCCGCGGAGGTAAGCACGCCTGCAGCTGGACATCCTCTGCAAGGGACAGGGGGAAGGAGTAGCCGACCACCAGACACTTTGGCACCAGGTGAGATGTTGGTTGCGTCAGTTATATTATGGAATTCCAGGCACGGGAAACACACAGTAGGCTAACGGTAGAACACTCGGTAGATATAACAAAAATTTATGAACTGGAAATTTTACTACGCAAAGGAAAGTAGCATGCATTTTGTAACACTTCTCACTTTTAATTAAATTACAAAGCAATATTTTTTGATACTGTTGAAATATGGCCTAATTAACTGAGTGCACACTTTTTCCTATGTTTCAATTACGTTTTATAGTTGGTGGCAATATAGGCTCTCACTGTGCCAAGAATGGTTGACCAGGTGGCAATATAGACTTGTGCTAAGAATTGTTGACCAACTTAACATGATTTTCTTTATTTGTACATCACAAACCTAGAAAAATGGCAACGCTGAAAGGCCCTGGATCGAATATCCTCAGTCCGATCATTATATAATTTGGCACTGAAGTTACTACATATGAAACAAATATATAGACAAAAAATTACAGAAAAAAAAATTCATGCATAGCCCCCTTAACCAAATCTGAATTAATTCAAATTGCTACCAAAATTTTTGGAGATATTTTGTACTCGCAAATTGGAGTAGTTGGGAAAAGAATAGTCACGACAAGTCAACTACAACTGTTTTTAAACAGAAATTATCAAATGCATACCTGGTTCAACAAATACTTTATAACATCAAGGTAACTTAGAACTTCACAAATTGCACTGTTTACCCATGCAATATGTGTAACTTTGTCACTTTCACTACACAGGAATGTAAATCTAAGCTCACCACTATGTCGGTACCTTTATGAAAACTAGGTTGCAGTGGAAATTTGGGAGACTGTACTTAACTCCAGGCAGCCATGGGTATTTGTCTTACATCAAGTAGTTTGTTTTCCTCTACATGCACTTCACAAGGTTCAAGAGCCTACAACAGAGAACATCATGATCCTAAACTCCACCCCCCAACACAATGTTTTCTCTTCTACCCTCTCCCTCAGTCTCCCCCTCTCTACAATTTCTTGTAGGTTTATTCCTTTTGTGTTATGCATTACATATTTAATTTTACTATTACATGTTGCATATATACTGTATTTCGGCATGTATAGGCGGCACATTTTACACACACACAAAAAAAAAAGTGTGGGGTGTTGCTTATATACTAGATATTGGCATAACATTTTTTTTTCCCCCCACAACACGTTTAGAAATTTGTCAACATACAGCACATCATAATGTTTTAACTTGAAGGAAGGAAGGAAAGGTAAGGGAAGGGAATGGTAGACGAATAGGAAGGGAAGAAAAAAAAAAAAAAAACCTTTTTCACTCGTGCCATTATTTGTTCACTCATATTTATAAACAAAATAATCCATCTCACATATGCAAAATGTAAACATTGCAACATAATACAAGTTTTCTGTCACAAATGTTTTGTAGAGGAGAAATTTGGTCGGAATTGATATTGTGTGGAATTGTGACTTGAAACTAATTACAGGAATACAAAAATTCAGTGCGACCTATACTTGAAATATTAATAATCCCTAATTTTTCATCAAAAACTTCAGG
Source organism: Dryococelus australis (assembly GCA_029891345.1). NCBI lineage: Eukaryota > Metazoa > Arthropoda > Insecta > Phasmatodea > Phasmatidae > Dryococelus > Dryococelus australis. The sequence goes on from CM057004.1 coordinate 37,538,833, forward strand.
TGCGGGGTCCATATACACCAAAATACGGTACTTTATAACAAATTGCAAAAATTGGGCATGGCCATGCTGAAGTAAACTGGGGAGGTTAATTATGGCTGCACTATTCCAGAGTCTAGTTCTGTGCTCCAGAGTCCATGAATGGTTTGTCGTGTGTTTTTAGGTCCACAGCATTATATTTTGGAGACTGTCAGAGTATGGAAAAGTAAAGGGTGCATGTGAGAAGAGCATTGGTAAATAATGGAAACTATTAAGGCACATAATTGAACTTAGAAACGAAAGCAGTTGGGTATTTTACAAGGCACATAAACTCTTATCCAAAGAAAGAGAGAACTATGCAGAAAAATAACAGAAAAATAAAATATATTTATAAATAACAATGGCAGTATTTCAACACTTAATTTGTCTGCTAAATTATAAGGTAATTAAATTATATAAAAAAAACCACAAGAATTTTCAACATTTATTTTTAATATTTTGAAACACCTGTTTTATAATTTATACTTTTTTTTTACATTAAAGCATAAGTACATTCCTAAAGGTAACTTTTAGGCCGATTAAATCCCACATACATCAAACAGTGATTTAAATCTTTTATCACAATGCTAAACATCAATCTTATATTCTCCTTTATGGTTGCAACAACACTCAAACACCACAATACAAATTTAAACAGCACGTGATAGTGAAATTAAAGTTAAAATGAGAGCTAAAATAAATTTTGCTAAAACACAAAATCCTGTCTCCAAATATTTAAAATTTTAAGAAATTCACCAGTTTGTACTAAGTACTGGAATATTCTCCTATTATATGTCAATTAAATAATATATTTCAACTTACTGACTTTCAATGATATTCTATAAATTCCTATACCATGCAGTAACTTTAGGTACCTGCTTAAACAAAGCTATTTAGGGTATTTTACTACTGCAAATGTAGGCGTGCTATGAACAAATTGCCCCATAGCCTACACAAAAGATGCTATAATTTAATGGTGCAAAGTCTATTGTAAAATTTAATGCTGTCACCTATACAAACTTAACTTCTGTTTGCAAATACTATTTTTGACTCAGCTCAAACACTCCAAAATTGTGCCGACAATATAGTATGTGATGCATGGTTAGCATATATGAACACCACACAGAACTTGCACATAAAATAGGAACATTAATCATTTATGCAGTTTTATTAACATTCATAAAATATTAAAATCACATGTAACAGACATTAATACATTACACAATACATTTATCTCAGATAATTTGATCTTAAGCTCACAATATTATCTTTTTTTTATGCTGCCTAAAGGATTTACACTTTTCAAATACATAGAGCTAAGGTATATGCCATGTTCGTAATTTCTTAAATATAATCTACTTACGAAATACACTAGAAAGACATGTCATGTTGATCATTTTTAAATATATGATCAACAAATACATTACACCTATAAAAAAATTTTCAAGTTGTTTCAATCAATTTTAAATGTGTGCGTTTCTTTTCGTGCATGATTGCATGCGAGACAGACAGTGGTCGAATGTGTGCACACATGCATGCACTTTCAAGTACTGTACGTGCAAGTCTACTATACACATGCTCACAAATTTATAATCTAAGCCTCTATGACCTTAGTGCTCACTTTGATCACTACATCACAGGATAATGGCAGCACCAATATTAAAGCCAGTAAATATACTATTTATCAATTGCACTTAGAGAATTTAAAGCTTAATCACTACCTTAATTTTCTCTTAATGGTGTAAAGATAAACTGAGTTTATCAAAGCACAATCTACTTCTCCATCAAGTCTGGTCCACAACAACGCAAAAATGCAGGAGTACACTAGCATCACGGGGAAAAAAAAAAAAAAAAAAAAAAAAAAAAAAAAAAAAAAAAAACACACACACACACACACACACACACACACACACATTGTAAATAACACACGCACGCACGCGCTCACACATGCACACGCACATGCTCACATGCGCACACACACGTGCTCACATGCGCACACGCACACAAACAATAAACTTTTTCAAATTGCTGAAATACATAAAATTCCCCCAATGTGCAACAGCAACAAAAATTTTGAAAACATTAAAACAGATAGTAGATATATGTTAATTCAAGTTCAGAAGGTGAAATAACAGAGAACAACAAACATTGCTCAAGTAATCTGAGTGGAAAATAAAGTGTGTTGTGCATCAGCGCAACTCATCTCAGATTCATTCAACTAGCATTATTATCAGTACAGTCCAGCAAATAAACAAATCACTTCAGAAATTTCAATCACACAAGCCAGACCAATAAACAAAATAACTTTTATGAAAACTTACAAAATTAGGAACTATAAAAATAATTTTATCTTACTTGTAGAATTTTTATTTACAAAATTTTGAAAATGTTTGTATAGACCCTGAGGCAGAATGCCAGTCTCCTGGTTTCAGAGCTCACCATCTTTTTGGAATAATAATTTAATGTGATTTGAGCTACACCAAGCTCACTGCAAACTTATTTTGTCTGCTTACGGCAGCTATCGTTACTGATTACCACTTGTCAGTGCATGACAATGGGAAGACGGACCTTCTTAGAATACAGCAGAAACACACAACTACTTTAATGTATTGGATACGCAGACAGATGGAAATCAAAACTGCTTCCACGAGTATCTTTCACCTATCTGAACCATATCATTCTCTCAACGTGTTACAAAAGTGGCATGTCTAAAAGTCATTGTACAAAAAACATAGGCCTTCTCACATGTTACTTTTTAAAAGAAAAATCATATTATCACAATTTCTTTTTAAAAGGTAATCACACTTAGCACACACATTTTTCATGCTATAGGGCTGCCATTACAACAAAATGGTACAAGTCTTTTTTCAGCTAGGATGTCTCTTTTCTCAATAATGTAAAAATGTTTATACTTATGACTGTTCATATTTCATACTTACATTTTTACCACTAAATGTCACTACACAACTTACAACAAACTATATAAACTATATATAGACTGGCTGACTCTCTTGACGTGATTAGCAGAGAAAATGTTGAAATTTGTGCACAGAGTCCACAGATTAACCACAAAACTACAAGACACTATGTATCAGTATTTACTAAAATTACTATCTACCAACATCTCACCTGCTGAAACAGCCACTACTAAAATTTCTACAATCTGAGAAAAACTTCTTTAATTTAACAAGAGTATGTAATACCTGTAAATGAAAATTGTTGCTCCAGACAGCTGATTAGCGGAATTATGAGCTTACCCTATTTCAAAGCAAGTCTCACTAGCACAGGTAAACCATACACAAGTATTCTTCTTTTTGAGCTTATCACAAATGGACACCTTTCAACATCTATCAGCCAGTCAATCTCGCAAGAAATGTCATGGGCACGTGGACAATAGCATGTTTGGAAACCCAACAAACTTTGTGAAGAACTGTCTATGCACCTTATGCTTGGAAACAAACAAGATACGACTGAATAAAATCAAAACGACATGAAAAACAATTTACAGTTATATTTAGGAACAATTTTCTGCATTACTACATAACTTTAAAAAAGTGTAAACAAGCAAATCTATTTATTAGCCGAACTGGCAATGACCAAATTATGTTTTCATAGCAATATAATGGTTACCACCAAGTTAAAACAAACCACAAAAATCTTATCACAATATTGTAATACAAGATTGCACATTATTATTATTCACAATATCAACTCGTAAAAATAAATTCTCTTTGTGTGAATACCATTTTCTTTTAGTTCATGATGAAAAAATTTCCCTTATAAGTTTTAAGAATATTCATACAGTAGTACTTATGATGTATGCAAAATTGCATTTCACTAATTGACATTTTGACCACCTTTACATGAAGAACAATTTCACATCATTTCAGTAGCATTTCCAAACATGCATTATAGCACTGTACTATCAGATCAATATGAGTAAATGAAGAGGCGACTACATACATACATAATACAAAGTGTCTAATAACACTGACCTAACAGTACTTGGAAATATACTCCAAGAAGACAGCCACAATAAAGGAACAGAAGACAGCCACATTTATGAAAGATGGCAATATCTAATCCATTACGCATGCTCCCTTTGTTGTGAAACCATCTTTGCAGTCGATGCAAGATGTTTATACACTGTGTTTAAACACCATATTTACATATGTTGTATATTTTCATACAAACCTTATAGTTGTCATATTTTAAACTGTAACTCAATTATCTACAATGCAGCCCATTTTTGAAGGCACTTTTGAGGACCAATGTAAGATGCACTAGAAAATAAAACAATTTTTTTTTGCAAGCCTTCAAAATAGATTTTATCCTTAATTAACTAATCAACACAGTTGAACTCTTGGCTTGATTATTTCTCTGGCATTAATTTCCTTCGTCATCGTGTTTAGCGATAATCATTCAATAAACTTTAACTTTAAAATTAAACATGGTTTATGGTGAAGAGAAATGGCAGTATAAGTGTCATACAAAAAATTACCACATTGACATTCGCAATAACCATGTTGCATTCACAATACCCTAAACTCATTGTAACACACTCTCTCCCTTCCACTGTTGAGATGTACAAAATTGTTTGCGAATAAACTCTTTTCTAGATAAGAAACCCTGTAAGGCTCGTTAGAACACAAGCGTAAGTAAACTCATGCTTACACTTAACAAGATCATTTGACAAGAGGTGACAACCATCTACACAACTGAATTATTCCAAAGATTAAAATAAGTAGGAACCATGGTAGTCACATTCTAAAATAACGGACAAAAATAGTTGCCACAACTTTTGATTCTTATTTAATTTCTGTTTGACTAACTTATAAGTATAGATGATGGAAAATAGCATTTTTGTGTGCAGTTATAGCATTTATTTTATGTTCTATAGCATTTATTAGAATCTACGAATTTTACAGACTTGTGACATTGAAGCAATGCTTTCCTTATGAGAAATTTTTTTTTTTACTTTATGAAATTGAGCACTTGCTACACGCTAGATGAAACTGTACTGGAATATTAACAAAACATATCATAGCTGATCATGAGATTTTATAAAGTACCAATAGCAGTGTTGTATTTAATTGAGTAATTTCGTTACACTTGGCATAAGCAATGTTCCCCTTGTAAACCCAAAACTATGATAAGATTTAAATAATATTATGATGTCTCATGAACAATATAAAAACTTACAATTAGAGATATTCCGATACCGTGTTTTCCAATACCAATATCAATACCACTGCCAATATCTGATACCAATGCCCTTCACACTGAATTTTAGAAAAAGTATTACTGTTAATAATATATTAAAAAAACAATTTTCCTTGACTCACTAAAATAAATAAATAATGTCTTAAAATACTGCATATAATTTATTGTAATCAGACATAAAATGCAAGCTGACCTAAAACTTGCAAACCCTCTGAAAATGCAACTAGTATGACACCAGATGCAAGTCAAATTTTAAATGTCCCACGCACACTATCAGCTAAGAGCTCATGGAGAAGTTACCGATCGGGCAGTGTCACATCTGTTGGTTTAATGGGGAGGGGAGGGGGGAGGCAGCAGAAGGATAACCTGTCTACGCCGTTACCTGTTGGCGACACCTTGCACAGGTGGCAAATGTCTGTCTTTTAAAAAGTAATCAATCATATTTGATTGCAAAGAAAACTTGAAATTTTCAGACACAAATGAGTCGATTATAACTGATTTCTACACTGTCTTTAATAATGAATCATTCAAAACCACGTCCTCTGGTTTTCCCTATCATGAGTTACACTGCACTCGGCTCGGTGCTTACCTACCCATTATTAGACGGCAAAAGGTGTCAAATAGGCACTTAAATATTATCAGTTTATTCAAAGACACGTGCCAATTAAAATAAATTAATATAAATCCTCCAATTTCCCCGCAAGAAGTTACTGAAAATGAACACTTATAATACAAGTCGCTCGATGTTCAAACAATTTTTTGCTGGCAAATGGTAGAGTATGTGCTTTTGGGCATATAATTTTAATCGTGAAGATGCTGCCCTTTGAGTTAAATAAATATTAAGTTTGAAAGTCATGTAAATTTTACACCAGATACAATGAATCATCAACCTTACTGGATAAAGCAACTTTAAAATACAAAAGAAAACATCTTTACAAATAATAATTCCTTGTTAAAATGTTTTGCATTACATTTTCAAGTGAAACTATTTGCTTTGAAATACAAGTGATGTTAGGTGCAACTATTTCGAGCAACGCATACCGTATTTACTTAAGTATAGTGCGCACTCATGTATATTGAGTACAATGATTTTTGCAACACGTTCTAGGATAAAAAAAAAAAAATTAAATTAAATTGCAGCAAAAATTTGTGGCGCCTGTTAGTAAGTATGGAACTAATTATTATTTTTTACATTAATGTGTAGTGTTTGTGTTATGTTTGTAAAATACTTTAATTAAATAACTTGGGCGTAAAAAGCTAAAAAATAAATTTTTTTTTGAAAGCCTTCTGCTTGTACTACTCAAATTTCCAACTTCCATGTTCTCCTTTCTCTTTTTAGCAGGACCCCCCACGCCCCCTAATAATTTTTTTTGTTGTGCTAGAATTTCGCACTACCCTTATTTAAAAGGTCTCCTCTTCCTTTCTCTCAACCCCCCCCCCCCCCCCCCCGGACAAGAGAACATGGCTCCCTAGCCTCTGCTATAGAAACAAAGCGGGTGTGGGGGCAGTAAACACCTATAAACTGGTTTTGTGGCGTGACAGGATGCCATTAGAACTTGGGGGAGGGGGGGGGGGGATTTTTTACCTACACACTGAGTGAAAAAAAGGGAGAAGGGGGAGGAGTGATGTAAGAGGGCGAGATGAGACAACAGACAGTTCCATCACTTCACTCAACTCAACATTCCGGGACAATTTATGGCTAACATTCACCCTTCCTCTTTTTTTTCAGTGTATAGTGGGCACCAGGAATTTTTTTCCCTTTATTTTGGGGAAAAAAAGGGTGAAGGAATTTGTTCTAATTTTTCTTTTAATGGATGTATACAAACAGAAATATGGTGATTTTTGTGCCTACAGAAAGTAATAACCTGACTTCATTGTCTACAACCACCCCATACCATACCCCATACCGATACATAGGAAAAAGGCAAAGTATCGGCAGATACCGATACTTAGTATCGGTATCGGAACAACTCTACTTACAATGTAATTAACGTATTAGCTTACAAGTTATAATGTACACATAAACACACAGCAGAACCACATGACTGGTCAGCGAAATAAAAAAAAAATGTGCATACAGAACTTTTCAGGATTGCAGCTTGATACTGCGAGCATTTTAAAATGGGACACTGTTTAGATATGTTTATCATAAGTATCTTGTAACTCTATAGCATGAATTGCAAACAGAGTTAGTTTGATGCACATTGAATTTCTGTACCTTGAAACATAACCTCAGTACACAGGTAACCTCTTATTGCAACAAAATGTTAAGACTATATTACATACCCTAGATGTGTCGCTAGCTAGATACGCATGCTAATGTTGCATTTTTACTTTAATGTTTGGTAAACACACTTTTGGCAAATGAGGTGTATAGTCAACTTTCATTTCTAAGACCCCTGAAATAGAGACCCTCTCGAAATAAAATAAAAAACACTTTTTTTGGGGAACCATGAAACACATTTAACTGAAAAAGTACTTTCAATAACAACCCCTTCGAAATAACAACCCTTTTCTGAGAACTGTGAAAGGACTTAGAATCAAGAGTTTACTGTAATTAACCAAAATAAAATGTTAAATTTTTATAATATTACATTTTCATGTAAATTCACAGATTGTGGAGGTTAAAGTTATTTGTAGCTTTTTATAGCATCTATATAGTTAAACTATTTTCTATCATCTCTACTTATGAGTTTGCAACACTCCCTACTGTATACGTACATATAAAGTAAGAATGGGCATCAGATGGAATTAATCAACTTGACTGTATTAAAGAATTGGGTTACAGTCCAAAATAAAATTAATGTTGGTGCGAGAGAGCATATGGTGAGGCAGGCAGTTTTAGGGGGTTCCTCAAATTCTGGCGATGATCATGGCATCTACGAGCTTCCCACGAGCCACGAATGTCACTGAGTCACTTCGTGGCGGCAGCAAGAGGAGAGCATTCGCAGCAGAGCAGCTCAACAGGCGACTGCTTATTTGGTTTCCTGGAACATAGTCATGAAATCAGTTATCCAAACATCCTGTTTGTTTTTCTTTTCCTTGTAACTGCAGGGCTGTTACTACTTAGCAACATATAATTACCCTGATTTTCCCATGTTTTCAAGGAAAAAATAGAACAATTTACAACCTTTTTAAGCACTTATTGCAGGTTTAAATTTCCAGGATCAGTCACCAGTTTTCCTGACCTGATTTTTTCCAGTTTTTTTTAATTAAGGTTTTCCAGATATGAAGTAACTCTGTTTATCTAGTCTTCCTGCTCATTGTTTTTGGTTATCAGAAAAAGAACTAACACCAAAATTAAATGTTACCATTACAGACTAAAAATTAACAGTGCAATTCACCATTATCCTGGTAAGAGAGGTAGCCCTTTGTTACCTGCAAGGTCATGCTTTCAAACTATTAAAAATTATTAACTGGCAAGCCACATGGCAGACAAAATCTGTAACTGTAGCTTGTGTATCCGGGTCTCTAATTACACCATGTTTTGTACAGTAGAGTTTCGTGGCTTTCATATCTATACAATAGCTAAATCTACTGAGAAGTAACAGCAATTATGTTAAGTTTTTAAAAATTCACTACATTAGCAGACATGAGATGGTTACATGCACATACCAGCAGATTGACCCCAAATGACCTGTAGCAGCATAATGATCTAAACTCTATTGTTCGTGCAATAATATACCCCGGAAAAATTAGTTGAGTTTACAAACTGACAGCAGTGCACAGGGAACATGTGTGGTCTACAGCTTCTATGATTTAGTGATGTCAAGGACTTATGTGAAATGTAAGTTTCAGTGGATATATGTCCTAACATAATGGGTTACACCACGAGTTACTTAGAAACCATTTATTAGAAATACTCCTGGTTGGAGCAAGGAAGCTATTCTTTTCAGTCAAGTAGTAGACACACAGTGGTTCTGACCCAGCAGAAATACTAAAAAGAAGTCCAGATTTTCAGCAATTTACTCGGTAGGTGAAAGAACAGAGGCCTGATATTCCAGCACTACTTTGCAAGGTATGAAAGATCAACACACTCCACAGTGCAGCTGATATGAATTACTAGGTGAGCAAAATCCATGTACCCATCAACATACAGTCTTTTAATAAAACTGCTTTCACATGCACACTTATGAACGGGATAGAGCAAAGATGCAACTTTGTGGAAGATGATCATAAAAAGAGGGCATGTATTACAATGAGAAGGTAAAGTATGTGACAAGCACTGGTTGGGATACACAATGTTACAAGCAGAGTGAAGAGCATAAGGTTGAACTTATGGAGACATCACTGTCAGACAAGGGTTCTATAGTGCCGGACAGAGACACGGGCTAACTTACTGCGGTGAAGTTTGGTTTATTGGCCGCTGATTGGTCCCTGGCTGCGGTACACGGTGTGCTGTTAGCGGCTCTCCGCACTGTTGGTGTAGAGACAAGACACTCGTTTACCTGCAGTGGCCGTGGCCCAGGGTAGATCCTGTCTCGGCTGCTACTGCTGGTGGGGCTGGTTGGCTCCCGCCATGGACTGCTGGTTCTCGTGGACCTTAAGTATGGGCTGGCGACACCCACTGGTACTGCACCCCCAGTTGTATGTACCCCATGAGCGGGTGCAGCTCGCCGGTGATCTTATGGGGGTGGGGGACTGGAAGAGGGAGCTGGGGGAATTGGGAGGTGAGGCATCATCAGTTGTCGGGCGGCATGAATTTGGTCTTGTGGGGACGGGCTGCTGAGGGCAAATGGCACTGGGTTGCAGAACAATTGGCTAGGTCCAGAGGCAGTAGCTGCCCTTTGCTTTTCCTAGTTTCTACCTTGCACCACTTCTATGGGTGAAGGGGTACAGGGAGGTTCTATGGTCTACAACACTACAGAAGAGCTGGCGACGAGTTCCCTAGCTATGAGTGCACCCAGTCCGGGCTAGGCTAACCAGAATTAGTCCTCTCACTCCACTCAGTGAAGATGACAATGCAGTGAATGGAGTGGGTTGGTTGATCTGGTTGTCTAGCTGCTTCGTGATGTGTGTTTGGGACTCTGCCGTACTTGCACACCAGATACCTTTGCATACCTGGTCCACAGTATGGGTGGTCGTCTAATGGGTATGTACTGCGATGTATGTGCACCTGGTAAAAGGTAGCCCGCAGTCCTACACTAGTTTCGGCAAAGAGGTTTCAAGACACAGTCTCCTGATTTTCCTTAGTAGGTTTGACGTTCACAGGGATGGAAGTCACAATCATCCTACAGCAAGTACTTTGGGGTTAAGTAAGATCACATGTTTATTCCCCAGAGGAGAGAAAAATGTTAATATGGGGACTGCCTAGCACTATTCATTTATTTTCTCCCCTGTTGGAGGCATGATCCTTTCTTATGCCTGTGTTGGAGGCGCGGAGGCGCTGCTGGAGTAGACTGGGTGCAGGCCCCCCAGTGGCGAGCTGTGGAACTAGCTTGGCCTTCCTGGAGGGTGCCGATGTCTCAGCCAACAGTACAATTCTACGTCAGGGGTTGGGCGCTGGCATGATGGCTTCCTGGAATTTCTTGGCGAACAGTACAATCTTGGAACCACGTGTCTGTAGTCTCTCTTGACGTGTGCCAACGTACCCTGTAGGTACATGTCCCGTAGCACTATTATGGAGTAATGACTTTTCCTTATATGAGGGGCTTACTCGAAGATGGAGCGAAGTTGGCGAGTAGAGTGTGCATTGCAAATGTGCAGAATTGTGTTGTGCGTCAATTCTCCCCGCACTTCGTTGCAACGTAAAACCATCTTTGAGAGGAAAAAAGTCTATTTTTGAGGCCATCTGGGTCATGGTGCCCAGGGCATATGGCTTAGTATCTAGTGCGCCATGCGCTTATCACTGTCCGCTCAGCAGGCAGGTATCTGGTTACCATCAGTGGCGTGGCAGGCTTCTCTGTCTGTCTCTCTTTCTTGCGGTCTGCTTTCCTCTTCGCTTCCCATTGGATACGTTTGGAGTGGCTGGTGCGACGTGCCTTCACAACAGCTGTCTCGAGTATTTGCTCCCTTAGCAGGAAAGAGGCAAGGTTGGAATGGAACCAGATCTCGCTTGTGAACTAATTTTGTGTTTTGACAGTTACCTTATGAAATGTCGTGATGCCTTCGTTCATTTTATAGTACCAGCTCACAAATCTTAGCTGAGGGCTTGGATGTGTTAATTACAATAATCTTACATTGATTTCCTGTAAAAATGCAAATACAGACTGGCATCAAGGTTTGACTCTTGTGTAAAGCAAAATGCCCCTCTCGTTAAAGGCATATGGGCTTGCTAAATAAAAGCCTGGTGCATGCATGACACATCTCTATTATTGGTAATCAGACAACCTCAGCTTCCTCTTGATGTTTAGCATTGTTGAAATAGAAATAAATTTTAGTTTTCCCCCACATGAGCGGAGATTGTACTGGCTAATACCTAACTTGTTTTATTCACTGGCCCACCGTAACTATGCGTGCAGTACGAGTTAATTTCTCAATCACTAGATAGCACTAGTTGTATTATTGCTCGTCTTTGCATCTCCTTCCGCCAGCTGGCCGGTGACATCACAGCTGCCAGTCATACAATTGCTACCCCCTTGCCCTCATGATGCCGGCCAATAAGTGGCGGGCACGGCCTAATTTTTAGTATAGGTCTCGTTCGCACCTCCTGAGGCATTTGGCATTTTGTTTTCGTCTCTCACACTCGCTGCTCAGAACAAGTTACCCGTCAGTCTAGCACTAGGGCTGCTCAGAAACACTCCGTATTCTTGCTTCTCTTCCAGTACCCATTGCTTGGAATATGTTAGGCCCTTGTAATATAGTGGTCTGACCACTCGGTAACGTTAGTTAGGTGACTTCCTATGAAGCTCCCTGCTAACTCCCACAGCCCTCCTCAACACGGACGTGTTCGAGACACGGAAACTCCTATCCTACAGTCCTCCTCAGGACTGGTTCTACCTCTCCTTGCTTGGTCTCCCTACATCGTGCCCAGCTCAGCGTACCGTAAATCTTTTGCTTAGCCAGACCATGCCACGTTTAGCACACCACTCACCCCAGCTCAACACTGGTTACCTCCACTGGCTACACGACCGTAAGGACAGCTTCCCGATCGTTTACTCGTGATGACATGTAGTAGCAAGTACGTCACCACATTGTTTCCAATTGCTGGAAATAAACTTGAACTGAAGCAAAAACCTTCAGAATCACCTTTCCTGTACACTTAGCTCCCAGTGGACTCCTCAAAAGGAAAGAAAAGCAGGTACTCCTGGGGAAGTTGCTCAAGCAAATCAACAGACTCTTCTGTTACACACCACGCACATGCACACACTCTCTCGCTCTCTCTCTTTCTCTTAGCTTCTATCTACTCCATGGTTTGAATGGGAGTGCCTCACAGGTACGCTGACATCAGAACAGCATGTCAGCTTGGTGTCCTTCAGCCTTTCCACTGCGGGTTCCCGTAAACAAGAGAGATGAACTTTCACTGGATTAGGGAGACTTATGCGAAGCAACACCCACGCGTCTGACCTTAGCCAGTGCGGCCCGACTTTCAGCATAAACTGCGGCTCCTGCCAAGTGCTAAAAGAGGGTAAATGCTGAGTTACAGTCTGCCCGTGGCTCGACACGTAATTGGGAAAAACAAGGAGCCTGCCTTCCCCTTCTTGACAGGGAGGATGTACTGTGTATCCTAATGACGGGGTCTCAAGGAGAAAGTGAGATTGTCATTACTTGCCTCTGGATGCCTGCACGAGTATTGCCTCTGGATGCCTGCACGAGTATTCACCAGCCTTGGTGGTCTCTATCGCCAGACTCCAGCCCAGAAAGCACGCTCAGGCTATAAGGCACGTACAGGACCCAATGACGCCAGAGAATCCTATGCACCTCTTCAGCGACCCAGTACGCACAGGCCCTTCGAAGAATCCACAGTGGATTGCTGAATTTATACGCCTATCATCTACTCCACAACCTCCCCGACGTCCTTCATCCAGCACCCACTTAAGCCTCAACCTGTACTACCCATTGTTGCACGCTTACTCCCAGTGATCCGTCGCCCAGGTATTCAGAAATGAGTGGTGGCTCGTAAGTGCCCTATTGTGTTGAAGACCACAGACTTCATGTCCTGCTGACAGCTTTCCAAGTCAGTCTTTTACAACGGGAAGATTCCAGCAGCCCGGAAGGACCAGACCCGAGGCCTTACAGGAGCGCTCGGTCTAGCTCCTGTCCAAAAGCTGATGGGGCTACTTCTGGCTGATGATGCTACTTCTGTGCAGTACAAGACTCGCACCCTCTGCCAGCATCAAGAGTAGTTGTCTCGCATCATGTTATTTACAGTGACTTCTAATAAGAATAGGAAGTTAATGGCTTCTCTTGAGCCGGTATTTGTTGCATGGTAAATAAAATTTACGCGTAGTATGGTATGACTTCCAAAACCCTTTTTGTTTTACTCTAATTCCTACTAAAATAAGAGTGATTAAATAATTAATAATTACTTTATCTATCCTAGCAATACATGTGTGGATATCAACTACAAAATAAAAAAGACACAGCATCCTGAAGTCTTAAAGATAAAATACAAGAAGTACTTTAAACAATATGATATCTTAATAATTTCTTAACCTATGCTTATGACACTTTATCTAAATTATTTGCACATGTCTTTCATTTAATTTCTCTTGTGAGGCATATAGACCTACAGCGCGCTTATTTAAATTGAAAGACAACTAGCTCTTATATCTAATACATAACATATCTACAAATATTATTTACATTTACAATAAGAACATGGTTTGGCAAATTAATTGTAAGGTTGATATCTTGCTGGTGTATACAATTTTAAGCCACAACTTTCAAATCCTAGCAAATGCTACATATCATAGCGTAAGACACACTATTAGAAACTTTACGACTTTTTACTTTGCCTTGCGGCCCTCTTTGGCATGCATTAAGTTCAAACATTTTCAACCTCTAACAAATGCTTTATATTCTAATATCGTAAACTTTATATTCCTACATTTAATACATTTACACAGAAGGTGAGCACAGTTAGGTAACTTTCCAATCTTTTAACTTTGCATTGCAAACCCTCTACAGCTCATGTAAGTTTAAAAATCTTTGAGTTCTGATCAATGCTTCTTAACATTCTTAACATAATAACATACAACAGTAGATTCTTGATGTATCATTATTGCATGTAGTACTGTTAAACCGCATCCACCAACATTTTTTTGTGGTCCCAGCGAAATTCCTATGTAAATAATGTTATCATAAACCGCTTGTATAGTTTATCACATGGTGCATTGATCAAAATATATTTCGGGGCCTTTCACTTAATATTTCCCACAACTATAATTTTTAAACTGGTTGTTTATGTAAACGTCTAGTAACTGGACGTTTAATACGTCATGCGCGCCGTCATTATCACTGCTCTGCAGTGCGCTGTCTGCCTTTCCAACATCTGTCTGACACTGAGGTGTGGTGCAACATGAGAGACTGGGAAATGGTTACCTAGTAACCAGTGAGGCGACCTAGCCTCCGCTCTTTCACCCTTCTTTCTGTCTCTCTCAGCCATCCACCTTCCTTCCTTCCCTCAAATGCCCTTGCGAGGGCAAGCTGGTGTCTAGAAAAAGAATAAAAAAGTCTCTCGGCTGCACGTGCTTGCCTTCGCACGCCGGCTTAGAGCAAATGCGCGCCTGGCGAACATAGAAATTTTATCAAGATTAGGTGTCGCTCAAAATAGTTGCACATATAATCACTTATATTTCAAAGCAAATGGTTTCGCTTGAAAATGTTACGCAAAAAATTTTCATGAGGAGTTATTATTTGCAAAAACGGTTTCTTATGTGATTAAAGGTCGTTTTTCCCCCCATAAGGTTGGTGTTTCATTGTATCTGGCATAAAACTAACATGATTTTAAAACATAATATTTATTTTTAACTCAAGAGGCAGCATCTTAATGAATAAAATTATATGTTCTAACTAGTTCACTCATGGTGGCACGTAAAGCCCTTTTTAATCTCTTCTGTGCCCATCCCTGTTGAGAGTTAGGCATTTAGCTATAGAACAGTCCACAGAGGTTAAGCTGGCGCTTTGACATACCTAGCGTGTACTTCCAGACACTCAAGACTTGTGACGTACATTAACTCTCTGTGTTCTTATAGTCCACTTTTGCAAGTGGTGGACAGAACTTTGAGCAGCACACGTCACTTCCTCGCTGAGGTACCTGGGTGTGGGGTCTACAGGGGGTTGATCAGGCATAAGTCTAACCAGCCCCAATCCAGCCATGTGAGCAGCGGTGGCGGAGTATGGCTCACCTGGTCTGAACGACTCTTCTAGTGGATTGAGGACCTAATGCTTTTGGGCGCAGCCGGAGGTCTACCCTCTGGCAGAGCTCTGTTTGCCTCTTAATGGCGCATGTATTTACCATGGTGATTTACGCATCTGCCGGCTTTTCCTCTAAGGCGTAATTATGTTACATTTACCAAAGAAAAAATATAAATTGAATTACTTACTAAGAGGAATGAAACTATCAAGAAATATGTTCAAATATGTATTTTATTATACGTATCTAGAAAACAGGGTCATTCCACATTAACTCCTATTGAAATAACGTGCGTTACAGAAGCTGAACCTATTGTTAAATCCAGGTGAAGGCAACCTGGGCAAGATCTAGGTGTAACGTGAATAGAACTGGCAAGTTAATCAAAGTCTAATAGCTAACGTATATACGAGCGCCTAACTATCAGAGGAGTGCTCTTAGGGAACCTAAGAACTACAACTACCAGAGGGGTAGTTGATGTAGCTGCACACTTTGATGGGTTGAAGAGGTCCAGAAGGGACCACAAGGTGGGGTGGTAGGCAAGGAGCGACGTCTTCGGGAGCCTCCGGTATGGTGGAGTCCCCCAGAAGCTCGGGATCTGCAGTGGCTGCAGAGGCGGGTCAGCACCTGCTGAAGGTGTTGAGCTTCTGGTTGGCAATATCTTCTGACTGCTGTGAGATCCCGGCCCTTGCAAGTGGTGGAGGAGCATAGACTCTAGAGCTAATATGTTCTATCCCTTATATACTGTTATCACCTAGGAGCTTGGATGCTGCAGGGGTGCGGGAGAAGGTAGCCCTGCTCTTAGGGGTTGAGACCACTGCTTCTGAGGCGGCGCTATTCATTTTTTATTTATCTTGCAGGAGGTGTGATGCTTTCTTATTGCGTGTGTTGGAGGTGCAGAGGCTGGAGTTGCTGGAGTAGACTGGATGTTGCCTTCTAGTGGCAAGCTGTGGAACTAGCTTGGCCTTCCTGGAGGGTGCTGGTGTCTCAGCGAACAGCACAATTCTATGTCAGGGGGTTGGGCACTGGCGTGACTGCTTCTTGGAGCTTCTTGGAGAATAGCACAATCTTGGGACCACGGGTCTGTAGTCTCTCTTGGCGTGCACAACGTACCCTGTAGTAGGCATGTGTCCCGTAGCACTGTTATGGAGTAATATCTTGCCTTCGTATGAGCGGAAAAACCCTTGTAAACTTTTTAGAAAGCATTAAAAAACTTACGTTTATAAACCCCCCTTTAAATTATTCATGTGTTTACTGATCAGATGCAGAATTATGTAAGCCTGCAGAAAGAAAACATTACCTAGGACCGCATTAGTGTTTTAGTGTGCTCTGCTGTACCAAAATAAAATACTGTAAAATTGCTTAAACTAAATATATTTAAATAATGTTATTTAATAACCACACAAAAAAAACCACTTAGAAGCCAATTTAGTTTTGCCTAAATGTTACCGTGATGACAAATGCATAAAGATACAAGGTTTTAGCAGTGTGTCAAATGGCAAAATTTATTTATCTCTGCGAAATTAACTACTTTTCATAAATCAGCAAAATAATCAAGAAAATAATGTATTTCTCCACATGATCAATATATTAATAAAATCTATTAATGCACATTTGTGGGATAAGTATTGTAAGAATAGTGATATATACAGCAGTTACCGATATATATCACAAATATACTATATGTATATATGTATGTATGTATATATGTATGTATATATGTATATATATATATATATATATATATATATATATATATATATATATATATATATATATATATATATATATATATATATATATATATATATATATATATATATATATATATATATATATATATATATATATATATATATATATATATATATATATATATAAAGAATTCAATATATAATATCGTGACACATGCAATATATTGTAATTTTGCCAGTGATAAACAAACGTGATGCTAAACGCTAAACAAAGATGCCAGACGTATGTAGTAATAATGGTTGTAACAGAGCGGTTTTATGTATTTGGCAAAGTTAATGAAATACTTATGTGCAAATTTATGTACGAATAGAAATGTCTAGAAAGGACACTTGTCTAAAGCACATCCAGGGTACTGCCACTGCAACAAAAACAAAGCTTTAGCGATGGAAGCCGAACGAGCTAAGGGTGTATTGACATCTGTGGTGTAAAACGTCACATTTCGCTTACCGAACTTGTTTCCCTGTTGAAAAATACGAAAGTCGATAAACAAGAATTTGTTTTGTCAACAACCCCCGCTTTCATGGAAGCTAACATTCCGTTGGAAAAAGTTTATCACCCGAAGTTACAGGAGTGGATGAATAAGTACATTGCAGGTATTAAAAAAGTTTGTATAAACCCTTACTCTGAATAAATCCTGACTCACTGACCATGTTTGTACTTCCTAACCTCTAAAATTGTTTTCATGTAAAAAGTTACCTTGTAACCAACCTATGCTGGGCCTAGGCCTACAATATTCCCGACTGCCTTATCTTTTTCACTTTTATAGACCTGACAAATTAAATAGCTACTGAAAATAAATGTGTACAATTGTTCACACTTTAATATGATTAATTTCAGTCCTGGAATGTAATTTCTTTCTGCAAATATTTTTGTCTGAAAAATGATTAAAACCTGCTGAGGAAAGGAATTAATTGCCTACATATGCTATGACTTTGTCACAAGTCTATGTTTTATTTTTAAATAAATATTTGGTTATAAAATAAAAAAAAAAAAAATGCTTTAAGCATATATGTTGCTGTCCACTCCACATTCACTTAAATACAGTATGAAAAATAATGCTGAGAATATTATTTTGCTATCTGATTATAAAAATTGAATGACAACACAGCAGAAAATATGAAATTGATAACTACATGGGCATTTATTTAAAGCTGAATTAGCCTAATTTATGTTTGTTCAAAAATATTTGAATGTTTATTTTCACTTATTACAACTAAACAGTGTAGTTCCATACAAATTTTCAAGCACGGGAATTAGGATGCTTATTATTGGTCTAATAACTATAAAAACCTACATGAAGTGATATCATGTTGTTTCTAGTATTTTCAATAGCAGTGCTTCCAACAAAACTTTTTAAAAATTAATCTTAAACTTGTAGTTTTTGCTATTAGAAAATAACGAAAAGTACCAAAATTACTTACACAAATGACGAAAAATGTACCTAAATCAAGTAAAAAAAGGACAAAATCTGCCCATTTTTCCCGCCATAAACAGGTACGACTAATTATACACGTATATAATTTCTTTTAATACAAGCGCTCTTTTTTAAAATTGACAAAATTTTTGACGAAAAAAAAAAAAAAAAAAAAAAATGAAAAATGTACCGAAATCATCTAATCAAAACTGACAAAATCAAGACACGTGTTTTCTGTGAAAATGTTGTGTCTAAAATGCAACCAATACTTTGTTTTACTATTAAGATCTACTATTCAGCAATCACTGAACATGCTCTGTTTCTCATCTCAAGGTCAAATAATACAATACACTCTAGGAAAAAATATAACATTTGTTAAGAAAAACTGTAATACATTAATATTGCAAATTTAATTAATTTTATTACATGGTACACACATGGTACTATGGTCAAAAGTATGATATACATACCATACTGTATATACATACATCATAAACATTCATTTAAATATTCATAACTGATGCGGCACAATAAATTGTGCAACTTGGAAACAATAAATCTTAAAATTTGAGTAAAGCCAATAAAACCTTACAACCCGCATATTTTTATAAAGTTACTGAATACGTAATAGTAAAAGATTGAAGATGTTTTACGGCAAGACAACTGCTAGAGAATTGTAAGAAAGCGGATACTTAGAAAAAATGCTGAAGCATACAGAAGGTAACAGAGGTAGGAAAAGTAAATGATTGCCAGTGTGTAAGAGATACAAAAAGTTCTTGATGCAAGCAAAATAAGAAAAGCCAGACAGGAAGATGGCCCACTAGTCGAAAGAGTTGGGGTTTGCATAACAAATCAGTGTGATAACAAGAGCTGGTGTGATATGGAGGCAAACAGCTAATTTCGATCACTGATGTGTGCAGCATGCCACACAACTGGGCACAGTACGATCAACTGGCAACATTGCCTCACTATACACCTACATACATACCTGTACTCTTGGCTGTGGGGACAGAATGCTGAGTCTTCCACGACAACACAACTCTGTGGTACTCTGGTCTTGGGTCCAACGTTAAGTCCTCTTCAGTCTGATAAATGAATCAATGTCTCATCATTTAAAGAAAACAATTTATAACTACTAATTAAAATATCACTTTGCTCAAACTTTGTGAATTAGTAAGCTTAAACAATAGAGGGTAGTGTCAATAGCCTTTTCGTCTCATGAAATGAAAATTAAAAATTTCATGAAACAGAAAGGAAAATTGCAAATAACTACACGAGAGCTCAACCTTAACAAAGGTTTAACAAAAATCTTAACATTATATTATGTATTGTCAAATATATACTGTCACATAATAAACTATAAATTCAATTCCAAATATCAAATGCAAACTGCAATTGTACCATTAATGGTCATACAGTATAACAAGACTTCTAAAATATTGCCTTTAACTATGCACATGTAAAAAACACAGTAGAACTTCACCGTTGCTACCCCTATTTTTACGACCACCTCTTACACTCCAATTTTGAGAAAGAAAGAAAGAAAAAAAATTGGTTAAAAAAGTAGAAAACTTGAGCAAAATGGGTTGAAAAATAAGTTTGTTGCACTTTTTTTTGGTTGTGTGTTGCATTTCTCTTGGCACGCACTGTATTGCTGGCAGCACATATCTAAAAGTAGATACTACCCTGACTGGACTTTTAGCACTAGCCAATAACCATTCATTACCACCCTTTCTCCCTCAGCCATCACTGTTCCTGCACACAACACCGCTATCGTATGTCATGCAATCACACACACTTGTATTGCCATTGTAATTAACATAACTTCTCGTTGGCTAGTCTATTAACAGCTTCCACTGCGTGAACACATGCCAGCTCTCCCCCCCTTTCTCTCTCTCACTCTCGCACACATTCACTCACTTAACACAACACAAGAGCCCAATTGCCACATGACTCCAGCAATCTGCTAATTTTAGCATCATTCTATAATAATTGAATTTCAAGTATTACATTCTGTTACTATATTGCTATTTACTAATGATTAGAGTTTTAATTAACACTTCTGCTCCACGCCATTCTATACAGACCTTTGAAATATTAAACTCAAGGGCTTTTGGCTTTAGAACCACATTTAAACGTCACCATAGCCTGACCACGGACCCAAAATCATCGTTCAGGCTACTGAATACCCTGAATAGTTTTAAAATTACTGTCAGTAATACTAGTTAGTTGCCTCACTGTCACCTCCCTCCCCTAACCCCCTGTGCTGGTAGGGGGGAGGAGGGGGATCAACATGGGTACTGGGGAGAGTGAGCGAGTGGAGAGATTTGGGCAGTTCTTACCATTGAGGTCTTGAGAGACGATGTGGGTGCAGTGAGGTGAGCATGAATCAGCGCTGAGATGAAAGGGCGAGGGAAACGGGAGATCCCAGAGAAAACCAGTCAACCAGCAGCATAGTCCGATACAACTCCCACTTACAAAAATCCCTAGTAAACCGGCCAGGGATTGAACCTAATTCACCGTGGTGGGATGCAAGCGGTCTAACCACTCAGCCACCGTGGCCCCCAACATAGGTACTGGGCCTGCTGGGGAAACTTGGCAGGCTGCTTCTGTTACGGTGACAAGGGCATCTGCCTTTGACAACACTACAATTTAATGGGGTAGTAAGCAGAGGGGTCTAGCCTCTCCCAATCCACTGACTTCCAAATGAAATAATGATGGGAGGGCAAGAGATTCCCTCTCCTCCTAAGGGTTTGTACCATCCTTCTCCTCCTAAGGGTTTGTACCATCCTCGCGCTGATGAGCATAGCTCTGGTGATGAAAAAATGTTGATGGTATTGCCATTGTATTACAACTTGAATTTGTGTGCAGTGTTTGGATTTCTCTTGGTTTTTATTACTGTTTATTGAGGACTTATTACACTCAGTTTTTTGACTCAATTTGGTTACATTTTTGGTTTGATTTTTTGAACTATTGACGACAACCCATGTCTTTATTTTTATTTAATATGGACTTGGGATTTTGACAAAATGAGAAAGAAACGATTCACCTTGTCGATTATTAATAAGTAGAAAAATAAAATAAAAATTAACACTAGAGGTCTGCAAGTACTTGAAAATTGATCTCAAGCCGAATACCTGAAAAGTTTTTGATACAGAAACATAAAGGATGTTGCAAAATTGCATGACGATACTTCAGGTAAACATTTCTCACATCTGGAGGATAAAAAAATTTTAATATATAAACATAGCTCTGCAAATGCTTTGTTTCATTACTACAGCCCGTAATACATAACGTACAGTGTATAGCCCGTGGGCTGGATCATGTTACTGTGGAATGCCATTGCAGCATTCGTTTTCATCACACACAAAACTTCAGTAGGAACTGCACAGAAATTAAACATATGTGAAAGCTATAGTCAGCACTAATGGAAATGTTCAAAATTTCCTTCATCAGCACTACAATCTACAATGCAGATAGTAAAATTTCACCTTATGCCAGGACAAATGAAAATGCAAACTTCCAACACCTGAGCAAAACTAACGTAAGGATGGAGTGAATGTAGTCGGATCTCCATTGTTAAAAAAGATGTCATGTGTCAATTTTGAAAATTTCTTGGTACAAATTTTTGCCGGCTCTCTTGGCAAGAGTCCTTGGTTTGATACTGATACAAGTCATATAAAACACTGGGAGTCTTTTACTCACGTTTTATACTGATTCACTGGCAATTCGCTGTGTTCAAAGTTACATACACTTTGTTACGTAATTTATGTTGTTTATCATACTACCTTACTGACACAGCTTATTTACTGCTGTTTCATTGTTTGCTGAATTTTTTGCACTGTTTTCGAGTGTCTAGAACTTTTTGTAAATTATGTAACTTTCACTTGGGGTATTTTTAAATTACTTTAGCTTTTGAAGACTGCTGAATCAAACTGTTTTGTATATTTATTTACAATTGTTTCAAAAGTGTAATTTTCACTCGTACTACTGATGACAGCTATTTAGGACCACTTAACAATGTCTATCTTTACTTAACTGACTATGGTGGCGGTCTTTTATTCGCTGGGACGTCCCTTCTTCCTCATGACCACATGTTGAGGGTATCGGCAGTGGTCATCCAGGGACAACCAGGCATCGGGGGACAATCTGCTACCTTCTCCTCATGGAGGGGTGACAGGGTGAGGTGCAGGTAGGAGTCTTCGACAAAGAATGCAGTGAAGACCAGGGGAGCTGATGGTTCCTTTGGCATGAGCGTGCGGTGAAGGAAAAGAACAGACTGGGAGAGTAGTCACTGGTACCGTTGGGACCTTTGGCAAGAGTGTGCAGTGAAGACCCAGGATAGACCGCGTTTAAGGGTTGCAGCCCGCTATTTATACTCTGGCCAGCACACCCTGGAGGGGGTCGGGGTGGCATTGATCCTCTTGGAGTGTGGCATCAATGGCCGGCACTGGATCCAGGTTAAATAAAGCCTTGCCAATCATACTGGTGGTGTCATCTGGCAGCATGCTGTGGTGCTTGGATGATCTTTGAAGCATAGTCTCAGTGGCTTGACCGGTGAATAATACATTCTGGCGTGGAGCATCCTTCCTTTGCATTGGGTACATAATACAATTCCTGACATCTCATGTTGTGTGGCAACCATTATACTCCTTAGAATCGAGCAGTAAAGGCATGCACACTGATGAGGTGAAGTCAAACATTCATTGTTGAAAAGGTTTCATGCATCAGATTGATAAACATTTTTTTTATTGAAATGGAAAATTTCAGCCATTAAAATAACATATATTATTTTAATCTTAAAAATAAGATAAATTTTTCATGAGATTTTAGAAAAAGCAGTGAAAAACATACAGAAATTACTTAATCAAAACTAAAGAAAACATAAAACAGTTTCACAGAAAACACGTGTGTATTTATTCACTGAAAAAAAAAAATTTAAAAAGTAGGCATCTTCTGTTAAAATTATTCTGACGCATCCCGCTTTCCAGTATTATAACTAGAAAATGACTACGACTCCTCAACCATCACGTATTTTACGTAACTCGAGGAAGGTTCGAACCCAGAGTAAATTCACGAGTGCCTACCAGCGTAGTGGGTGATAACAGACATACGAATAAAACCAAGCAACCCTATTCACAAGTGTCGTTTGGATCGCCAGTATCATTGAAGGCGATTTCAGACGCATGAATGAGATATTGCGAAAGCAGTTAAGACACACGCTGCCCACCCCCGTGCACTACGAGAGCCACAAATCGTCACCTGCCACGAAGCATTCCGAGCGCACATGAAGCTTGCCGAAGCAGAGAGTAGCAACTCTCACCGCGGCCTCGCACGAGAGGGACGTCACACTTCCAACCCTGGTCCCGGTGAGAACATGCCTAATGCACTATAAAGGACCGCGGCCAAAGACAGGAGTGATCTTCTCCAGTAGCTCGCCTCAACACTTTGTGTGCCAGGGCTCTTTACTGACTGACTGACTGACTGTCAGGTCTTCTAGATCTTCAGCAGCCACCACAGTGGCTACCACCAACAGTTACCAGAGGCTTCTGCAGCCTCCACCACTAGGTACCAGAAGCTCCACTGGCTTCAAACCATCTGCATCTACAAGACGCTCTCCATCAGCAACCCTTCGGACACCATCACACCTTCCACTGCTATTTTTTCTGGTCCAGCAGCCGCCTCTACTTGCTGGTAGAGACAACTACACCCACTGCCCTTAAAAGTAGAGGCTCCCTTTTTGTAAAGTCTCTTCTAGATGTTCATTGGTTAGAGTAGCTGTAACTGAGTTGTTTTCACAGCCGTCAAAGTCATTTGCCATCTTGGTTAATCTAGAGGCAAGTCGCCTACACCTGTTTACCGTAGGTTACTTCTATATCACACACTACTTGGTTAGGAGGTGTGTCACTGTGTTTATTATTCATAGCAAATACATTTTGTTCCTATCACTGAGTCTTTCTATCCTATAGGTATTTCCCATGAGACCGGGTGTTGTTACAAAAGTACGAACTTTAGAGTAGGACTGCAGATTCCCTTAAGGAATCTGTACATCATACACATTCGAAGACCATTCGTTCCAGACACTTCGGTGGATATAAAGGTAGAGCCCCAACCACTAGGTACACATCCAAGAGGGGCAAGACACTCAGCTCAGGTTGTACTGCTACCGGATAGCTTATGGTATTGGAAGGAGTACCGTATTCACCAGAATATAAGACTATATTTTGTTCTAAATTTCACTCTCAAAAATTAAGGGGTCGTCTTATTTTCGCACCACAAAAAAAAATCTAGGTTAATATTTACACTAAATAGAATTCAGTTCATGGTATCCAGAGAAATATTCTAACCTTTCAAAAACACAAGTTTGGGTGATATTATAAAAATAAATAAAACAGTCACAACAATAAGTGAGGTTAACTTCAATTTCCATCACATTTTTCTTATAATGAGCTCCGTTACTGGTCTTTAATCCAGGCGGCAGATATTTCTAATTAGCACGATAACACCTGACAAATGCAACGCTAAAATATTGGTACAAGTATTAAATATGCATAAATGGGTCAGTGCATTACATTATACCACAGGCGGTGATGTTTGGTTAGGTTCCTTATACCAAAGATACATTTGTAACATACTGGTAAACTAAACATCATGTGATCTAGAGCAGCTATGTGATCACCAAAATGGCATAGTGTGTGTGAACGTGAGCGATCAAGGTTGTTTGATAACCAACTTTAACGCTGATGTTCAACTTTCACAGAGTGAATACGTCTATGTTTGTGAGTACGAGGTAGTAGCTGTATCTACGACTTCTAATTGGTTTTTTTTCTATGTTGTTTACTTAAGATTGAAGTTGTTTTCCGGTTTTGTATCAAACATACTGGCAAATGAGCACGTGAATTATGAGTGACCACATTGAAAAAAAAAAAGTTTGTTGGAATCGCAACATAGAAAATTTGAATGTCGTAGTTATGAAGCAAATTTTAAATTAATAACTTTAAAAAATGCTACCTGCCTAATGCACTTCATGGCAGTGAAGACCATGTCCTATGGAAAGATGAAAAAATAACATCAGACTCTTGAGGCCTTATCTTAAATGACATTCGTTGTTTTGTGATTTGTCATTTAGTCAGTTTAAAATTGGACATTGTCAATAGTCACTTGTTTAGCACTTACACTTAGAGTGAAGCTGTTTATATTAATTTAATGCTTAAGATGCATGTAATATTTCTAGAAGCATTACTGGAATGTTGGGAATATGTTAAATAAATATGAAAATAAGTTATTCAATAACGACTTAAAAAATATTTTTGTTGCAAAATATATAAACAAATCACAGCACTTACTTTCTTTATAAAACATGCCTAGTATATTTTAGGAACAATTATTTCTTTTAAAAAAGTTTTAATTACGTATACACGTATGTGTTTGAAGGTCAAAACCAACATGGCACAGATTTGGTCATTTTGTATTTTTGCTAACATCTGCTAAGTTACAAAATACGAAATATGTACCAAATCACCCATACGTCGTAAATTTTATTTACAAAATCGGGTCACATGATCATTTTGTCAACAAAATCTGCCATTTGGGACTCAGCCTGAGGATCATTCTACTGGGGAGTCAGATTCAAATAATGAATAATTGACACACAACAGTTTTTTCAATATTCCATTCTTTTCTCTTTCTTGTACATAAGGTTTGATGACTGGTAAGCTTTTACCTATTTTGCTTATATTAAACACGATTTTCTTGGGATATTTGACTTTTGAGTTTTTTTAAATGAATATGGACCTGCCAATAAGTATTTGTGGCAAAATTGAATTTTTCCCATCAACAAAGGGCAAATGTACGGGGTTGTCTTATATTCGGGTGAATATAGTATTTGCATCGGCCTGAAGGCCTAACCTGTTGTGACCTCACCCAATAGAGGTAGGAAGATTGCCCACACAGCTCACCGCCCTAGGTTTGCATGCCAGTGGTGTGGAACTGATTGGGGTATTCAGCTTGCGCCATCCACCACTATTGGCTTTACAATTAGTTGGGAATCTGTCTCGAGTTCACATCAATCGACAATGTGTCGACAAGACCTCTATGCATTTTGGGAAAAGGCACAGCTCACAGAGGGAGAAGCAAAAGGCGGCCTATCCTGCCGCGAAGTGAGTGTGTATATCTGACACCTCTGCACTTAGCAGACAAGCTGAACGGGAGAGAGCTCACGCCGCTCATCAACTGGAGAGGCCTTCCTCGCCAGTGTTTATGTTTGTTTATTTCCCTGCACACATTCGCCTAGCCTACGATTACCATCCTGTTGTCCGTGCTCTGTTAGCAGACACAGAAGTCAGGTACGGGGTAGCCAACCCCTTGTACTGGATCCCAGAAGCAGCAGAGTGGAACCAACGGTGATGTGTTGGTCAGCACAGTACAACCTCTCCAAGAGTTGCCAGTTCCAGCCAGTCAGCAACAGCTTCCAATGCAGTGACCAAAGCAGTCCCTGGTAAGACAGGTATACCAAAGCGAGCCAGTGTCCCAACCAGACGTATTGTGGTTAACTTTGCACCCAGTCGCTAACCAACACAACCAGTACTAATATCAAACCAAAAACCTAACCCAAAAGCATAACTCCAGTTATAACCAGAGTGCACCTGACCTAGCGCATATAAACCACATTGACAGTGTCTGTAATTCTCTAGGTCAACAGGCATCAATTCTTTGAACTACAGATATGAACACTACTTTCAGAAATGGTAACATTAACTTTATTACAACTTTCTGCAACTTTTAAACGTTATTATGTGTACTTTGAAGCCATTTGAGACACTGCTTCCTTTACTTATGGAATCTTAATTTTATAGTCCACTTAATAATGTGGTAAAAGCATTGCATGGAAATTAAAGATCTCTTGGACACTGTAAAATGTTGAGATTACAAATATGTCTTCAGCACCCATAGAGATGAAGCGAGACTGAGGCGCAGCAGTAAAAGAATGTGCAGATACAAGAAATGGAAGTACTCTAGAAAACATATTGTCAAAAACAACATCTGCCACATTTCCCAGAAGCAAATAGTGTGTATATAATCTCACCATGTTTCTCATAAATGTGAATTAATTTTCTTACAAAATTTTTGAAAGCTTATTGTATTGGGTCTTATATACTGCAGCATGTAAGAAGTAATTTATCATTTACTCACAATAGCCTTGATAATGGTTGGCATTGGGGAATGTCCCGACATATTCCGCAAAGCAGGTAGCACATACAAGTGACTAGTCACTGTTGCAGAGACTGGATTCCCCGGCAGCCCCAGTATCAGTTTTTTCTTCCCCTCAAACTCGCAAGTTGCAAATGTTGTAGGCTTCCTGAAACACAACAAATACACCTACTATACGTAACAACTGGCAAAAATGAATGCTCTTCTTCTTAATACGGTAATACAGTAATCTTCTACTATATAGGTGGTCAGGGAACTGGGAGAAAATGTCCTTACACTGAACGAACCTTAAAAAAAATTATTAACAAGTGTTCAGGACTTTGCTGGGGCCAGAAAAATTGTCGTTAAAATGAAAGAGTCACTAATCTGAAGGACCTACAACCGAAAGATTACTGCATATACAACAGGTGCCAAGCATCAGTAGACAAAATTTGACAAACAAGAACACTAAATTTTAAAAGTGAATTTATAAACCCATTAACAGAACATTTTTTGTAGAAATGGGTTGGTTCATTTCATTAAAAACACTCAAGAACCCATCCATTCTCTGATAAAATAGATGAAAAGTACAAACATTTTGTAAAAAATTGGATAACTGTGTAGTAAATAACTAAGATCTGAGCTTATTTAAATACACTTACATAATTTTTATACAATTATTTCCATAGCTAATATATTTTTTATTTAAAAAGTGAACAATAAAAGAAGGAAAATGAAACAACTTGTTTACATCCTTGAAAATACCAGAAAAAAATGCAGAATGTATGAGACTGTAAAATAAAGAGAGAAATTTATGCTGAATGAGTATTACAGCGACCAAAGAAAACAGGTGTAAACTCTAAAATGCAGGAAGTGTAAAACAGGAGGGTGCGGGGGAGCAAAAAAAAGTTTTACTGTACATAACTGGTTCAGTCCCCGTGGACATGTTGCAAATAAATGTTATTTATGGCCGATACTGTCCACTGTTGGCACCTTCCTTGTAAGTGATCTGATTTGCCAAAGCTTCTGTATGTTTGTGAATGGTAAATACCAATAACACTGAACATGCAGCATGTTGTTCGCTGGTTGTGACAAGCACATCTGACAAGTACAGTTTCTCAAAAATATTTCATATTTGCTTCACTTGAGAATATCAATTAAATTCAGGATGGAATTAGTTAAGCTAATAGCACATATTATTAAAATATTACACCAACTACTAATTTCTTTCAATGTAAAATTATGTTTTACTGCACATTTTCAGCTACACAAATGTGCAATCCAATTCTGCAATTAGCAAAGTAATCTTATGAACATGAAAAATTAGAGACTTGTGTAGTGTTTTTTGCTTCCTAGGATGTCAAATATAACCAGTTACATTTGGTGATCATGAAACAGAAAATAGAGTAAATTTGTACAACTACACAAATAATGAAATTTATGTCAAATCATGTTTTGCTTGTAGGTACTGTGTGCACTTCAAATGCTATTATTTTGTATTTAATAATACATGGAGTAGGTTTACCCATGTTGAAGGAGGTTACAGTTTACTGCAAATTAAATATAATGTGTGTGCCACTGAAGATTTTTTCAAATTCTTATCAACTATGAGTGAGATTGTTAGTCACAATTTTGCATTCAAGCTCTATTATTTGACGCACAACTGCCTTAGGCTGAGAAGAGGTCGCCGCGGTCAATCATAGTTTTGTTCATGTTGCCAGTGACGTGAGAATTCACAACCTCAGTTATTACTGGTGATGCACCGGAGTACAGCTGGTGTTGAGAGCAGGCCGCGTGGCCTGTCTAACGTGCACACACTCAAATGCCGCCTTCACGGTCCGCCAAAATGGCGGGCACACTGTCACAGTACTTCCCTAAAGGGAAGCCGGATCGAGTGAGGGTGAACCCGGGGGGAGGGGGATCGAAAAGGAGTCTATAGGCCCCCCTCTCGGCTGTGTCAAACTCGGAACGGAAGAACCTGAACAGGGAAGGAAAACATCACAAGATCACCTCCCTCCCACTCAGTCACAAATACACCGAACATGACGAACCACCGGACACGACCAACACTTCCATGGAAAAAAATGTCCCGGGAACACACCAATGATAACAACCGTGTAGGACCTGGAATGAGATTTATAGATGGAACTTGGAATGATGACAAGGATCTTCTTGAAAGATCACATGTATAGGTATGGAATGAGTGTGTGTCTGAATGTGTACCACCTCAGAAATGAACAGCAGTGTGGTTTGACTATGCCCTTTGCGGCCGAGGGCGATGTGGCGAGGAATGTTTCTGGTTACCGGGCATCCCCCAAAAGTAAGTCAGTCACAACTCGAACGCACTGGGCCGCTAATTGCAGTTAACAGTGATACAGTCATGCTTAAATTAAATTGTGAAGGACAAGCACGAAACGCGAATAGTTAGTGCAGTTTTCTTTTTCTCTTTCGGATAGCATGGTGGTTTCAAAATTGCAAAGTTCCCGGTGGACCCTGAAGGTCAAGAGAGTCGATTTAGCTTTTATTTTGCGGGGTAACATAATGATAGAAAGAAGCGCTCTAGGTATGACATTTAATAGGTATTGACCACCTAGAGGGGAGGTTTGGTGAGGCCAGTGCTGGTTTCACCGGGAACTTCGTCAAAGGTTTACCTGACTGGATGGTGGCCTGGGCAGGCAGCTGATCCAGCTGTGGTGGCTGTGGCTGGTTGCAGCTGCTGGTGCTGTGACCTGGTGCTGAGGCAGTTTTGCTGTTGATGGAGCTGGTCGAGGCCTGGGTTGGGCTGATGGTACAACATCCCCCGAACCAGGGGTTGGCGATATCGAAGGGTATTCCTCGCCCCTGCGGATAGCGATGACTATCGGGTGAGGATACCCGGCGGTCTTGACGAATGCTGGAAATAAGTGTGGGGAGGGAGCTGGGGGGTGAGGTCTCTCCAGCTGGTGGGTGGCATGAGCTCTGCACCATGGGGATAAGCTGCAAAGTGCAGTTGGAGCTGGGTTGTAACTCAGGTTAACTTTGGTGGCGTTAGCTGCCCTTCTGATCTTCCGCTGAGCACCACATTTCTGAGTGTATGGCATAAGGAAGGTACAACTATCAGCCTCGCAAGAGTGAAGCAGGCGACTATGGTCCCTAGCTTTGTGTAAAGCCAAGGCCAAAGCCAAACAGGCAAGAGGTACACCCAGTGCTCCTTAGTCCAACCCAGTTTAGAGTGGTGGATACAGAGTTGTGGATTCCCTCACGTTGCACGTCAACAACGCTTAGATGTGGTAGCCAAAAGGGGTCAAACCTCGAAGACCAACTCTTTCTCCCTCTGGCCCAGTTCAGAGTGGTGAACGGGGTATAGGTTGGCCTGGATGACTAGTCACCTTGTGGATGTCTTACGTGTGGCGGTGGCTCTACCTTACTGTACACGTGGTGCAAAGTACGGGTGGCCTTCTAATGGGTGTGTGGTTGAGCGAGATCTCCGGTTTCACTCTAGTGGGTGTGGTATCTATTTTGGATTAACACAGTTGCAATAAGAAATGAGCACTCATAAGTGAATGAGAATACGTATATATTCTAAGGAGAATATACATTGTGGCCCGTACTACCTCCTAAGCTATCCCCAAGTTGAACGGAAGTTAAGACTACACGAATCCAGATGAAAGAGACCTGGTCTTAACTGAAAAAGACAATCTGGCTAGGTAGCTATGAAAATAACTGGCACTAACTAATCTAACCGTTGTCCAGAAGGGACTGTTGAGGACTACTACCAGAAGGGTAGTGGTGGTGTGATTGCCGTTACGAGCAGGTGAGGCGAGTGAGAGATGTCCAGAAGAAACCATCGAACCACTACCAGAGATGGCAGTGCTGGCATGATTGCAGTTATCAGCAAGTAAGGAAAGAGGGTTGAATGCATCTTCGGGAGCTGGTGGTGAAGAACCTCTGGAAGGTTCGGAAGACATTGTTGAAGTCACTGAAGAGCTTCTGGTAGGTTGTAAGAACCTGGTGGTCAACAGAGACCTCTGACTCTAAGAGTGGTAGAGCCAGCTGCTGGCGGTGGCTTCCTCTGGCCCAGTTCAGAGCGGCAGAGGAGCATAGACTGACTTCTTTGGGCGGCGCACGGACTTATATCCTCCTTGTCCGCAGGGCCTCTGTGACACGGGGGTGTGAGGTGGTGGCAAGCACCACCCCTCGAGCGAAGCTGTCTGCTGGAGGTTGTCTGCTGTGGTACTGATGGCTCTGTCCCTTGGCGTACTTTACAACTATGTGACCTTGGGCAGCAGGCTCGACTGATAGTAGAATCTCACTTCGGGGGGTTGATGTAACGTCTGACTAGAGCGAAGAGTGAACAGTACAAACTGGACGGACATGTCTGTAATAAAGCTCCTTGTTGCAAGGATATATCCTGTAGGCATGTGACCAGCCTTTAGTAGTGATATAACCCCACCTTAGTTGAAGTGAAGCTACATTCAGGCGAGGCGAAGTCGAGTGGGGTGAATAGTCATGTAGTGAATCAGGAGTCATATGTAATAACATTTGTATTTAATGTTACTCGTAATTGCTAAATTTAATTTGCATAAAGTAATTTTATACGTTTAAATTAGAGTTAACAGAAACTCAGTTTCTGAGAGTACTTTCCTCATACACCAATTCGAACTGAAAGATTCTGCAATTCACTGAATATGAACTGGACCTGAACCAAACTTTAAAAATAAAAAACACATTGTTTACCTATTGTAATAATATTCCTGATTTCTCAGATATGTAATTATTTTTTTGTTACAATTTTACAATCTTCCAGATGAAATAAAATATCCTTCAAGTTA
The DNA here is from genome assembly GCA_029891345.1 of Dryococelus australis. NCBI lineage: Eukaryota > Metazoa > Arthropoda > Insecta > Phasmatodea > Phasmatidae > Dryococelus > Dryococelus australis. The sequence continues at coordinate 37,571,534 of CM057004.1, forward strand.
GTTTCGTTGTTACTACTAACAAATACATATAAATTATGATTAGACCACCATCAACATGGTATGGTATACAACAGTATGTAACCTACAAACACAAGTGGCATCTACAATGTCATTTTGTTGATCTCTGTGCAACTATTGATTAATTTAAAACTCATAACATTAACCATTCAATTATATACAGCATACAAAATAATGTTGTCAATAGCGCACTGTACCAATTTCACGTGAGCAATTTTTAGTGCGTGTTCATTTCAAAGATTGCTATTTATGTTCGTGTTTGTAAATTTTCGAACTAAAACACAAATTTTCTTTTGATTTTTTGAACTGAACTTGAACCAATTTCTGTGTAGAGATTTTTTTTTAACAGAACTGAACCATAATATTGAAATTTGAACATTTAACCAAGCTCTAGTTTAAATATATGCCGTTATTCTGCATGTAGTAGTTTGCTGATTGTTAGAAATAAACTGATTCTGAACGTACCTAGCAAAAAGAAAAAAATATGTGATAGCCAATACAAAAACATGAGCCTATAATTAGCTCAACTACAAAACCAACCCCAGCACCACCAGACTCCAGACCAAGCAAAGGAGGTCAGTTTCTTAATAACCAAGCAAATGAGTTTCATATATCATGTGAGCTATTCCACTGATTGAAGTAAACCTGTAACTCATCTTTCCAACATTCTATGCACTTCTAAATGTACATATTAAAATTTATTCTTTTTGTGCAATCGTTGTAGATATATGCCCTTATAGTTTGCATCACGCACAATGGTTATGAGTTATTGGGATAATGCAAATTCGTGAAAGTAATTCTTTAAAAATTTTTTTAACCAAAGACTGATATTTATGAAGCTATTAACCAATATAAATTCTAAAATTTATTAAAAAATATATTTTAACATTAGTACGTAATGTAAGCTTCACTTCCATTTAAGTTATATTTTATTTTAAAACTGATTTGCAGTTTTATGCCATAATAAAGAACTTACCCTGGCTTCATGAAGACTCGCCCAAAGTGCACAGTGGCTCCCAGATCTGTGACCAGCACCTCCTTTAGTATGTCTCGTTCTCCCATGGACACACTGCCTGTTGTCACCACAACATCTCCCGCAGACAGTGCATCCTTCATTTTGGTCAGCATGCTCTTGGGGCTACGGCATCACCACACAAATCATACATGTACAATATTTATAGAGTTTCATAGCACACCCGACTCTAGCATACAATGCTTTGACATACACTTGTCAGATCTACATCTCAAGTTTTAAACTGCATTATGAAAAATAATACCAGCAAAAAATGTTTGAATCACCCAGCAACGTTCAATCAATACCCAACAACTTCATTACAGCTTACACAATTGAATATTTTACAGCAAAAAGTAATGAAAATATGTTTTCTTTACTATAGAATTAATCTTCCCCGTCACTGAGCTGCAGCCCCATAATACTTAAAACCCCTTGGTGATGCAAAAAAGTTTAGTTAAATATCATTAATGGCTTAGAAAAGAATTTGAATAATATTCATATGTGTAAGCTTATTTACATAAAAGTTACTTTGTTGAAGAAATCAAAAATAATAAACAAGAATTGAAATTGTAATTAAATGCAATGAATTTTGGAAAATGAGATAGTAAAATCCAAATTCCCTAGAATCCCTCAAACCCAAAAGATCTAAGGTCTTGAATATGTATTAGAAATACAATTTGAGTACAATCTCACATAAAACAAGTAGAAGATAGCTTTCTTTGTCTGCACATTTAAATTACTCTTATCACATAAGAGAATTTAAAAACAAAAATCTATATTAAAATTTTGCTACAATAACTTTATTAATCATTGTGAAAATGAATATGAGCCATGTGAAAAACACCACATGTACAGTCACTGTTTAATTTTTTTAGAGTAAGAAAATTGGCACTTTTAAATTGATGCGCGATGTACCGGGAACATATACATAATTTCTGGCAACAGAAGATGATTCCGGTGGATTTTAGTTGAGGAGTTGAGTCAGGCTCTCCTCTTTAAGGGGGTTCAGTTCTGTCAGGGGGTGGGAGCTTTGCCTGTGTACAGAACTGGCTTTGTGTGGCTACTCGGAGGGGCACAAAATCCCGACTGACTAGTCAAATTCTGTGCTTTGCAGGTACTGTAGGCGTAAGGCTACCTGGGCTACATTTCAGTACAGAGGATGTGTTCTGAGGTGCAGGTGTCACAGGTGGGGTTGGTTGAACGGGTACCTCTTGAGGTCTGTACAGTGGTGTAGGGTGTACTATGGCTGGTGTTAGGTGAGCAATAACTGGAGTCGGAGTCGCAGTCAGTTCAGGTTCTCTCAGATAGTTTAATATCCACTCAGGATAACCTCAGAATAAGTTGCAGTTCTGGAGCGCTCTGGTGGTGAGAAGAGATGCTGCGGCACCGGAACGTCTCTTGGCTTTTGAAAGTGACACAGAGCTTGCGCCTGTTTTCGTGGTGGAAGGCTAGCTATCTGTTTCACTAAGGAGGGTTGATACTCGTGCCCTCCATCTAATGCTGAGAGTATGGATTTGACTCTCTCCTTCAAGCCCTTCCTTTGGCAAAAGACATCAAAAAGTGGAAATTACCCTTACAAAAAACTTTACCGCAACTGCAGGTAATCATCTGTACAGAAGTAACATGTGTCACCACTAGGGTGCGTGGCCTGGTAGTCAACTTCCCAACTTACGGGTTACAATTCCTCAGCGAAGCTGCTCCGAGGAGAAGTAATTGCCAAGTCAGTAAGTGGTTTCTCAGACAGTGTACCTGTGGAGGGCTCCTCTTTTCCCACAAACCCAGGATTGGTGAAAAGGGTGGCCGGTATTAGTGCTTGGACTGCGCAGCAAGCAAGTATGTGGCTCGAATGAGTAATTCCAGTGAATACCTGCAAATACGTTACAAGGGTAACTACAAGGTACTATACTACACGGAAGGGTACTCAAGTTAAGAGCCACTCATGTTTTATGTTCCATGAAAATAAAAAGGTGGTGAAAGCACTCTAGCTTGGGGCCCGCGATGCGGGCTTCAAACTTCGAAAGCTATCGCTAGGTTGGCCGGTAGAGGCGACCGACTCAAAACAAGGGAATGTGTGGTGAGTACTACTGTAGAGTAAAATCCTGCATTGTTGGCTTGTGCGTTGCAGAAACGACATCAGGTGATCACTGACAAGAGCTTGGTAAACGTGCGTAACAGGATGTTAGTCTTGAGAAAGAATATGAGAGGATCCACTATAACTACGGGCGTAACTGCAGGGGGGCGTACGGCTGCAGGGTACGTAGTGGATATCGTTTAACTGCATAGCCTATTCTATTGCAAGCTTCGCTGATGTAAACCGTAGACAGGGGAGGTTCTGAGCAACGTGTGCTAGACAACTGAAGACTGGGCTTCGAGATGTGGGCCATATCAGTTTTTGTACTAAATGTGGGCAGTGCCCAACTCTCATTGGCTGCTGCCACTAGGACGAGGAGTGATCGCTGAGCGGAGGGATGCAAATACATGAATGACTAGCCTCTGTGACGTCACACCGGCCGGCTGGAAGGGAATATAAAACAAAAGACAAGCATTACTACTAGAGCAATTTAGCAGGGAGTAAATGAACTCGCTTGTTTTCTACGCATGATTACGGTGGACCAGTGAATAAAACAATCTGCGAGGCAGACAGTACAATCTTATCCTAATGTAATAATTTTAATCTTCAAACTCCGTGCAACGGACCTGAGGGACGTAGCTGAAGTCATTAAAAATTACATTATTCAAAAAGGGTCATGCATCAAAATAAATACATACTACTAAAGCTACAACACCCAAAATCCAACATGAAATTTTGACTATTGTCAAAATTCATTATAAATGTTCAGTTTGTCTATCATATTACAATTATTTTGTTCACAGGGCATTCCATTGAAATACTTTAGGTAATGATTTTCAATAATAATGTAAATACTGTTTTCAATATTTGATAATAACAACTACAACTTGTTATAACAACTACATTTTGCTGTGAATACTGCCATGTTAAAAGTGTTTCTGAAAAATTATTATGCTTGTTTATTATTTCTTTAACTTTATGTTCTAGCCAAACTTCTAGTTTCCTTTAACTTTACTACATACTTGAAACAGCACAAACATGAAGTGCCCTGTGTTATATTACTTGAGAGCATAATTTTTAAAAGCTGCCCATTTCGGACTATTTTTTTTACATGTCTGGACATGGCTAGTCAATTTGACGACCAAATGATCATGCACCAGTTTAGTCTTCATCTTGTGAAATCCTTCTGTCCACATTACCTCCTGTAGAGAAGAAACGTGGCAAAGAAAGTTATGAGAGGCACGTCTTGCCGCTGTAGTACAGTCGGTTCTCACTGTCTCAAAAACACATGTACCAATAAACTGTATCCACAATTACTTTTTAGTGGTCTCGGCAAAACTCCTATATAAAAAATGATACAGCTAACCACTTGTATAGTTTATTGGATGTTGTATCGATTGAAATATATTTTGGCCCTATCACATAAGATTTCCCGCACTGAATGTTTTTAAGCTGGTTGTTTATGCAAACGTCTAGTAACTGGATGTGAAATACGTCACACATACAGCAGTTTATCACTGCTCAGCGGTGCATTGTCTATCTTCCCAACACGTCTGCGGCGTGGTGTGATGTGTGAGTCTAGCTTGCTACCTCCCATTACACGCCTGATGAAAGGGGAAGTGATTACATAGCATCCAGCATGGCGACCTCGCGTTCTCTCTCACCCCCCTCTTTCTGTCTTTTTCAGTCACGCACCTTTTTCTCTCTTCCCCTACATGCCTTTGACAGGGGAAGTAGTTGTCTAGCAAAACAAAAAGCACATCTCTCCACCTAGCGCACTTACCTTCACATTCCACCCGAAAAACAAATGAAGAGCTACTGGCTAACGAATAAATTTTATCAAGATTATTCGTCACTCAAAATATCATCACTAGTATTTCAAAGCAAATGGTTGACACGTGACACCCTGTGGCTAGGCAGAGGAACGTCACAATGTTTAGTTTGGTGGGTGCTACGTCAGACGCACGCAGGGGTGAGGTTTAGGACTCTTGTCCTTACATGGTACTGGAGCATGTCTGATATATAACACTGGCCAGGTAGCTTTGCGGCAGGGCACAAAGTCTGGTATGGTGAGAATTATCTTGCGTTTTAGTGGGAACGCTCTGATAGAAATACCTGGGCGACATGTAACCTGTGGAGACTGCCTGACCTGCGGTGGTTCTGTTATGCATGTGCTAGAACTCGGTGGGCTGGTGGGCAGGTGCTCATTACGGTTGACAGTTGCCAGATTCTGCTCTTCAATCTGGATACCCCAAAAGCGTAGATTGGCGATCCCATAGGATTTATCTTGACCACTAAGATATGTGGCAAACACGGGTGTGTTTCCTTGCTGAGTTGAATGGGTGCTGTGAAGAAGTCCTGGGGTGTCTCCGGCATGGAAGGTCTCTCTCCAAACGGCGGATCACTTGAGCCCTCTCCCTAGGCGGGAGGTGCATGAGTGCGACGAGGAAGAGGTTAAGTTTCCGTTGTTGCTTGGAGGTAGCGTTTGCCTGTTTAACCCGCTTTCGGATAACACTCCTACAGTAGTAGGGCACGAGGACAGAATCACTACTGTCAAAACCCACAGAAATGGAGCAGGCGATGTGTAGTCCTGTACAGGTGTACAACGATGTACCGTGTCTGCCAACCGTGTGCAATATCCCTACACAGTATTCGATGCAAGTAGGGTGGTGGAGAGTCAGGTCTCAGTGGCGGACAGTCTCAATACGTGGGAGAGTTCCTCTTGAGGACCAGTCTTCCAAACTCAGGGAATACTCCTTCTGGTGCAAGCTGCCTGGTGGAGAGAGATAAACGTGTCTGGGCTCTACCGTTCAGTACACCATGGTGCACAGAAAGGGTGGCCGTCCAGAATGCTTGTGGATACTCTACTAGTGTGTGACTGTTCAAGCAAATCTCCTGGTCACCTGCTGTCCCTCAGATGGGCCTATGTCTACAGGGCGAGGTAGTAAGACTACAGGAAAGATACCCCCGAGTTAATTAAAACTTGTTTATTCCGCTTAGGGAAAAAAACAAGGTGGTGTCGCACTACCTCCTAACATCAATGGGAGTTTAATGGTTTAACGGAAGCTGCTACACATTGACAGGTGAAGACGACCTGTTCCTAGGCTAATGGGGTAGGTAGACAAAGAGCTATTAAAATAACAAATTTGGCTACGCAACATGTTGCCCTGAAGGAGCCGGACGTGTTACAAGTTTTACAACGTAGATGACTGCAGGAATCTTCAGCACGAGGAGTGCAGTGAAGGGACCTGGCGTTAAAGGTACGTGGTCTGCTATTTATACTCTTCTTGGGCCCTCCTTTAGTAGGTTGTAGAGAGGGGTGGCAGCTGTGTAGTGGAGCTTGATCCTCGGGCATGTGATGTCGCCGGCCGGCACTGGATCCGAGTTGCATATGCTGATCATAATAGTGGTGCCATCTGGCGGTGTGCAGAAGTACTTGGAGAATCTCAATGCATAGTCTCGGTGGCTTGGCCACGTGAACAGTAAGTCTGGCATGGAGTGTCTGTCCTTTGGCCTTGGGTAGACCGTACAATCTCTGCGTCTCATGATGTGTAGAATCAAACAACTCTGTGGAAATATGCTGCCGAGTGATCCACACAGATGAGTGGAAGTCGTTTTAATAATGATGAAAAGACGCCATGCGTCAATTTGCCTCCCCCCCCTCCCCTCCGCTTCCACCTCACCACTACCATTGTGACAGAGGTTCATCTGTGCGAAGTAACGAGAAAAGAAAGAAATTATTTTGAGGGAACGTAGGACTGTCCCCTCAAGAAGGAATTTTCTCTCTCTCTATCAGCTTCTGTAGTTGTCCCTGGTCTATACATTCTGTGTTTTCGGCTTCAGAGCCGAATGCTGGAAGTTATCACTGGCAGATGGCAGTGACGAGCAGTTTCTCTGTCTCTCTCTTCTCACTTCTGGTGCATTGAGCTGGCTAGACATTCTCTCTCTCTTTCTGATGCGTGAAAGGCAAGCGTTGTTTCTCACTTGGCCAGCAGCTGGTGGCCAGGAGGCAAGTAGATAACGTTGTCTCATCTTCGCGTGTGTGTATTTTCATCAACTTCCTGCGATGAAATTAGAGGATTTATATTAATTTTTTTAATAGACACACTTTTTTGAATAAACTGGTAAAATGTTATGCAGCGTAACTCGGAACAGGGAAAATCAGAGGACGTGGTTTTGAATAATTAATTATTAAAGACAGTGAAGAAATAAATTATAATTATATTATTTATTCATTTCTGACTCAAAATGACAAGTTTTTGCAGTGAAATATAATTAATTACTTTAAAAGACAGACATTTGCCACACGTGCAAAGTGTGACCCAACACACAGCGTTGGGGAGGGGTACAGTTTCATTCCTCCCGCCACTTCCCCTTCTCCGCCTGCTGCCGTGAATGATAATCTTTCTGCTTGCTCTCAGCTGATTGAGCGCACGCAGGACGTTCAAAATTTGATTTGCATTCTGTGTCATATTATTTTCTTTTTCAGGGCGTTCAAAAGATTTGGATTAGCTTGCATTTGGTGTCGGATTATAATCAATTATATATACTGTATTTTGGGATGTTATATTCTTTATTTAAATGAGTTGATGTGAAATGTTTTTTAATTTAATATACGAATACAGTAATACTTTTTGTAAATTCCCATTTTTGTTGTATTTACTAACAAGATTATGTACTTCACATAACACTTCACAGATTATGTACAGCTCTCATACTCAAAAAGAAGTCTAATAAAGTCAGAAGTTGTATTTTATTGATGTACATGTCAGAACCCTCATCTACTGAAATCCCTCATGGAAGGGATTATTTTGACTGTCCCCTGAAAAACTGTAGATAGATAATCAACTGTATACGTCCTATCAGCTTGCAGTTTGACATGCAGCCTGCCCGAGTTTGAATTCCAATAATTGCTGGACACCCATTATGGCACATGTTATGTTAGCCAGCAAGGGCCGGAGGAATTGCCGTTTACCAAATAAGCTTTTGTGCCCACTTGGATCCCAACACATTGCCTTTGTACACATTTTAACGTAATTTATAATAACTCCTCAAATTTACCCATTGCATATTCTTTGACACTGGACTACAAATAAATCCTATTTAAAATAGGAAACCTAAGATTATGCAATAAAATTTACTTGTAGAAATTGAAACTTTTGCATGCACTTCATTTGGAGAAAGTAAAGATCCAATTTCTGTTGCCTAAGCACTTAATAAACATAAAAAAATTCTTCCTTACTTGTCCTTAGCTATGCCAATATCCTTAACAGGAAAACCATGTTCCTCAATCAGCGCTATCAAAGTTGTTTTGTTGCTGTCTCGAATATGTCCCGGCTCCAGTGGCTGTCCAGGTTCTTGAAGCTCGTTGCCCGTTGATAACAAACATGTTGTTGGCAGCCTAAGGAATGGGAAAGTGAATTTACAAAAGAAGATTTACACAATTATTAGCTAATGCCTAAATTTACTAGACAGTCATGCAGCAGAAAATATTTTGGCACTTTTTCATACCACTGAAAAAAACCTAAGATACAGGAATGTAGAAAAAAATCCAGCACAGGCAGTGTAAGCATAGCATAATGCCGAAGACAGCAGTCAAAAATAGGAAACTAAAATTTGGGCACGTAGAAAAAAAGATTCTATTTATTACAACTATGTGATAAAAATCTGCGTTATCTCAATGGCAGGTTGGAGCCCAATCAGTATACAAGGTCGGCCAGGTAGCCTGGCGGCTGGGCACTAAGTTGTTTACTGGCTAAGCAATGGGATGGGTGTTGTGGTGACTAGTGGTTACCTGTACCTATGCTGGTGCGGCTGGACTGTGGTGCTTAGTAGTGGCTACTGGATACGTTAGCGGAGCTGGATGTTCCCCACGTACTGCATTCGCTGGAAGCGTAGGTCTTAGTTGGGCTGGTTCCTCGGTTCCCTTTAAACCTAGGGCAAGCAATACCCAGTGGAACTTCCTCCCCTCTGCGGATGGCGGCGACCTCTGGATGTGGTGTCTGAGATGTCTTTGTAGGGACTAAAATTAGAGAAGGGGAGAGAGATGGGAGGTGAGGCCTCTCCAGCTGGCGGGTGGTCTGAGCTTGGTCCCAAGAGTTATCGTGGCAGAGTGCCTTATTGGATGGGGTGCAGCGGTTGTGGTCTTTCTCTCCTGCAGATCCTTCCTACCCCTTTTAGTGTACGGCATGGAGGGGTGCTACAACCGGCCTTGCAAGAGGAGAACATGTGACAAATGGTCAATAGCTAAGAGTGTTTTGCCGTGACTGCGGCCGGGCAGATGCAGAGTTATATCCTTTCCTCAACCAGTGACACAAACAGCACGGATGTTCGAGGGTGGGTTTTCTCAGAGTCGTCTGGCAACAACTGCAGGTGTGGGCCCAAAGGTGGTCAGGTGGTCAGGCCTCTAGAACCAGTCAAAATCCCCTCTGGTAATTCAGTGGTGCAGTGAACGGAGTGCAAATTGGTCTCGCTGTCTAGCCTCCTTATGGGTTGTCTGGCTAGTGGTTGTGGTTCTGCCTTTCGGTACACCAAGGTGAACCAAACGGGTGGCAGTCAAGCGTGTGTGGGGTATTGATGTACAAATCTCTGAAGGAGAGCCCACAATACTACACACTAGATGATAAAACCAGGTGGTCAAAACTCAATCTCCTGCTCCACTCTGGTGGGCGTGGCATTTACATGGGATCACACAATCACCTAAAGAAAAGAATAATCAAAGTAGGTGAGAACATGTGTTTTATTTTTGAGAGGAACAGACATGGTGGCCTGTACTACCTCCTAAACTACCTCAAGTTGACTGGAAGTGTAAACAACGCAAATCCAGGTGAAGGGGACCTGGTTCTAAACTGAGTATGGCAGTTTCAATTGGGTAGCTAATATCTTTCCCTATCTATCCTGTGCCGTGTCCTGAAGGGATTTAGGGGGCCCAATTCCTGAAGGATTGTGGGGGTTGCAGTTACCAGAGGTAAGCGGCAAGTGGGGTTGGGTTGACAGACTTCTTTGAGATCTACCAGGGGAGATCCTCTAGGTCTGGAAGGCATTGCCGAGGGGAGCTGAAGAGCTTCTGGTTCGTCTGGAAGACGTAGAGCAGTCCGAGAGATCTAGCACGAGGTGGTGGTGTAAGCTGCCGGGGGTTTGTGGCTCTCAGAAGAGCAGACGAACAACAGGCAATTTTTGGCAGCGCACAGGTATAAATACAGGCTGGCTCGCCCTTGCCAGGGCTGCATGGTGGGAGTCACGATGTCACTGGAGGCGGAGCCAAGGGTTGTCTGCTGCATCGTCTGCTGCTGATTGGAGCATGACAGGTTGTGCTAAACCTTGCCTCTGCACACACCCTTGAACTACTTGCTCGCTCGGGGTGGTTTTCGGCCGCTCAGCCGGTGACTCACTCATTCTTCTGACGAGGGATTAAGAATGGCTCTATGACTGCGACGAACAGTACAATACTGATGTGTGTGTATCACTCCCCGTGACCAGGGATGTAACCTGTAGCTACTTTGGTATACATCATACTTGGTTTGGACCCTGTCCGACGCGCCAAGGAGATAGACACAGATGAAACAAAGTCGTGGTTTCATATATCTGGAGAGTGTCACACATCAATCCCCCCCCCCTCCACGTTATATATCAGGTTCATCTGGGCGAAGAAAAAAATATTTCCACCCCCTTAGCGATGATGTAGCACTGTCATCCGAAGATAACTGGTTGCATCTCTATACAGCTCGCTTGTCCGTGTGCTATACTCTGGCGAAGTGGCAGTGTGTGCCGCATGAATCACTGGAGTAGCACTGTCTCTCTCTCTCTCTTGACAGCCGAGAAGCGGTCGGCCAGGTGGAACGACCCGCTAAAGGGTTTCTGTCTCCCTCCGCTCACTGAGTGATGGTGAGGGGTAAGAGAAAAATGTGCTGCGGTGTCAAGTGTGAGAATGGTGTCGCATTCTTCCTTTTTAAGTATGCTGCTTGACAAGATTAGCTGAAGGCTTGGTTACGTTATACAGGCATCATTTTACAAATAAAACCTGTAGGAATAAAAGAAAATAAAACAAAACACACGCAGCATAAAAAGAGACCAACACTGAAGTGTAAACTAAGTCTCACTCATGAGAGGCGTGTTGGTTCGCTGGCTTTTATCTGCTGTGGCGCAGAAGGCGAAAAACAAGTGGCTCTGCCTGGCCTTCCTATCGTGTAGCACAGCAGGTTAAAATTACATGAGAGATAGTGCTACGGGGTTTACCGGCACGAGGCCTTCCATCAACTGTGCCGGTGGACTAGCTAAATAGTAACAAACCTGAGTGAGTACACTAATCAAATCAATTATTACTAACCATATTCATAACCATTGTCATATGGGACCATCTATATAATTAAAAGTTCACTGGAGCCAAGCTACTCACTGGCATTGAGTTCGTCTTGGTGCGGCCGGCCCTTCTTCCTTACAGCCGTGTGGACAGGGTATGGCCACGTGAACCTGGTGATGGACCTCCAAACCGACCGCTTATACCGGCCCGGTTGGACAGAGCAGTGACAGGCACGGGTGGGCTGGCTCTTCGTGCCTGGCTGGTGGGTGCTGGGTCCTCATCCCTGGCAGTGGCCTGCTGGGGGCCACCAGGCAACAGTGAACGATTATCAATCCTCTTCTCCTGGAGGGGCAGCTGCTGCTGGGTGGCCTGCAGAGGTGGAAACTCAAGGTACCATGTCTCCTCTTCAGCTGGGCTGCTGGGCCCATCCTCTCGTTTCGGGAGTTGAACCACTGGGCTGACCTCGATGCCTCTGGGCGCAGAGACCTGGTGATTGGCCGTGTTGTCCAGACTGGACCCAGCCGATGGTGTGAGCTGAGGTGGGAACTCCAGAATTTCCTAGGCCTCATTGACACCTCTGGGATGCTCCTCCCTTTTGGAAGGAGTGCTGCTGGGTTCGATCCCGGCATCGTTGACGTTGGGACCGGGGTGGCAGTTGTCCCAGGACGAGCTGGCTGGGGCTGGCATTGATGGTCTCATCAGTCCTTTTGCATGGGGCGAAGAGGATCGTTGGAATATGCTGGTCCCAGTGACAATGTTCATTTCTCACAATGAGTCGGAAGCTTTTCTTCAATTCTTATTCCTCTGCTCAGTGGGGTTTGCTTGCGGGTGGGATAGGAGGTCGTCCATGTCTCGACTCCCCATTCAACGCACACCTTCTGCCAGCGCTGACTAGTAATCTGTGTGCCATTATCAGTCAAAATTGACTTAGGGTACCCCGAGTGGGAGAAAATTTCTGTTTAAAATTTGCGGACAATGTTGGTTGTTTCTTGACTGGGGAGTGGAAAGCCTTGACCCAATGCAAGAAAAGGTAAGTTAATACTAGGAGGTAGTGGTTGCCCTGGGTGCCCCTTGGGTAGGGTCCCATCACATCAGTCGCCAGCTGCATCCAGGTTGTGTGCAGTCGATGGGGCTTCGGTGCAGGTGGAGGCACAAGGTAGGCCTTGTCTCAGCAGCACGTTTCACAGCTGTGAACATACTGCTGGACGTCGCAGCTCGTGCCGTCCCATATGTAATGAGTCCTGATGTCCTGTATGGTCTCTCTGATCCCTGGGCGTCCGGCATGTGGATGATCATGAAAGTGGCAGCAGAGGTCCACTCTCAGGTACTCTGGTATCCAGATTCACCAGCCTGCCCCAGGTTGTCCACACCAGGACCATACAAAGTTGTCTAGAAGTTCGAAGCGCTGAGGTTTTTGCTGGAGGAGCCTCTAGATGTCAGGGTCTTGCTGCTGGTGATAGGTGATTCTGCACTTGCTCAGCTGGAGTTGCAATAGTCTTATGTGCTCTTCAGGGCTACGACTGAGTACCAGAGATGAGCTATTCTCTCCCACTCCTCCTCCTCCTTGTCTTCCCCGTCGAGGTCCGGCTGGTGTGACAGTACGTTGGACAAGTCATTCTCTTTCCCCGGGCAGTGCTGGACTCGGTGAGGAACACTTTACATCACCCGAGCTTGTGGCCTTGGAATTCCATGACTCCCGGAGCCACTGAAGTGCCTTATTGTCTGTTCGTGGGATGAATCACTTGCCCTCAAGGTGGTACCGGTATTTCCTCACCGCCCAGATTACGGCAAGGCACTCTTGCTCGCTTATATGATAAAGCTGTTCTGTGGCATTCAGCTGAGTGCTGGCATAAATTATCACTTGGGGGCAGCTTTCGGCATCCTCCTGGTATAGGATTGCCCCTGGGCCGTTCTGGCAGGCATCGGTTTGAAATATCAGCGGGCTGCTTCCCTGCGGGCGGTGCAACAGCATGATGTTTTGAAAGCTCCTCTTGAAGTTCAGGAAGGCATCACATAGTTTGACTCCCCACTTCCAACTGCGTTCTTTCTCCAGGAGAGGATGAGGGGAGGGGGGGGGGATATGGCAGGCAGTATCAGGCACGAAGTCTCTCAGCCAATTAACCAGGTAAGCTAGCACCGGCCAAAGCCTCAGCCACCTGGGACTCTCACTAGTACTGACTACATACCTTACTGACGGCCTACCTGTCCGACCTTGTATAACAAGCTGAGCAAAGCTAAGAGTGAGCGTGTCTAAAGTCCAACTTAAGGCAAGTCGACGCCCCATATGTTTTATGACCGAATACACTAAGAACCCCTTAGTACGTGTGGCGTGTTCGAGAAACCCTAACAGTAACACGTCAACCTACACAACCTGTGAATTTACATGGATATGGAGTTTTATAATCATTCAACACTTAATTTTGATTAATTTAAGTAAATCTGGACATCAGACACCCTGTTTTATTATTTGTCATAAATGAGCAATATACACGTCACTTTCTGACATATAGTAAACTCTCGCTTCCAAGACCTTAATAAAATCTCATGATCAGCTAGGTTTTGTTAATATTCCGGTACAGTTTCATCTAGTGTGTTGCTGGTGATCAATTTCATAATAAAAAGTAATTTTCTCACAAAGAAAGCATTGGTTCAATGTTACGGGTCTATAAAATTTATAGATGCTAATAAATGCTATAAAACATAAAGTAAATGTTACAAATTGCACACAAAAATATTATTTTCCATCATCTCTACCCATTACACATCATTGTATGAGACACTTCGATGTTGGTAGCTATTTTGATATGAAAATGTAATCAATCAAAACATTGGCATGTCCATAAATATACACAAATTTCTACATAGCAAACACAAATGAACATAAACACTTACTTGTACACCTGTACATGAATCACACCCACTGTTGCCAAAAGCCCAAGCTCGGAAGCTCCCAGAACTGCTCCTTTGCACAGAACTACCTCTCCTTCCTGAATGTCACTACCAACTCGTCTGAAAAATAACCATGAAAAAAAAAAAAAAACACCAGGAAAATGAATAAATAAAAAGGTCCTCAAAAAACATGGTGCAGATGGTACTCAAATCATTTCTGCACATTAGTACATTAAAAATAGTTGCTGCAAGTTCTCTATTAGAGCAGAATAAAACATGTATTAGCTGTGTTCTGAAACTATGATAAACCACATGCAAGCTACATAAATATGTATAAAATCCCTCATATGTATAGCACATTTAGTTGTAACATTGAAGGATCTGTGCATCACCTGATGTCCTGCCCCACTTTGGGAGGCACAAGTATCTCCACCTCCAGCTCAACACGACCATCATCAGCTTCCTGGAGCAACTTTGTGTCCTCAACCTGCACCACGCAGTCAGCACCAGAAGGCACAGGGGCACCCGTGTTGATCCTAACACACTGGCCAGGCTTCAGCGGCACTGGCTCATCTGGCTGCACACAATGTGAAAACCCATCCATGCTTAGCACAGCTCGGAAAACAAAGTATGTACTATTGAAATAAAACACAGCTACGGTTACTCGTTAGAACTAAGCTTAGACTGTGGACTGTACGTAATAACATACTCAAAAACTGACTAGGTTTATTTAATTTTTCTTCTTAGTTAATAGGAATTCCGATTATCCAAATTACAAAATTGCTAGTCTCTGAATGAAAAATGTGTGTAGTTTCTGTACAGAAAAACAAAAGGTTTTATTCAACAGTTTAGTGGTAGGATGATGCCGACACTTGTATGATCCAACATTTAATATTGGGTATTTATTGTATCTCTTACTTTCTTGCATCAACTTCATTTTCAACATACATATGAGACCAACATTTTTTACAATCATAACACAAAAATCTACCTCTGTTAAAAATTGAACGACAAAACACATCATCACACTGTGCTTATAAACAGTGTACACAACATAATACACATTTGTGGCATGTTACAGGATATTTATTTAATATATAAAAGGACAGGAATTCAAGTACTCCACAGTGTAGTACTTGTTGACAGCCACATACACACAGAGGACGACACATTTTCCACGTAGTTGCGTGATCGCAATGTTTCGATGGCTAAGCCAGCTGCATCAGGCAGCGAGATGTAGAACACTACAGTATGGTATCAGGGTGCTGTTGGTAGTAAACCTAGTGGGCAGGTGACGAATTAGGGTGGGGCGGGAAAATTGAAAATTTGCAGGTATAGCTCCACACATCGCTCATCAGCTATACCAGCAAATTTTCAATTGGTTCCTAGTGAAGGGCTCCCCCGAAGACTGACCAGTGCAACACCCTGAGAAACTCGGAATACTGCTCGGTGTTACTTGTACCTGCCGTTTGGCTGTTTCCACAAAAACTAGCGTTACTTCACGTATACACAAGAAAGTAATTAAGAATTCCAATAATTCTGACTTGACTGTAAAATCACTAGGGAC
This sequence comes from Dryococelus australis, assembly GCA_029891345.1. NCBI lineage: Eukaryota > Metazoa > Arthropoda > Insecta > Phasmatodea > Phasmatidae > Dryococelus > Dryococelus australis. Next base: position 37,587,393 of record CM057004.1, read on the forward strand.
TCAAGGTTCCTACTACCTAGAATTGAAAAGTCCTTCTGTTCTAGGGTTTGATTGAGGCTTTTAATACACTTAAGTAATTTGGCACATAAGATAATACAATATAGAGAGCTGCTGGAGATGAACTAGAGAAGAACTTGATAACTGACGTTCCTCAGCGGAGCGCTTGGGCATACCTATATTCTGCCTGCGGGCTTGTCTGAGGTGCTTCGCTCTAGCACAATCCCTCTGTGGCTCGACCACTTGGCTGGCTTCTTTCACACATGGGGGATCGACATGACGTCTGACATAAGGACAAAACAATCTTGGCTGACGTGGCTGTGGGTGCCCCCACAACTAGGAGCGTACTTTTAAGCACTTGTAGCAAGTCGTATGGTGGTTCAAAACCTGCCTGGGTTCTTAGCAAGTGCTATTTTGTGAAGGTTGGACTAGAACAAAACATTCTCTTTCTTTATTTTCTCTCTATTTGCCTGGAGAGCTTTTGGAATTTCAATCTCTACCTTCTATCGTGTGCCATCTCGTTGCAGTGCGGATGAACACGTTCTGTTGTTTCCGAACTTGTTGCGTGGTAGCATTACACCACAAAACCCGTTGTCCACATTTAAAGCTCCCCCTTATACTCGCTTCACCCACTTCAGGGCTAAGAATCCTTACCCTTACTACTCGACATTTCCAAAAACATTTCTCCCACCTATCACAAAAACATTGGCTGGTCTATAACATCCGTGATTCTAGTATTAATTTCTAAACAGCAGATAAGTTGAGGTCTGTGTGCTGTGATTTAAATATTTGATTAGGAGGGCTGTGCTCTACAGCCCTTCCTCAGCAGCCGCCACTGATCAAACAGCGGGCAAGTTGCCCCAATGTCATACATATGCCTTTGACCCTAGTTATTGTATAAGTAAAGTAGTTATAAAACAAAGAAAATGCACATTTTTTGTGCTAGTATTCAAATGTGAACCTAACTTACAATTTACAAAACATTTGAGTTACGAGAAGCAATAAAATTAACATGCTTTTTAAGGATATTACAAACTAAGCTCTCACTAACATATATGTGGCATAAGAAATATTCTCAGATGTTCGGAACACCTTTGCTGAAAAAAAAAATTTCGTACTTGTTATAAGTAACTTTAGTGTAGTGGAGTAAAGATTGGGCACTGTCCAGGAGGGGGAAAAATGTAAACAAAAAAGTAATAAGATGTCATAAAAAAAAGCATATGAACTACATATTTAATTTAAAAGTAAAATATAAGTTTAGATTAAATTTAATTAAAAGTTAATAAATAGTTACAATTTTGAAGCTAATTACAGGAAATTGTATGCCCTTTTCAATTGTTTGCCATTCCAAGTGAGTTACAAGCAATCCATTTTTAACTCTTTCTTGTTTAATTTTTACCCCACCCGGACAGTAAAAATGTGAACAAAAACATTTTTTTTTATTGGTTTGAATCAGATACATTATGAACAAAATAGTATGTTAACATCCATAAATATAAAGCTAACTATTTCTAAGGTGGTAGTTTTTTTAGTTAAATATAAGTATAGCTTTCCTCCATTTTTTACCCCATTGCACTACGCTTTTAAAACACGTACAAATTGTTGCTTGCACACAGTAATGGTGCCTCACCTAAAACAAGTAAAGCTAAGGTGTAAAATTATTGAAACACATTTCTTGATAACAGTTATTACATCAAGACACCTGGGTGGGTCAGTGCTAGCTGCAATGAAATGTTCAGAGATTTTTCACGACACATACCTTCACACCAGCAGTAGAGTCGCCCAGCACCATTCTTGGACCCGCACCATCGCTGGCAATAACGGCATAGCCATCCTTGATGGAAGCAGGGAAGGGCGGCAAGGCATCCTTGGCAAGCACATCCTCTGCAAGAATGCGGCCCAGCGCATCCTTGAACTTGACTGTCTCCACGCCCAGCAAGTAAGCATGGTCCAAGACGACCTGCTGCGCTGTCTGCACGTCGATCAGAGGGTAAGTGGAAGATCGTGCACGGTGTGCGACTTTGGTCACATCCACCTGGCCACATCAAGTTACAATTCCTCACTCTAAATATACCGACATTTTGTCAGCAAACAAACATAATTCCTACGCAAAAGAAGCATATTCATGATTCCATTATTGTTCATTTGTTTACAACAATCGTCATCAAATACTACATTATCACCCCAATATGGTGGGTTTAAAAATTTAGGGGGCTCTTTAAGAACTTAGCACAAATGTATTCCACATGTAAAAATGGTGTGACCTCACTAGCAATTAAACCCAGATCACTTTGTCTTTTAGCACAATGCTAAGAGGCCATTGTGATAGCCATGCAACCATTGTGACCCCTATCAACACTAGAACGCACAATTCTGTGTTAAAATTTTTTTTCTAATAGGAACATTGTATTTATTCAAACATATGTATTGTCCATTTCATATAAGTGGTCTCAAATTTGACAGACAATGTGACCAACCTACACACTATGAAATAGAAAATGCTCTCGCTCCTACAGTATTTTATCAGCTGATGAACTGCTGCAGGATCCGTGTTGTTAGGTTGGCTATTTTGATGATGTCTTTGGAAGAAAATAGTACTCAGAACTAAAAGTTGTAATTTAAAATCTTAACTATACTTACAACATTTATAATTTCAATTATGTTTCTAAAGCAAAATTAAATTTTCTTTGCTATTTGTAAAGGGCATGTTTAGCATTTATGACAAAGTATGTTAACACATACGAACAGAAAACATTTCCAGCCAATGGCTAGCCACGTTTATGTATCCAGGCCTGTGAAGTCTGTTGTGCATGTGCTTTTTTTTCCCATTGTTTTTATTATATGAATATCTTATTGGTGTTGTCTGAATATTTAATTGGTAGTTAATTATTTTTTATTTGCTTTTTCCAAACACAGTTGGTTGTAGGTACCGTTGTAGTGTGTATTGTTGAGTGAAATGTAATATCAATTGGCACGTCGTTAAAACTGCTCGTTCCGCAATTTTCCTAACCGCCTTTCACAATGAAGTGACACGAATATAATTTCCGTATATAAGTTTAAGTTTGTTTGTATCAGGAAACGTGCACAGTGTTTGATTTTACTGAATGATTTTGCAAATCAATTATTTAATGCTAGTGATGAACAAACGTGATTTTAGTGAAATAAACTGGCAAGGATTGCCATAGAAAAACACGTGTTCAAAAAGTTAAAACAGTAAGTTTGTGTGTGTAAATGTATTTGTAAACCATTAATATAATTATTGAAATGCACGTGGCCTGAAAAATGCCGCATTGTCCACACTTTTGTAGTGAGAGAATAATATTTGTTTGTCTACATCGTAAATTTGAGTAAGAGGTTAATTTACATCAAAATGAGTGAGTTCATATATTGCAGCATCTGTACGAATACGAACACCGATGTATGTATCGTGTTTTGATTAAAATTATAATTTTCGAAGTTAAACAATTTAAATGTTATTTCCATACAAGTAAAATTTTCCACTGTGCCATCAAAACAATATGCAACTCAAAATGCCACACACTCATGCCGGAATCACATAACCCCGGCCAAGACAGCACGACACGACTAAAAACACAACGACAAATTTCAATGTGACTACTTGACCGACACCATGCTCTCAGCATTTAACCTAACTATTTAGAAAGCGCTGATAGGCTAAATTCGTCTCAAAGGTGGCGAACAAGAGGGAAATTTGCAATATATAATGGTGACAAATTGGTATCGCTAATGCATAGCAAAGAAAAATTATTATTTTTAAGAGTTGAATAGAGTAGTTTTGAATTAATTTTTCTTTTAAGCTGTGTATTTACCATTGTAGGGAAAGCTTGCAATACAATTTCATTTTGCAATGTTGTACATTCTGTGCATAGTGCCGCACAACATGACGAAGAATAGAAATAATTTATAATACAAAATTGCTGGTCAGACAACAGAATCGGTCGGGCTTACGACGATCTATCTTGTATTTAATTGGCTGTTGGCCGTCGTGTCGTGCGCGTTGGGGTTATGTGATTCCGTCATCATAAGAACATTGAAATAATCCCGTCTCACGAAAGACGATAAACTAAATGAAGCTCCCCCCCCCCCCCCCCCGGGCCTCTCTGCTCACTTTTCCTTTTTCTCCTCGGAATAAAATAAAGATGACATCCTAATTGGGCACACATTTCATTGCTGAACATTTCTGTGTTATTATTGATTGAAACTCTAACACTGGTTATGGAGGGTTTCAAAATTTAAAGCTTATTGGCCATACAAACTTGTAAGTTGTATCACTTAATTTTTTTAAAACGTACATAACATTTTTCAAGCTTGTTACGCAGGGATACTAGTTAGGAAATAAATTTAAAAGTTTTTCCTGTTTTTAAAGGCTGTATTTGAAAGTAACATAATGGCATGTAGGTTTCAACGTTGGAGTCTTTCTTAAACTTTTTGAGCATTTTTGTTTTGCAAATTAAAAGCGCTCATGTGTTTTTAACATACGTTGTTAAGAATATTGTAAGAGTAATGGAAGAATAATTCGCATAAACAGGATGTACATTGGAAAGAAAACTTTTCGATATCAAGTAAATTACAACATGCTTATCAAACAAAATTCTTTCAATTTAAGCACCCAACGAAAGTGCTCCAACATCATAAAGAAGTCTCTCTTGCATCAGCAGGAACTGCGACATTCCAAAATTTATCGCTAAGGAAAACAAACTCTTTATGATGTCTTCAATCTTGGGTAGGTGGAGCATCTTTTTAGCATGTAAGTAACATGTTCGTTTGATATATTGTTGCTGTAGGTCACATCTGCTTCTCCAGAGCGCTTTGTAACATCTCTGAACCGAAATACAGTTTTTCATTAGGTACCCGAGAACAAGCCTAGGGATGTATTCACAGTTTTTAGGAGGGAGGTTGTGCGACTGAACTTCAGTGTAAATATCAACACTGAGTTAGTCAGAAAAAAGTTTTTATATGCAGCATGACAATCTGAACACGTAGGAATTTTGAGAAAAATTATTAAAGTATTTTGTATGTAGGCCTGCAATACTTAACACTTGAGTTACTAAATGAGTGTTAGTAAAATTACTGAAATTAAATAACATTTGCTTAAATATTATTTTGGCTACCTACATCCTGAGAATTATAACCACCCTAAAAGTATCAGGCTGTACAGAGTTTGTTGTCATATCATACCACAAAGCTGAATTATGTACTTTTAATTCAATAGTAGGCATAACTTGTATGTAAGAATGCATACTGTCTTTGAAAAGAAGGTTTGGGAGGTAGAGGGGCGGTATTTTGGGATTTGTACATTCCTTGGGGGGGGGGGGGGGGGGGGGGGGGATCTTGGTATTTAGTGTTCTTGGAAACCATGCAAAATTTTTATGTTTACAAGAACTTTCTTCAGGTAAGTGTGACGAGATTAGTTGTCATTAATATATTTCAAGTATATTAAAAAACATTAAAATATCTTATTCATTTGACAGTCAAAATACAATTTCATTTTCGTGCATCCTGGTTACAAATTTCTTGAAAAGGTAAAACATTATCAATTTATAGACTTATTACATGGGCTATTAGTCATTTACATAAAATATTTATAAACTAAAACAAATGGGATTGTTGCCAACCTGCAACTGTTTGAACAACCCTTCACAGCTTCTAAAAGTCATTTGGGAGGAGGCACATGCAGTTTGTTTACAAAAACAGGCAGTCATATGTTGTTTGTTTACAAATACTGGCAGTCACATGGTGTTTGTTTGCAAACAGTCATCTTCAATGACAGTTCAGTTGTGGCGGAAGGATACATAGCCACCCAGATGCCATTGGCACTACTTTCCTAGAACTGTTAAATTTGAGACCACTTATATGAAATGGACTATAACCTTTTTAAGTTATAAATAGAAAATATTTTTTTTCTGCTACCAGATCATGTTCACTCTGAATATGAAAGTAAATTTCATTAAGTTTGTAAGCACTACAGAATATTTTGCAAGCAAATAATGAGTATTCACACAAAAAACAGTCGCACATAAGCAGTGAACACAATTTTTTTTTTTGGCAGTTAATAACTCGCAAAGCTCAGGTGCAAAAATATTTCGATTTTATTTCTTTAACAATTTTATTTGTTGTAATAGGTTTCCGTTTCCTAGCAAATAATCATGAAATTTGGAATATATTAGGCACTCATCAACTTCGACGTGTAAAAAAAAAAAAAACAAGGGAAAAATATAGAAAGGTTGACAGACAACAATGATATCCAAAAAGTTTGCACTTTTGCAGGAAGCTCACTGGCATCATTACTAAATGTTTAATGAAATATAATCTCAATTTTTTTTGTGAAACCTGGCCAGACGGTTTACAAGGCCTCAAAAAGAGGACATGTCCAGTTAAAAGAGTATGTCTGGTATGTCTAGTAACCCTCGCAGTAGCATGGTTTTGAATCAGTTACCCAAAAAAAAAAAAAACACTACTGTGTACTGAGTCTTACTGTGTATAATCTCAGTCAAATACAACCCATTGTGTTTGACATGTCCATCACCATTGACAGAGAAATAGATTAAAAATTTTGTAAACATACATCATTATTAATACAGCACAGTTTACAAAATATGATGGTTTCTCGCAACATAGCAACACCAATTCAAATTCCAGTAATAGCAGTGATGACTGGCATCAAGCAATCATCCCAGAAATGCATACCTTGCTGTCGACAGCTGCCTGATCGTGGTGGTGGTGGTGGTTGTGGTTGTGATGGTGGTGGTGATGTGATGAATTATGGTGGGGCTTGTGGTGGGGGTGATGATGGTGAGGGCCTTCAGCTTCAAGACGCTGGTGGGTATTCTCCACCTCCACCTTGGCGTCCTTCAGAAGCGCCACTGCGTGAGGTATCGCCATCGCTACACTCTCGAAACACTCTTGGGATCCCTTTGTGCTCCCAGGAAGGTTAATGATCAGTGTCTTGGATCGAATGCCGCACACAGATCTGCAATAATTATCCCATGCTAAACAATCCCAAGACCACACAAGTTTAAATCAACAAATAAAACCATTTACACTCTTAATATGGTGGTTTAGAAAGCTATCCAACTAAAAAAGTAAAACTACAATTTCATTTACATTAGCTACATTACATATTTTAAGAAAAAAAATTACATAGGATAACTACACAATTCATTCAACTGTTTATCCTGACTTGTGATTTGAAGTAAACAATGTTAATTGGATAACACATATTTGTGTAGGGTAGGGCTTTTGAGTTTACAGTTGGTAATCATGCATAACTAGGGATAGGAACATTTTGCGAATTCATTTTGGGACAAGCTAGATGTCAAATACCTATACAGAGAAGTCACCTTTGCAATAGCATCACAGTTTATCAGACACTCCCTGGACGCCTCTGAGCCAATAGCAGACTAGCAAGGAAACAAGTAGTGAATCCCATACTGCCAGGTGTGGGGCAACACTGGCTGCTTCCTTGGGCAGCAACCAATGAACAACACAGCTGAGGCTCGAGTATACACCGAACTGTGGAGTCTAGCCTACAGGTCTCTGAACTCGTGAAATTTTCCTATCCCTATGATAACCAACCAAACTTTAGGTTTTCTGCATTTGGCCATTTATGTTTGTTAAGAACACCAGGCGTTAAAGCAAAGGAGTAATCCCTTACAAGATAGCTTGTAGTTAATTAAACCTAAAAGTGCACATATTTTCATTCATAGTGTATTTAGGTGGCCAAATCATCACTTTTCATTTTCATGTTCCTCAAAAAGGGCTCCATAAGTAATCAACTAAATCAAACTATGTTTCGACAATTACAATATTTTAAAGTCTTGTTTTCAAATGTGGTTGTCACATAAAAAGGTTCTGACAAGACCACTTCTACAAGTTTAATCTAAAACACGAGTTAACAGAAGTAGATGTTTGATGGTGGTGCAGTGAATATTTTGATGTAAGATACATACAGCGAAAATTCTGAAATGTTGACTAAAGCTAGAAAACCCTCTTGTGTTGACAAACAATATTCATAGGGCTACAGCCATCTCCTTTGGCAGACAATAACGTGTGTATAATCTATTTACTATTTCTTCATACTTTTCAAACTACAGCTTTGAAACATCACCTAGTGCATAACATGTTTTTATCCACTTCAGTTGTACAGTAAAACCTTTATATAGTGAACCTCCTTATAACAAATACCTCTCTATAACAAAATTTGTGTTTGGTACGGTCAAAACTGTATGTGATATAATGCATTTTCTACTCTTTATAACAAATTTGTTCCCCCTTTTTGGCACAAAACCTCTTTATAACAAAGACTGTCTGATTATATTTACCGTCCAATTATATTTCTCCTTTTATAGAAAATTTTACTTAGAACTGTAAATAAATTCCCTCCGTTTGTCACATATTTCAGATAAAAAATATAATTTACAAAAGCCATATCGTTATTTTAAGTGTATTGCTGTATTGTAAGCTGTATTGTCTGACTTTTTGTGTAATAAATATTTTTTTATCATAACACTTTTTACTATGCATTTAAAATTTAAGAGTTTTGCAAATTTTTATTTATATAATGTTACTTGAAACAAAATTTGTGGTAGGTATATTTTTTTTCTATGACAATGTTAGTTTATTAATAGTGGCCATAATGGCTTACTGTTTAAAAGAAAATCCATTTCATACTCTTCTTATACAAAGCAATACAAAATAACCAATGCAATTCAGTTTCAGTAGCAAATTGGATTCAAAATTGACTGCATGATGAGAAGCATTGTAAATCACCTCTCTATAAAGAACCCCTCTATAACAAACCACACACATTTTGTTCCTTTCAATTTTGTTATACAGAGGTTTTACTGCAGTTAGTCATGGAAACACTGTGTTCATAAATTAAAATTTAGTTCTACTGATATTCAAATGAAAAAAACACCAAAATGAATTAATTAATTCATTGTAAATGTATGTTTTGGAATGAATCCACATAGTCCACTAGGGTGTTCAGCCTAGCCAGCACAACACTGAAGAGTCACTGCGACATAGAAAAAAAGATTCAGGTGGTTGGAAACTTATCCTGAAATTCACAAGCATGCCATTTTCCATGACTTAATATTCTGGCAACATATATTTATGTGAACAAGTGTTCTCTACGATGGTTCACGCAACGTGCATGTTAAGATCCCTAATCATGGACAGTCATTTGGAGAGTTCACTTCATATTGTAACCTTTGTCCGTTGTGCCTGATGTTGGGTAACTTGTTCGTGAAAAGCAGTACCAAGTCCTGCATTAACCCTTTGGAGAGCTGTGTAAAATGAAGCTTGTAAGTTTAAGACTAATTCCTTTCGACATGGATAGAGTTTTCTACAAATCATATATTTAATTAAACTGAACTTTCAAAAATTAATATATTTATGTGACAAAATATCACATTTTAATAATAAAACTGGGGCATACATATTACTTTTTTAATCTATGTATTTGAGGTATTTTGACTTGTGGTCCAAAATATGAGCTGCAGCCCTTTGCAAAGGAAAAAAAAGATTGAACACCACTGAGAGGGTGCCGCAGTTCTGCACCATTTTCAAATCTGCAAAGCGGTTCATGGCTGCAAGTTTCAGCAAACTCTGAATATGTACAATGTGCTGTTTATAAAGACATGATGGAAAAGATGCTCCTATTTTATTAATACAAAACTTCTTAAATCCTTACCATATAATGTACAAACACTGTAACTGCAGCTGGCATACCAGGAGGGTTGACTATGCTTTGGGCCACATTGTGAAATTTCTGAATCTTCGACGTATTTCACAAATGCATCATCAACCATGGGTTTCTTACGTACAAATAATTTTGTAGCGCCATCAATCATCCTTTTCTTTTTCTCACTCTATTTCAGATTCACAAGAGAAAATCCTTGCCCTGATAGTATAAGACTGCGACTATTTCAACTGATTGCATAATCAGCAGCAGCAACAAAAAATTAACTTTGTTGTACAAAAATTGACAGGATACACTAACCAGCATTATATAAACATTAATTTACAGGTATTATAATTTTGTAATCACATTTATTACTTGTGTAATTAATGGGTAAATACAATAGTTTTCCAAGCAGTGAAATGTAAATGTTCAATTTGTACAAGTAAAATACATGTCACCGTCTATATTTACACATGATGGAAATATACAAATTACCTGAAAGTAGAAATTAAGCAGTGCTTTCAAACATGCTCTCTTTGCAGTGAAGGCCTATAAGTATTGAAAAAATTGGATTTATACTATCAATAATGTACAAATGTAATTTACAGCATTGAAATATGCACAAACAGTTCGATTACTGAAACCACGTAACATAATTTGAACTGAAACCTTCTTAAATGTGGGTTACAATGGTTACCAAGCATCCTTCCATTTGTGGTCCTAATTTGGACATTAATATACATTTGTGAAGTATCTATCAGATGTTTGAACACATCAATGGTCAAAGTACAACATAAATATTTATTTTATTCTCACATTTGACGAGTTTATATAGGCGTAAATAACAAGGCAGCCTACCTGACACCTAGCAAGTTCACATGCAGTACGGCCGACACAGTGATCTAGCAGTGAGAAGTCACGCAACGAGAAATAATCTTATCTTTTACTGTTCAACAACACTGCTGTGTGTACATGCCACAGAAACAAAGTCAAGACATTAAGGCTTGAGGACAGTGCTGTAAATAATGACATCACAACTTAAATGTACTGACAGAGAGCTTATTTCTGAATTACCATATCAGATGTGACAGGATCACTGTAGATAAAGGGAAATTAATAAAAGATTACCAAATACTAATTGAGCTATATAAACTATATAAAACAAAATTAACAGCTGCATATCAAGGAAAATTACTCCAAATGTGGATACTTTTCATTACAAAAAAATTTTCCTAGTCACTTACCAACAATGATAAGTATGGGCTCAGTTTCATTATCTACACACAATTATAGGTATAATTTTACTCACACAATATTCACATGAAGTGATTGCATTATGCACATATGCATGTGTGTAGACACACACTGTAAACATTTATATGCCTGCATACAAACTGTGCATTGGCATATGCAAATGACAAATATGCTTGCACAAAGCAATGACACACACACGCACGCATGCCAAACAGCCATGTTTACAAAGGCATGCATAGCAATGTGCATCATGCTGATATTATTCTGCACAATTAACATGCACAACTTGGAACCACAAACACAAAATTGTTGCATCACATGCACATAATAGACAATGACACATTTGTAAGGAAAATGCTACAGCATTCTTCCAATACCCAGCAGTTAACTTTTATACTGATGCTCTACCTGGTGTTAACAATAAACAGTCACAATTACACTTTTGTCAAAAATTATTAATGTAAACACAACATTTTTGGCATTATTTAAAAATACAATTTACAAACCTAAACCCAAGTTGGCCACGACTTCTGTAACTGAACTCCTATGAGCATTTGATACAATGCAGTGGAAATAAACATGGAACAATAAGAGAAACAAAATATTCCAAATGTACTGGTACGTGCAAAAAGTGTTGCCATTTGAAGGATTCTACATTTTGGCAGCTAAAATTAGGTATGTTTTTGAGTTTATCACACAATAACCTAGCATGGGAAAAACATATCCATTAAAGAACACAAATCGGTTGTAAACCTCACCACAAGCCTGTCTAATTATCAACACACTAACATGAATAATGCCTAATACATTATTAGCAGCCTGTACAGGAAAAAATATTATTATAGCAAGCTATTCAAAAATGAGTTTATCACTGAATTCAACAAACTTAAAAAAAAGATCCATAACGAAACAGTATGTATACAGAGTAGCCACAAATGTTTTCATATAAAAAATAACAATATAACAATTCCAGAGTCCATATTTTCAGTACAGAAAATGAGAGGTGTTAAAAAGTATTTATAGCAGACGTTTGCTTTGTGTTCAGTAACAAAAAAAAAAAAAAGTAGATTGGAGTAGTCACACAATATCTTTCATCAGTGCTTTGAAAATACCAAATATGATCATAAACTGTTAAGCAATTTTCATTTGTCAGTTGTAAAATTTAAATTTTTGTCTAAGCTATGATTCTGAACCTGTTACACTAAAAATCACACAATTATTAATTCATAAAAGTTTACTTGTATACCTAGACAACACTGCCAGAGGCGTTATCTCGAGGCTCCTTATAAACATTGCCATAGCCAAGCCTGGTGCTTCCTTGTCAATTATCTCACGAGTTGCTTCTGGCGTAACATCCCGCAGTCCAAACCCAGTTCCCCCGGTAGTGAGAACAACGTCCACACCCATGTTGGCCCACATTTTCAAATATTGCTGCAAGAAGGAATAATGTCCAATCATTAGGAACTAATTTAGTGCTTTATTTTCAGTTCAATTCCATTTTAAAATTTTTTACAATTTCAATGCTTTTTATTATTATACATAATTTATAACAAGTACCGCATACTTACCCATACACTAAAATTTTCTTTTAATACTTTGCATTTGTACATCTACATAGAACATTTTATTCTTACTGAAAGAACACAACAGCACTACCACAGATAAAATTTTTAAGGTTTTAATTGTTTATCTGGTGCCACACATGTTGAAATTTCTAGCAATCAAGATATTCATTTTGCCAATTGCTTTATGGGAGCATTAAGGTGCATTTTGGTGTTATTTCAATTTTATTGCTATTCAACGTGTAATCTTTTCTCCACAGTTTTAAGCCTCACTGCAACATGAACACGATGATGGAAATGTGCTGGTTTGAAATGAGTACCATTTACAGGTCAGATACCGGTACACAACTACATGAATCAAACATACTCTGTTTGCTGTATCTTCAAACTTTCTGAATCATAACTCTGACAAATCACCCCATGTACGGCATATTGGGTTGTTTCCTAAATAAGTTACATATCACAAGCATTTTATATATCTGTTAACATAAAAGTACTGTATGGATACCACATCTCCGTAGTGCTACACATGTCATCGCCACAGCAAAAAGTTTGCACAGTTAGCAACGGCCTGGCAGTGTATTAGCTGTTCACAAAACATTAGTTGTGAATTATCTCATGCACAACACACAACAATGTCTGATACAAGGAAATGGGCACATAATATAAATGTTAATTCACTTGCAAATTAAAATACAAGTGATATATATATATATATATTAATTCCTAGCTCTTCCCTTTACTATTCAGGAAAAAAGTTTTTGCAAACATAATACAAAATATAGATGGTGTTCTAAAATATTCTTATGATATAACATAATATTAATGTACTGCAAAATCTGGGTCTTTCAAGTAAGGCAGACTCATATCCAATTGTTGATAATATTATGGAATAACCTGTTCTAATTAAATCACAGTACTGTCCTCGTTTGACGTGAAAATGTGCTCGGAGAACTAATGGTCGACATTTCTCGCTGAAGTATTTTAACATCTAAGAAACAGTTCATAGACCTTATTAAATTTCAATTTAAGCTTTGAAGTAATTTTTTGATTGATTGATTTATTTACTAATTTATTTATTACTACATCTTTGACCAGCATTAACTGGATGATTTTGCCCAGATACATATTTACCGTAGCATTCTAATGAACTTGTAACAATTTAAAACAAAAGGAATATATATAATTACATTAACATTTAAAAACAAAACTACTGTATTACAGTATGAGAATGGCGGTATCTGGGATTATCATTCCAAAAATGGCTCACCATGGAATTCATTTAGAGAATAAAGTGGCCTTTTTAACAGTTTACCTCGGGGACTGCCGTGGAATATACTGATTTCCAATAAATGCACATCATGGGATAAACAACTTAAAAGCCAAGAAAGGAAAACTCTTCTGAGTCCTTCCAAGTCTATATATGGGAATATTACTGTCATAAAGGCTTAGTGAGTTTTATGATTATGGGCTTCATTCCTTCTTGGATACATGCCAATGTTTTCTTTTAAACATACAAAAGCATTTAATATCTACTGACAAAAATACTATGAAGATGATATAACTCTGATCACCTTATTTTAAAGCATCAGCACTCTTCCAACATTTGGAGAATGGTGCCAGAGTATCAAGCAGTAGTTATATGACTGCAAAATAGTGCATGGTATACCAAAATTAAATAGTGCTCAGTCACAAGTGTCTTAAATCTTCGTAGAAGGTAAAGCACCCTTGACAATTCAGCACACACATCATTATATTTATATGGGAACCCCAAGATAACTTAGAATTCAACCGAAAACCCAAACATTTAACATCACTCTTCCCAACTTCACTGATATGACTACCCAAAGAACACTAAAGCCTCTTGAGTTTTAGTTTGATTTAACTTAAGTTTATTATTTAAAAACCAAGCTTGGGCTGCTTCTAATACTTCACTAGCTTCCAGAATTTTCATATCCTGCTCCCTACCTATCATCAGTATAGTAGTCTCATCAGCAAAAAGTACGGAGCAACAATTAAGTTGCAAATCCATCACAAGAATAAAGAAAAAAAACCAAATGAGTATGGACCGAACATTGCGGTACTCCATTGTCCAGCTTCAAAGCATTTGAAAATGAACCATTAATTGACACAAACCTGTTTCCTAGCTTCAAGATAAGATTTGAGGGTATCCAAAACAACCCCCCCAATACCACAACAGACAAGTTTCTCTAAAAGTACCTTGTGCACACTATAATTAAAGGCTTCTGTGAGATCGCATAGTGTTAAGAACAACTGACTCATTCTCCAAAGATTTGGTTATCTGTCTGCCAGTGTAAGAAAAGTAAAGGTAGTCAACTTTCCCCTCCTAAAACCATGCTGCATCTCCATAGAAAGTCAATTTCCTCAAAGTAATCAGCAAGCTTTAACTTCATAATTGTTTCCATCACATTGACTAGTGTAAGAATTATCTAAAGTGGTTGATAATTCAACAAGTCTTCTGGGCTGCCATCCCTCTAAATGGGCAATCTCAAGTATTTTTGGAGAAACACAAACCATACAACAGTTCAACCATATCAGTGACTGTGGATCAAATACTCTATTCCTAGATCTACTTGATTTGTGGAAGAGTATGTCAGAAAAATGACCTCTGTATTACTGCTTTGTTCACAACACAATAATACCAATTGTTAGAAAATGTTGCATTTGTATTTTGAGCAGTGTCATTATGCAGTAGGTTTCATCATCATAAATTTATTTTTCTGAAGTGAATTATTCAATTATTTTCAAATAAATATCACTTAAGAGGTGAAAATATTAACACAATGTTAATGGGCTACGGGAAAAGAAAACAAAAATAAAATTAACTCGGGACAGACAACAGCCAAACACTTTTTACTATAAAGTTACAAGGTTTACAATTGTACGGTGTAAGAAACAAGATCTGAGCTATTATTTTTTGCCACTTTCATAGCATACTTTGAAGTATATGCAGTTATTACTAATGATAAATAAAAAACCATGAGCACAATAAAGTGTTGAATTTAATTTACTAAAGCCTATCTTAGTCCAGAATGCATATGTAGTACACCTAACAGCGTTATTTATAATACTATTCTTTAAAGAATTCAAGGTGTAGATTACTTTCCTTTCCAGTACATGGAGTAAAATAGGGCCACTGTTCCACAGTGACTACAACACATGGAAATACACTCAATGTATATCTAGATTTTAGCTTCACAGTGGAAACATCTTTGCCTCAAACATTAAAACTGTTCAAAAGCAAAAATTCTTACTATATTTTGGCGATATTTAATGGTTTCAAGACATTATATGAATGACAACTTGATAAAAAAAAATCTAACCATTTGAAAAATAACATTCTTCATGTTTCTTGTAGCATAAATATCGCAATTTTAACTTGAAATATTGATTCATACAAAATTCAAAAAGTAATTTAATGCAATGTTTGGTTTCAGCCAAAGTTAGTATTGAAGTCACACGAGTGGAAAGAAGTAATTTCTGAAATCAGACACTCTATTTACCTGTGAAAAGTATTTAGCTTTTAACTATTTAGACTAACTGAAAAACAGGTGACCCAAATAACAAAGTAACAAACATTATCCCTCATAACATTCTAATAATGAACTGCAGTATAATATATCAGTTTTCTTCCATTTTGAGATCTGTATGAACAATGGCATAAATTAAAAATTCTTATAACTTATTTAATTTATTTTTGAAAAGTAATTCTCCTTCATCGTAATACTTTTTCAGACTGTTATTTCATATGACACTGAAAAAACTATGCACTAACATAAAAAGTATAAAATAATTGTAGGCCCTTAGTCTATATTCAGAAACACATAACAGATTGTTACCTTTATTTCTTTCTTGTCATCAGGTACACAGTGGCGTACCACTACTTCCCCATCCTGGATAAGCTGCTCACTACGTATCAAATTCTCGAGATTATTTCCACTTTTATCCTCAGTAATGTTCTGGGAACATCTGTCACTTACTGGTACAAAAAAAAAAAAACCCAAATGGTTAAATATGTTGCAACTCAAAAGTATAAAATTTATGATAAAACCACATCACCTTCACTAAACTGAAAAGCATATGGACAAAATAAAAAAAAATTGTACCCAAGTTAAGCTAACACCCTAAGAATGTACACAGTAAAAATTCTAAATTCAAAATTATAACCGTCACATTATGAGTATAGTTACAAGCTTTTTCAAACATTTCCTGTCACTAGAATCCTTTGGTGTCATATCTTCCCCATACGTTCTCTTGCGAATACGTATATTTTGCATTTTCCGCACAATATTGTTTCACAGTCAAATATTGTTTGTATACTGAATAATTAGTGGAAAACAAATACTTTTGACAATACAATTAGAGGCTCTTCACAGTTCACAGAGTATTTGAAAGCCCTGCTTTAGATCTAATTTCCCTTCTTATATAGTATCCTTCC
Source organism: Dryococelus australis (assembly GCA_029891345.1). Taxonomy (NCBI): domain Eukaryota; kingdom Metazoa; phylum Arthropoda; class Insecta; order Phasmatodea; family Phasmatidae; genus Dryococelus; species Dryococelus australis. The sequence goes on from CM057004.1 coordinate 37,604,371, forward strand.
ATCAAAGGTAAAATTAACATTGCCTTCTGCTTAATCACTTCATTAATGCACCACCCACCCAACAAAAACTGTAGGATTGTTAAGAACATAAATGTGTTACTAATATGCAAATTTATACTTTAATGCATACAAAAGACACAATACTATTTTCAGTAACAATACATTTAAAAATTACAATTGCAATACATACAACGTTGAGTATTACAAACTATTTTATGAATCTGTTACCAACTTAACTTGGAATATACATGCCAGTGTGTACTGTAACTTATATGGCTATAAAGAGTGATTTTTGGGTTTTTTTTTTTTCTTCCAAAATTGCTCACTTTGCAGTTCTATATACATTTCTTTTGCAAGTGCCATTGCCAATAGGCCTGCCCAGTGACATGTACACATTTATACTATTCTAACGTGTGGACCTATTATGTTTCAATCTCAGTTAATTCAAAATACCATCACAACACATGAAAATTATTTCAACTCACAGAAGTCATCAAATATTCAGTGTGGATATTCAACTCTTTTATGTATTCCTAGATTTTAGCTTCACATTCATTTGGTATCTGACACACGACTATGATCCTCATTCAAAGTGTAGTCCATTCGGTCACAACTTCAATGATACGTTGAGCAAAAGATCGTCACGATTTTGCCATAATTTTTGGTATGGTGAAACTGTTACCTAACACTAGATTTCAGTGTTGCGGGTAACATTTCTGTGCATTTTGTTTTAGCGTCTCTAGCATTATAATGACCTTAGACAGTGTGTAAATTCAACATCTGTACACACAGAATGAGTAGCAACTCAGTTCAGCCAAAAATATTCAGTAGCATTACTGTTTCAATGTGCCTTTAAGGACTTGGATGTCGATGGTTAATTTGTTGAATTACATCCAATCAGTAACTTTAGTTATATGTCTATCTGTCAATGTTATTAAAGTACACTACCTACACGGTTTTGAAATAAATTGAATTATTTATCTAAAGAGATTTATGTCTACATGTGTTTTACATGAAACCAGAACTACATTCTTAAAACAAAGAATAATAAAATTATGGAAGAAACAGTTTTGAACATGAGCAGATGTTCCATCATTGGAAGATGTAATTTTGTGGAATACTGATTCATATTATCAACAGAAGGTATTATCACTTACTAATTAGCATTCACCAATTTCCAAACTACATGTAAATCTTTTCAGTTTCATTCATCATTCATCCTTTGCATATTTACAATGGCTACCTTGGTGGTTGGTGGTATAGCCGATTACTTTAAAATTTGTAAGAATTCACATTAAAACACACACATTATGGCTTCTTGAGGTTGACAAATATAAGGTGGAGTATTGTACCCTATTCATGTTGCATGGCATATTCAAGATACCCAAGCCAGTTAGTCCTTGTGTGGTGTAGGAGTACTGAACTTTCCATTATCACCTAATGAGTCATTTATTTCCAAAACCTTGTAGTGTTCAGTATAAAATAATTTATATATTCAGGAAATATTTAATTTTTGATAGTAACTCTTTCAGTATTTAGAATATCGTTGCAGTAATAATTTGTTTGTATTTTATATATTTTCGTTTTTCCAAATTTATTATTTTATTTTTGAGTTATTCAACAGTAGTAGCAGGAGTCACGATGACATTGCATTTTTTCATTGGGTTAGTAAGCTTGACACATAACTGTCATATTGTGCTACATGATGAAATAAGGAAAGTGCAGGTCGCATTTGGCTGACCTGACCCACCACACGAGTATAATATTATAACTCTGGAGCCACGCCTGTGTTTGTGTGCTATTTTTAGACATTACCGTAACATGTGATGCCTCGATTGGGCTGTGTTCAGATGATGAAACTTTCAATCAATATATTCAGAGCAGGCATGACCCTTGTCGTGCAACAGAAGTCAAGAAGTGCTCGTCCAGAGAGGAACAGTGAGTGACCACCGTAACTCACACCAGCAGCGCCAAGAACTTAAACTGTATTTTATATTTAGGACTTTTGACTATGTGAGAAGTCGTTAGAGTGCCTGGAGAGAAAGTAGTGTCCCTCTCCCACCCATCTTCTTAGTTTGTCTTCGCAGTGAGAAGATTTTCAAGTGAATAATAACGGGCTGCGATTCTTTCTTGCATTTACTGCAGCGGGCAATACATGTTTTCTATGCCACTATTGTAAAAGAAACAGCAATAAATCTTCAAGGAACATTTTACCCCTTCATAATTTACTTATTTATTTACAATTGGTGCTCTTTTTATCAAAGAACTGTTTTTCAATTCAGAGTATCTTGCTTACAAACTGAGCAAGTTTGAGCTAATGTTTATAACAAACTCCATTTGAGTCTTTGCTCACAAAACATTACAACCTTAACAGAGGTTATGTGCACAGCACAGATGGTGAGTGACCTGAAGTGCATATAAAGTCATGGATGCCAAAGCTCTAACATTCTATTGTGCAAAAAACCACATCAACAGCAGCTCCAACATTAAATCTGTTGTTTGTTGACAAGCTACAGCAACACAGAAACTGTGCTTCATGGAAGTCCCACATTAAAACTATACTGAAATTAGACCATCAAAGGAATGTAATTTAAGACCCAGTGAAACACGAAAAAGAAGCCTGAGAGAAGGATCTTGAAGTACTCCTCCTAGATTTCATTGCTAATTTAAGCCAATCTGATATATAAATCAAGCTGAGGTCTGAAATATTGCTAAAGCAGCTTGAAATACTCTAAAAATAAATTTCTGAATATAACTGAGTTAACTTACATAAGACACTTCAGATTTTTGCTACAGTTAATTTTTTTCTAAAGGACTACAAATTCATTAAACTATTGTGAACAAAATAATGACCACAGTGTAGAATTTTGGTGATGTAAGCTGTGATATTAACAATGAGTTGATTGGAACATATAGTTATAGGTTATTCATCATAAAGCTAGCACTTTTAAAGGTCTTACTAAAGTTTTCCTTTCAGCCAATTTCTATGTTCCCACCACTTCTTAATATAAACATTCTCACCCAAACGTAACAGTAAAAAAAAAAAATAATGTGGAAAAAGCTAGTGCTTATACGAATACTGGTCATAAAAATTATGCTCTTAAAGTTATGCTTGTAGACAGTGAAGTGGCTAGTCCAGACTATTCTTCTGTGAAACTAACTGAAAACATGGATACGAGTGTGAAACTGTTATTTGAGACTCTTTGCACGAAAATTGACGAACTTGCTAAGGGAGTCAAAGAACTTAGAGAGAGGACAATACATTATTGCGGGAAATGTTCGAAAAACAGCAGAGCACTAAAGTAAATGTCTGTTCAGTATGTTCTGCTGCTGGTGCAACTCGTAATCTTCCTGAAAAAAATATTTTAGCGAAGTTGTTGGTAAAAATTCAGAGTCTACTGCTTATACTGAGGCCTACAAGTTACCATATGGTAAAGCCACGCCATCAACTAGTGTTTCTGAGGGAGAAAAAAAAAACACTGATCAACAAGAACTTCCTGCACACCCAGGTGCTAATGACGAGGGTTTTGTTGTTGTCTGCAGATGCAGAACAAAGGCCTCTGCTGAAAGGCCTGCTACAAGGCCGCCTACAGCAAGGAAACAAATTCAAGAAGGTGTTCGGAACAATGTGAATATGAAAACTATTCCTAAAACTGCGAAACCCCGTATGAAGGCAATATTTGTGTCTCATTTTGATCCCAATGCCCAAGAATATAATATTGTGTCATATCAACCAGGAACTTAAAGTTTCAAATTTAAAGGTTGCCATACTAAAAACAAGATTTGACAGTTATTCTTCCTTTTACGATTTCGTTGTGGAATCAGACTTTGGCCATATATTTAATACGATATTTAGGCCTGCCGGCTGTTTGATTTGCCCCTTTTACGGCAGATTGCAAGATAATAAACTGTTTAGCGCTACTAGTGCATTAAAGTCTACGACTGTAGAACTGGCTTTGGCTGCGATAAGCAACTCAAACAAGGCGGCTGGAGGAGTCGCCACTGATGAAACTTAGGTTATGTTGAGACAGCTGGAGGTGTTTAAATTGCAACTTTATGTCCTCTCTGAGTGATAATAATTTCTGTGTTTACTATCAAAATGTTACAGGTCTTCGTACCAAATAATTAATTTTCTTTTCTCAGAAAACCTTAGTATAGGCCGTTCACGGTAATGTGAGCACTTTTGAGGCCCTAGTTACTTTTTCCTATTAGCCATATTTTCTCCTTTAACCATCTTTTTAAATAAATACTGCCACGTAAGTAATAAACACAGTGTGTATATTCCACCGCACTCGGAAGTTAACGTCAAAAGCAACAATAAAAAATATTTATTGACTATTATTCTAAGTGAGAGGGCTTTCAAAAGTGTTCACTTTACAGTGAACTGCCTATAATGTTGATTATCCAATAATTTGCATAACTGAAACATGGTTTAACACTAACTGTTTAAACTGGCAAGGAGTTGGCGAAATATTTAGAAGTGCTGTTTAAAAAGTCCTTAGGAGAGGGTAAGTTACCACACGATTGGAAGGACGCTATGGTGGTACCTATACACAAGTAGGGAGAGGATAGGGGGAGGCCTGGCAGCTACAGACCGGTGAGTCTCACATCAAGTACAGGAAAAGTAATGGAGAGGCTGGTGGTGCAGTATTGTGGTGGGGGTTATGAACAATAGGAATTGGTTGGAGAAGTCCCAGCATGGTTTCAGGAGGGGTTACTCATGTGAGACTCAGCTGGCTGGGTTATTATAGGATCTGGTGCAGGTAGTTGATGAGGGGAAGCAGGTAGATGCCTGCTTCATAGATTTTGAGAAGGCATTCGATAAGGTGTCCCATGGGACATTGATGAGGAAAGTGGAGGCGCTGATACCAGACAGGAGGGTAGTGGAATGGATAGGGGACTTCCTCAGGGGGCGAAGGCAGAGGGTGAAAGTGGGGGAGGCAATATCGGAGGAAGAGGAGGTTACGTCAGGAGTACCACAGGGAAGCGTGCTGGGTCCTTTGTTATTTACCATAATGGTAAATGACATGGGTTTGGGGATTAGGGGAAAAATCAGATTGTTTGCAGACGATTGTGTTGTATATGCTGAGGTGGGAGAGGGGGGCGGAAATTTGCAGGCGGCCATTGATAAGATATGGTTATGGACCAGAAAAAATAAAATGAAGATAAATGTAAGAAAAACTAAGGTAGTGAGGTTCACAAGGAAGAAGATGATAAGCAGGGACATGTACAGATGGGAGGGACAAGAGATAGAAGAAGCAGCAGAATATAAGTATCTAGGGATTCTACTGCAGGGAGACCTCAGGTGGAAAAAACAGGTAGAGAGGGTGGTAGCAAAGGGAAGAAGGGCTCTGGGTATGCTGGGAAGGGTGCTGAATGGAGTCAGCTGTGAGGTGAAGGAGAAGGCGCATGGCACAATGGTACGGCCAATGTTAGAATATGCTGCAGCAGTATGGGACCCGTATGTGGAGGTGGAGGTACGAGAACTGGAAAAGGTGCAGATAAAGGCAGCAAGATGGGTGAAGGGTAGGTGGAGAAGGCAAGGGCAGGATGATGAGGAAGAAGGGAACTATAGGCCATCAGTGATGATGAAAGAAATGGGGTGGAGATCATTGAAAGACAGGAGGAAAGTTGAACGGTAGTAAGGATGTACAGGATGGTGAATGAAGAGGGAGGATGGGGAGGGCTACACTGCAAGCTAAGTAAGGGGGTGTTTAGGGGAAGAGGAAACAACAGTGAGAAACTTCAGAGGGTGTGGAGGAGAACGGAGCGGGGTAGGCAGTCCATGCTTGTGAGGTCTGTGAGGGAGTGGAATGTGTTGAGGGAGGAATTGGTATCTGTGAGAGGGGTTGATAAATTCAGGAAGGGAGTGGAAAAAGAGTTGGTTGGGTGAAGGAGAGTTAACAGAGCTCGCCGCCGGGCGGTGGCCTAATTGCGAGTTTATATATGTATGTATTATAACTCACTATTTTTCAGACAACTATGTTATTTTTCGTATAGATTGTGAACCCAAAATTACTAACCTTAACAAATGAGGTGGGTTCCTAATTACTATAAATTCCGAGTGTTATCCTCACACTGTTAAAAATTTTGAGTTTCTCAAAGATGGAATAAAATTTGTTTGGGTTGAAATCGTAAGTAGCAATTCCAATAAACTTTTAATTAGAAATTTATATCTTCCTCCACATTTGTCAGTTAACGAAGTTAAAGACTATTTTAAATTTCTGAAGTTAAAATTGACTGTTTATCCTTATCAAATAATTATATGTACGTGATTTCAACATACTGGGAAGCGATTGGATTAACTTTCATACTCTGAATATTGCTTATTATTATAATAAACTTACAGGTCAGGATCTATTACAATTAATGAGTTCATTAAATTTTGAGCAGCATAACTTTACTAAATCTTCTTCAGAATTATTAGACTCGGTTTTTTTCAAATTTTTATATTAATATTGAAAAATCTGTAGACCCAATTGTTGAGGAAGATGTTTATCACCCTGCTTTAGTCGGCAAAGGTATGGTTAACTTTACTAAAGGTGAGAACAATTCTTCCTACACTAGGAATTATAAAAAAGGTGTCTACTTATCTTTGTATCAAGCATTAAATGAACTTGATTGGAGTCCTATTTATTCTATGAATTATGTAAATAATATGGTGGACTACTTAACTAGTCAAATCCAAGTTACAATTAACCAGTTTATTCCTAAAAATATAAGAAACAAAAGTAAATATCCTATCTGATTTTCTCATGTTTTGATAAAATTATTGAAAAGGAAGTTCACTACTTTAGATTATATAAAAAACCAAATCTGACAATAATTATTCTTGCTTTTCTCACCTCAGGAAGGCAGTGAAGGATAAAATAAAAGTTGATAAAAGTAAGTGGCAATCCAAAATCAATGATGAATTAAAACATCACCTGAACAGATTCTGGAACTATGTTAAAACTATGAAAAATGGATACAATGAAACCAAGACTCTAATACCCAATGGTAAAATGGTTCAAGATCCTAAAGCTGTAGCTAACATATTTGGTAAACATTTTGCTGAAGTATATGTACTCTCATCGCAGAACTTCAATTTGCAAAGTAAATGTTTTAAAATAGTTCTCTTGTATCAACTCCTTCAGTCACTCAAGGAATGATTCAATGGGCTATTAAAAAACTTAAAAGTAGTACGGCTACAGGAACTGATGAAATACCTAATTTCATAATAAAAGACTGTTCTAATATCTTTACTCCTATATTAAATTTCATTTTTTAACTACAGTTTGTCTAGTAGCATTTAACCTAGTCTCTGGAAACAGGCAATTGTCGTTCCTATTTTTAAGAAAGGCAACAAACATGATGTGAACAATTTTAGGCCAATCCCTCTTTTATGTAGTTTCTCTAAAATATTTGAGAAAGTCATACACAGACACTTACATTTTCATATTAAAAATTTAATAACAGATTGCAGGCATGGATTTCAATTAGGTAAAATGACGTCCACAAATCTATTCAATTTTGTAAATGATTTACATGGTGCTGTTACTTCTAGAAATAAAATTGATGCCATTTACTTTGATTTACAGAAAGCGTTTGATACCTGCCAACACCCAGTAATACTTAAAAAACTACAATATATTGGACTTGACAACTTATATATTAAATGGGTGGGTAATTATCTTTCTAATAGGAAATTTATTGTTAAAATTGAAAACTCTATTTTCTTCTTCTATCATGCATCATCTGGTGTTCCACAAGGTGGTACTTTGTCGCCATTACTTTTCAACATCTTTATTAATGATATTGTCCATGTTGTACGCAAATCACAAGCATTACTTTATGCTGATGACCTTAAAATATACAAAAATCAAAGAAAGTACGGACTGTGTTCATCTACAAAATGACATTTCTACAGTCAAAAATTGGTGTACTGATAATCTAATGTCAATGAATATTAATAAAATTATGCGTATTTCCTTTACCAGAAAGACAAATCCTATTATGTACAAATATTCGGTTCATAATAATCCAATAAATAGAGTAGAATATGTTCTTGATCTACGAATAACCATTGATTCTAAATTGTATTTTCATTTTCACGTTGAGCGTTTGATATGTAATACTAGTCGTATTTTAGGTTTAATTAAGTTCATTACTTTTTCAGCATCCTCACATGAATCACTATTGAGTCTTTGTTATTCTTTAGTTAGGTTAGGTCTAGATTATATTATTGTTCTGTCATATGGAATTACATTACAACTTCCGACTCAAACAGATTATACTATGTACGAAAAAAGATTTTCAAACTTATTTTTAAAAGATTCTCAAACCATTTGGATTTCAACTACAATAATGAGCTTCGTAAATTCAACACATTAACACTTAAAGAATGTCATGATATAAATGATGCTTTGTTTATAGTCAATGCCTTTTAGTCATATTTGTATTGTTCTGCCATTATTAATAATGTATGTTTAAAAATTCCAAACTATAAACATAGAGTTACACATATTTTTTCCAAGCAATACAACCGAAAAGATCTTGCTAATAGATGTGTTAATAATTTTAATACATCCTTCTAATCCCTTCAAAGATAAGAAATTAACCTTTTTGGAGCTTTATAAGCATTTACTTAGTCTGTAGGGTGTATAATTCTTAGTAAATCCTTTTACCTGTTTGGAGCTTTATTAACCACTAATTTTGTATTATTCTTAGTCAAATGTCCATTTATGTTTGTGTTTGTCCTGTATTTGTGTGTTATGTAGAGTTAGTTTTCTAAGTATCAATGCCATCCTATTATTGGCTTACGCTGTTGGCTGGCACTTTAAACTGTAAATAAATAAATGTAATGGTTATTGCCTGTTGGGAGGGCTTTAAAAAATGCCTCCATTATAATTTTATTTTATACATTAATAAACACAAAAAAATGGTAAGAAAAAAATTTGTGTTTGTAGCGCAGCAGTAACAAATAGTACAAGTGCAAAACAATATTACAACCGAGTGCGCAGTTAACAGTGCATTGTCCTCTAGTGTAATTTTCCAGACTTGGTTAAGTTTAGTTTGCATGGGGTGGAGGAATATCATGCAAATTGAATTTTAGCAGGGTTTCAGAAAAGGCAGAAGAAACCGTGAATGGACTACAGTAGGTCTATCTGAGGAATATTTCTAAGTTATGGAATCCCCATCATTAACAAAACCAGTCACACGCACTCAACATCAGGTATTAGTACAGCAAATTCATGGGTGGTCTCATTTCCTGGCACAATAATAATAATAATATAAAAACTCTAAGCACTGTGTATAGTTATAGAACAGTTGTAGTTCAGAACATTATTAAATAAATTACAATCTTTTGTAGAAATCAAACCTTCTGTTATGTAGTATTGTGAAAATTAAGGGACAATTCAAACGTAACACGTCATCTAAACATATATACATTAGGTATCTTTATATCACAGAAAAAAAAGAAATGAGTGATAAACTATTTGCTCACTGGGAAAATATTCTCAGATAAACTGACCAATCCTTTGTCTCAACATACACATACTAATTTTTGTAGAGTTTTTAGGTCTTGTATAATGTGCCTGTTCATAGTGATTCAGAATTCTTTGCGTGTGCCCTGGGTTAATACTAAGGCTGAAGTTTAAAAGGCAAACATTTGAGACAGTAGCTAAGGTGAAGTGTTGAGGTTAGTTAATTATTATTATGGTGGAACTGGTAAAAATTAATTGTGATTTGGAGACAGGTTGTCTCATTACATGGAAAATTTTGTCAGTGTGCCCCACCGAACTCGCTTCACATGGCCTCAACTACTTAGCTGCGTCACCTATACCCACTTGCCTGCTATTACGAGGGATTGACCAGGGAATGTTTCCTGCAAAAACCCTACTAAAAAGACTTAAAACCCAACACGACGCACAACCATGTACCCTGGTTTTCACAAGTCAACAGTCTGCTGCGCGGGAAGTTCGCGGCTGGGATTGCAAACACGAGTTTGAACTGTAAAGAGTGTGCTGTTGGCCCACAATTCTTATAAATATTGCTAAAAATCTAGAACTTCCGATGGGAGACTAAAATCTGATTGGTTTAAAATTTTTAAAAAACTTGATATGCCCCGTTAGGGTGTGGGCACGCCCCAATGCAGTGTCAGTATTTAAACCCCTAGCAGTTTTGTCTCATGGCGATATAGCTGCTGGGGTCTGATAAGATAAGTATTGCAAAACTGGTAGCTAGGGTCTTTATGACCAAAAAGGTAGAAAATGGACGCTTGCTGGTCCTGGGAGTGGTGGTAGAATTTTCCACAATTAATATGATTTTCTCATATTTGAATATTGGTTCCTTTTCAAGCAGTTTGTAAAGTTTAAAGTTATTTTTCAGCCTGTTAAAATGTTGAGCAAAATAACATTTATGGAAAGAAACAAAAAATATTTTTGCGTAATGTAATGTAAATAAATACGTGGGTTTTAAAGGTTTTCTTATAGTATAAAATTTTTGAAACTACAGTAAATAAGACTAGAGATTCCCAAAAAAGTCAGTGTGGGGTTTAAATTATTTTAAGAATGTTTGTCTTTCCTATTAGTCATTCATTCAGTTGTAAAGGAAAAATTTGAATATTACTCTAATCCAGACCAATGGATCCAGAATTTCGGTGTGGACGAAAATCATGTAATCATATTTCTAGTCAAGAAATAGATGAAATTTTAAGGATAAAATGTCAAATAGATATATATGTTGCCAGGTTTTATTAGCCTCAATGAACGTGGTAATTGCGAGACATGTAAAATCTGAAATAAATTTCATGAAGTGTTGGGTCTTTGTTATGACCAAATTTCCACTGTGTCCTCGTGATGTTTGGAGGATGGTAAAATGTATTATAGTGGTGGAATAAATTGAAGTGTTTATTAGTTGTTTGGTAGTTTGTTGCAGTATTGCAGTGTTTGTATGCCTGGTAGTGTATTATTTGAAAAGCACAAAATACAAACATATCTCAAAGAGCTCTTGCATGTGTCATTGTATTACTGAGCCAATCTTACTGCTTCAAAAGGGTTTTTTCTGAAAGACCTCGGACGTTTATTTAGATTTACGTGGTTGACCTTGTGTTGTCTTACAGCATAGGACATAGCAATTTATTTTGATGTCAGCATCATCTACAATTTCTTCCGTTCAACATGGCTAGGTAAGCCAGTTTGTCTTTGTTGTGAAGTACTATTAAACTTATCATCATGTGCAATTATAAATTTACTTCCTTGCTTTAACAGAATGGAAGAAAGGAAACACTCCTGTCATTCTGCAACCCAAACACAAAGAATCCTATATGACTACATAATCCAAAAGACATAATTTACACCTTTAAAAAAACACACACACATGCACGTAACCCCCCCCCCCCCCCCCTCTGCTACTAGTTATACTACAATTTACATTTGCTAGCATTCACAGTGAACACTGGAATCCTATCCTAAGGTGAAAGGTGCCCCTACAAACTGCAGTCAACTATTACATACAATGTTATATCAAACTGCAGTCAACTATTACATACAATGTTATATCAGTGGTTAGAAAAAATTCTCACATGCACCTAAATACAGTGTAACAGACCAACATTTATATTTTTTAAATATACTACATTAATGTGCCCAGTATGAAAATTGAAATCATACTGTGATGACCTTTGCCTCTGAACATGCTGAGAAAATTTAAAACCATACAGTGCTTCTTTGCAGACAGCAGATACCATTCTTATCATCAGATCTAGAATTAAACCATACAAAAATGTTCTTAAAAGCTTATAACTGTGTTTACAAACTGTGTATATAATCAGCCTAATACTTTAAGTAAGAGATTAGACTCTTCCAACTAAAGGACAATGAATTCGGAAAATATTTCAGTGCATTCCTCTACAGCTACATCATCTCATTCCACCCTCACCGGTACACAATGCCTCGCTGTTAAGCACTAACCAAATCCTATCAAACTAGAGAAGGCAGCAAAAACAACATTGCTGGAACAGTGACAACCAGCGACACACTAGTCACAGTGCCAAATAGCGGTGACTTTGTTACAGCACGTCATCTTCCCTTACTTAATTCATTGTACCTTTTCTGCTAACTCCTTTCTTTGTAAACCATGATGATAATAAATGAGATGGATATCACTTAAAACAGTTCAAACTTTATAATGTATTTTTATATAATTTAAAATTTTACGGAGAATAGGACTGTCCAAATATGAATTACCAAACAACAACCATATTTTGAAACATCTGCTCCAGAAAGATACACTTAGTTAATGCACTAAGATAAAGAAATTCAAAATTCTATAGACAAATATATTTTGCGACGAATTTTACAAAATAAATAAAATGTAACATTGCTCAAAAATTAAACATGTGAAGCATTCTTAGAAAAGGTACCTTACGGTATAAAACTCATATTTCTATGAGGAATTCAATGAAACGAGTCATACGCTTGTAGTGTTTATACTCTCAGCATGTTCTGTTCATATCTCGACAACTGTCGCATTTTCAACCCTCTTTTTGTGGACCTCCTGAAATACCTACATTTTCACCCTAAGGTACCTTTTCTGAGAATGTGTCACATATTTTGAACTTATGGTGATTTTTTTGTGTGATATATTTTCAAAGTGAATGAGAATTGAAATTTTCAATACGTTATTATTTCGTATTTTACACACATGTTAATTTGTGTGGTATGAAATGTAGTTAAAATTTGTTTAAATGTAAGTTATTTCATAATAATTGTGGATGTTTTGGTTGTGCTTCAGGTTATTGTGATATTTTTTTTTGACGTAACATTTCAGAGTTAACACTGAAGAGCACTACCTTATAAATAATTATGTATTACTTAAACACCACAATAATTTAAATAATACAAACAATATAATAAAGATCTTGCAACTATAAATGACACAGCAGCTACTTAATTTTTACCAAGCCAATTGTGCCATGCCTACTGAACTGCCTTTGCAAAGCTAGCTAGGACTGGCCGACTCGGCGTATTATATAATATTTTCCAGCGACACAGCAAAGCAGAAACTGTACACATTCATGGAGCACAGTGACCATGACAGAGAGCCCATCACAGGGTGAAGCGACACAGATCAACTGACTTGTGGGAAGCAGTCGGCATATTCGCTGTCACTTTTTATGTTGGAATCTTCCGCAGTGACATGTGAGAGTGACAAAGTCGCAGTGACAGAAAATATTACCCATCCCTATATATCAACTCAACACAGTGATATGCACACCAAGGCTGTAGTCATAAAGGGAAGAGTTGACCACACATCATAAGTAGGCTAAGCCTGTAACATTGCGGTTTTTCAGATATTATTATTATATTATGATTAGCTTTATGGTTTTGGATTATTTGGTTGTGGTGACAATTAATAAAAATAATCTTCAAATTTAAGATTTAGTGTATGATTTAAGCAAAGTGCAATGTAATTTTTGTTATGTTACAAGTTAGTTGATGTAGAGATAATTGGGAGGTTATTGCTGTTGTAATTGTGATTATTAATTTTGTCCTTAGAGGATATCAAGTATTGTTATTGTTTATTTGGTCCTTAGAGGGTAGTAAGTATTGAAATTCATAAACCACGTGAAATTAAAAAAAATGACATGATTGGCTCTAGTGGTGTCATTCCTGATTGGATGAGTATTGTGGCGTGGTCAGACAGCAGCCAATCAGAGCGCATGTAACAACAGAAGTGATGAGTAGTAATCAAACTTTTTTCTGTAAGAAATATAGTCACCGCAGCTAAGAAAAGACATGTGCATGTGTAACAAAAGAAGAAAAAATGAAATAATGATTGATAACAGATATTAATAATTACTATAATATTGCTAGAAGATGTTTTTAAATTTCACCCTCAATAACGTAAATTGAGTGATTTTTTGAAGAAGGAGTAAATAAAACAGGAGAACAGAATTTTTAACTTCTAATTCTACTGAAATGTTACAAACTCACCACACCAGAAGTTAGTGTTCATTGCAATATGATGCCAAGAAATAAGCATTATTTCATTCCAAAGGAAAATATTACACTAACAACTTAAAAGCAGCCTTTGTAGCAGTAATTTGGTAACAGCTTTCATAAATAATATAACCTTACTGTATATGAGAACATTTGAAAGTTCACTGAATTATTAATTTCTTTAATGGCACACTGCTTTTATTCGACAATCTGTGTGTGTGTGCCAGGTTGTTTTCTGCTGTAGCTGACATATTCAAACTACAAATATCCAAATACATAAAATTGCATAGAACTAATTTTCGTCAGCAACTCTCACAGGTAAAAAAATACTAATCATAAACAGCCAATGTAACCTTTTCTTGACAAGAGACAACTGTAAGCACTATCACAAGCATGGCGTCAACACTGTCCGAGTTTGTTTAGAATGAACTACACTACTGTATCTTCTTTTTGAACTACTACCTTTCTTCCATGCAAAGTAAAAATAAGGACTGGCATCAAGAAAATTGTGCAGTTCCCTCTTTTTTAATGAACACTGAATATGCAGCTGCTGAATACAGCAATTTTAAGGAAAATCTACATTCATTTCCTATACAGAAGAGAAGGCAAGAATTAGAAGGGGGGGGGGGGGGGAGGCTCTACAAATATATGTTAACATGATCAGGTTAGAAATGTGTTGCATAATTCAGACAACATCCAGTGTCCTGTTTGTTGTGAGCAGTAAATGATGGGTAACAGTGAAATGTTACGTAACACACCACATAATTTTACAGTTGGCTTCTTCCAACATCCACATGTTACTTCCTGTCTAAAGCAGATGAAAGCAACATGAAAGAGGTAACAAAAGACTGGTGTTTAGTGGATCCGGCTGCCACACCTGAGCGGGCAGATATGTCATTCCCAGCCGGCTAGTGAACAGCAAATTATCCTCATAAAGATTTCATTGCTGTAATAATGGTTTTTGTTTCCAATCATAATTCATATCTCAAAGGAAAGTACTGTGGCACGCTCTTGGGTATAGCAAGGTTCGCAAGGGATGGAGGAATTCATGAAATAAATAAACAAAATTAGATTTTGCAATATATTTGTGATACAAATGAAACATTTCCAGACAAAAAAATATTTTTTTTCCTGACATTTTTCTAACTTTTTTTCTGTAAGGTTTGGCACCTATGCATTGTAACACACTTTTAAACCAAAATACTTCTCCTCTGATCTTACAAATTTGTTCACCACATAGATTGCAAAGTATAAAATGCCTACCCATTTGGTCCAAAATTATATGATTCTGGCAGCGATGCATTATTTATGACAGAACTGCCGAATATAGCATGCATATCACAGAATTCCCAGACATTTAGCTAACTTGTTTGAAATTCCCTGACATTTCCCTGACAGTTTTCAAATTCTCTGACATTTCCCTATTTTCCAGACCAGTGGCAACCCTGCTATGCTGCTATTTCTTCTACAGTGTACTATATATAATTCACGGAAGTACAATTGTCTGTGAAATTAATAATTACATAAATTGGTGTAATAAATACTTAATACTGCTAACACCAGTTCAACCACAAACACCACAGCACTCGTTCACAATTCCGCTGCTACCACACATCAAACCTGCCTGAAATCTCTCCATACATCGTCATCTACATACGATACTTGGGATAGTTTAAAAAAATAATCTCCAACTAATTAAAGTTAAAGTAAGAAAAATTTCACTGATTAAAGTTTAAGTTAAAAAAAAATTAACTGATTATAGTTAAGAGTTAAAGACCAACAAAAATTTTATAGTTAAAATAAAGTCTCGAAAAAGTTTTTCAGCTATGTTCATTCAAAATTTAAGAAATCACAATTCACAGTCCAGAAAAAAATTACTACAACTTGGTTGCTGGATGCCTTATCAAAATGATAAATTTAACAATCTTCTACAAAACCATTTGAAACACAACTTCTTGCAGTGACTATAAAAACAATCAAAATGTGCACGTGATACGAGGGCTATCAACTATACAACTGTGATTTTTGCCTAGTGAGAGATTATATAAATAGATTGTAATGGTGGCATCTCGTCTACCTCACAATCGCTTTACATGTTGCTAAAGATCTTCCAATCAGTACATAACGTCAGTGTATCAATATGTATACCGTGGTGTGCAATTTTTCGGCTGTTAAATACATTGCATATTTTTAAGAAGTTTGTCAACATATTAATGTCACTTGCTATATTTCATTATCTTCGGCCTCCAGGCGAGTGCAAAGTTAACTAACATTAGCTTTAAGCGTTAACAAGATATTATAATGATTAAAAGTTAATTAGTTTAAAAATTAACTATTTAGTTTAAAATGAATAATTTTAATAGTTATTTTTTAATCGTTAATTCCAAGTATATCACATATGCAAAATAATTCTAAGCTACTGTGACAAGGACTGTGTTAGAAGACATGTACTGATCCCTTCTCAATAATTACACACACACTTACACACACACACACACACACACGCACGCGTACCTCCATGACTCAATTATTTAGTCTGTCTCATTTTAAGTTTCCAGAATTTGACAGCTACTGCTGCCAACGTACTTAAAGTGTAATACAGTAGAGTCATATTTGATAACAAATGTCAGCTGACTGCCATGTGAAGCAATAGTGGTATCCCTGAATAACATGTATTCTTTCTTACATCTGTGAAAAAGAAAATAGTGCACAGCACAAATAAAAAATAAGTAACCATTTTGGAATAAACGTAATAATATTACGTTATAGTATTCTGTATGAGGTTATTAAACGTGTTTATAGTTTCAAATTTGTTAAATTGCCTAACAGAAATAATGAAAAAGGATGGCAAGCACATCAAAAAGAAATCCTTTTATCCGTAAATGGAAAGACCATTGAAAATAAACATAACATTGTGAAAATTCTTTATAATTACTTTTCTACAGTTGCATTAAAACTCCCAGTTTCTAATATTACTCGCCTTAACCTTAAGAAAGAATCAACATCCAGGAGCATACACAGTAGCTTTACTTTCACGAGAATAAATGAAAATTCTTTAACTGAGATAATCAAAAGTTTAAAAAACAAGAACTCAGTACGTATTGATGATGTTCCAGTAAAGTTAATAAAATTCTGTGCACATAGTCTGACATTACCTCTCACTATTATATTCAACAAATGCTTAAATAATGCTATTTTTCCTGATCGCCTAAAAGCAGCTAAAGTCATTCCCCTCCATAAAAAAGGCAGTAAAACTGATGTAGGCAATTACAGGCCAATTTCTATCTTAACCACATTTTCCAAAATTTGAGAAAAAATTAAATTAACCAGTTGTCAGCATATTTAAAAAATAATAACATTATCTCAAATAATCAGTTTGGCTTTCGGCAAAAGAAATCTACAGAGCGAGCCCTCTATCACTTTGTAAACAAGGCCCTAGAAGAATTAAACAACAAATACTTTGAAGCAGGAATTTTTTTCTGATCTATCCGAGGCCTTTGATTGTGTCAATCATAAATTGCTTCTTCAGAAAATGATAGGTTATGGTATTAAAGACTCTTCACTTCAAATGTTCAAATCTTACCTTTCTAATACAATTCAGCAAGTTGTCTTTCTCAGTGTAACAACGAAAATCATTTTATTGAATACAGATCCAATACCACTGATGTAAAAATAGGTGTACCTCAAGACTCTATTATAGAGCCAGTGTTGTTTTTAATATTTTTTAATGATTTTCCAACTTGTCTAAGAAATAGTAATGCAGTTATGTTTGTGGATGACACATTAAACTCCTAAGCGAGAGAAACAGTGAAGAGCTCCTGATAACACCAGAACCACATTACAGGAAATGGTGACATAGTTTAGAAATAATAATTTGACTCTTAATATAGCAAAATCTTCACTTATGTAATTCTCTCTCAAAATATCATCCTCCAACACCAATTCTATTGAAATTCCCATACAACATAATAAGGAAGTCGTATCTGTTGTAAAAGATACTAAACTACTTGGTCTGACAATTAACTGTAACTTTAAATGGAAAGCACATATTGCAACCCTATGCAACAGATTAAGTCCTTATTGCTTTGCTTTTTACTGAATTAATAAAACATGTTCTCTCGAAGCAGACAAATCACTATACTTTGACAATATCCACTCTATAGTAAAATACGGCATAATATTTTGGGGTGTGTCTCAAGACTGGAAAAAGGTCTTCAAAGCACAAAAAAATTATACGCATTATAGCCAACATTAAAGCCCCCACTTCTTGCAAACGTTACTTCAAAAAGCTAAACATTCTCACACTTCCTAGCATATATATTTACAACATTATTATTTTTGGATTAACTACCTTAAATTATTGCATAAACAAGGATATACATTCTTACAACACAAGACAAAAGAAAGACATTCATATTACAGCGCACAGAACAAAGAAATTTGAACAAAACCCATTCCTTTAATCAGTAAAATTTATTAATAAACTACCAACAACACTGAAACAGCCCTTGAAGGACAACAAGTTGTCTGTTTTCAAGAAACTGCTTAAAAAGTATCCCTTAGAAAATGCATATTACAGTATAGATGAATATTTTAAGCGAACATAATGTGCTATAAAATTTGCAGCTGTGTAATGTATTTAGTATCGTGAATCAATAAGTTATTGTAAGTTACTATGTTTATATTTTAATAATTATTCCCATCACATTTATTGTGTAAAAGTCAAAGCTAAATAAATAAATATCTTCACCAACCAACGATTGGATGCCATGTTGTTATTGTGAGGTGCGATTTTTCTGTGTGGGCATATCAGTTTAATAAGTTCAAAATCAAATTAATAAATGTTGTCTGAATAGTTATTTAAAATGCAGCGACTTAAAAAAAAAATCCTTCATGCAATCGCCAATGACAGCAAGACATTGTACATGTTGCCAAAGGTGTTGAAGACATGATACTAATGGGAGAACTCGAAAGTCGTTCTGTCCTAGAAATGGTCGGCTGATTGCTTGGAATTTCATCAACAACAGTTGCAAAGTAAATAGCGATAAATTATGTACGTGAATATTTGGAGTGTGATGTATTTTGATGGAGGAATGTAAATATCTTACGCAAACGTTTTTTAGTTCTTTTATAATTAAAGTAAACATGTTAAGTTTGTGTGTGGGTTTTTGAAAGTACATATGTTAATGTTACAATTGAAATTATTTTTGTTTGGTCAATAAACAACAAATAGTATTGACTTCACCAAAACATTGAGGTTACATTGCTCGCCTGTCTGTGTAGACCAACACCATGAATGTAGTTATAATTAAACACTAATTATTTAGGCATAATTACGTTAAAAACTGAGATGTAGCACATTTTATTTGTCCAGAAAGACTGTGTAAAGTACATTTTCTTTCTGTGGCAAATTTTTTAGCTATGGTAATAAATACTAATCGTACAGGACAACAAATTGCACTGAATTTTTTTTTGGGTGACGATGGGCATGTATATTAAATATCCACGTTACTGTAATAGTACATACGACCATGTGCTTGATGTAATTGCCACTATGTTTAATTACTTAATGATCACGGGCCTACCAGTCTTCATCATTTGTGAGGAATGTTTTTTGTACAGGCTTATTTTATTGTAGGTAATTGCTACAAATAGGTTTCGTAATTATTGATTGTAGAAGACTTTTACAGTTCTAATGAACTATTTCTGTGTATGATTTGACAAGCCAAAACTTATTGTGTTTGTTCACTGCCAAAATGTAATTTTTTTAAGGCAGGCCTAATGGTGACATTGCCTTTATACAGAACTCCAGCAGACTTTTGTTTTCTCATAGTTCATTTTACTGCTCAGACGTGAATTAATTGTGTTTTTTTCCTTCGATGCTCACATCAGTTCACTAAGTAAGATTCACATTCTTTTTATAATGAATTAGTTAAATTTTTCAAGAGGATACAAAGAAGGCAATTCTGATCACACTTCGGGCCAGGTAAGTTTTAGTATTCTCCATCAAATTGTTTAACATGTGAGATTTAATTTTGATTACAGTGTTAATTGTAACCAACATCAATGTCTTTCTACCTTGCCTCAAATATTTTTGTGTTGTGAGAGTTGCAAACTTAAGTCCAACAAAATTTCTTGATTAAAAAAATTTATATATTTTTTGTGTTTGCCGCCAGCTAACAGCCAGCGGCGCTAGAGCCCATGACGGCGTTCACATCTCACGTGTACCGCATGTGCGCAAAGAGGCTGACAATTTTGAACTTTCCTATAAATGTTCATTTCAGGGTAAAATGTGTTATATTGTCTTTACAGTGTTTAATATGTCTTAAAATGTTTTAAAGTGCTTGTACTAATTTAAATTGTTTGGTTATGAATATTCAAAGTGCCTGTGGCGCCAAGATTAAGAACACTTAATATTCTGGCATGAACGCCATCACAAAGAGACATTAAAATAATATTGAAATTCGTAACAAAATTATAGAAAAGTAAAACAATGTCAAATTAAATTTGTGCCATTTTATTTTCACAATAAAATATTTCACTCGGTGTGCATAGCACTTCCGCTTATGTGAACCCCGTAGGCGACCATGATAGGTCTGTGCGACGCTTGTACCTGGACAGTCTGTTGAGGAGAGCTGGCGAGGTAAGACACTGTCACGTGTGCACTACAACTTTTGTTCACTGATGTAGGTTTCCATAGTCCATATAGTTTACCGGTTAATCTTTGCTTGCGTACGTTTTGACAGACATTTTCCCCAGCTTTACTAATTTCTTATGCCCTTACGGCATTTTTAACTTAATCGAGGAGAAGGAGGAAAAAGATGTCTGAGAGGTCACGCGACCCGCACATTTGAATCAGAAGCCATGTGCCTATGTTTATGGCATTCCATTGTAACTTCTGCATAATTGCTACATGCAATTTTAAGAGCTTTATTTTTATGTATGTATTTATGGGTATTTTTTGTGTTTGAATATTTTATGGCAACATCACGTATAACCACGTGGCCGACTGAAGCCAAGTCTTTGTATACGCCATCATTGCATTTTAAGAGCTTATTTATATAACATTGTATGTGCAATCATTTATTTCAGGGTTCTATGTATTTTTCATTCAGGGTTTAATGTATTTTTCACGTAAACTGATGCGTTTGTACTTGACCACGTGGTCACAGTAATGTTTTATTTTACAGCCATCAGGCATGTTACAAGCCTGTAACAACGCTAATCGTAAAAAACCATTTGCCAAACATCAATAATATTTTATCTAAAGTTAGTTTGCCGTTTCCACGCAGAAATATTGCAATTTCACCTGCACCACCTGGTCTGCTACAAACTTCATCCAGCAGCATCCGCGCCACCTAAGCTTGTTTTCACACATGTGTGTGTTTACTGTGAATATTCATCTCGTGTCCCATCTTATTTCATGTCTCATTCAAGTGTCTATGTAATTGTGTAATTAGTGTACGGTACAATTATTCCCGTCCTAGCCGGCTCTGTGTATAGGCCGTCACTACACTAACCACGTGCTGGAGGGCGAGCCCGACGAGTTTGCGTTAAGTGATGCCGTATAATCACTTGTGTTAATTTGTATTGAGGGTATTCATTTGTAATTCACAATGTCCTGTCTTCAGGGAAAAACCGTCAGTCCACCCTAGAGGCTGTCGGCTCTCTTCCCTTGTGAAGGCTGTGCTTTCACGCACCTCGGTGAGATCATCAATTTAGGCATGAGCTAGATTAATTACAGGTTGGGGAGTACCAAGGGAAATTGGCTAGTCATGACCGAGATAACCATTTTATTGGCACGTTGAAGCTACTACGGCTAACAGATAGCTTTATGAGCCCGAGAAATAATTAAATATAAGTGCAAGAGTGGAGAGGAGGGGCAGAGAGGGGTTGAGACTTGACTAAATTGTACAATATGACAAATTTAGGCTATTCACAGTTAATTAAAATTATACTCTTTTGTAATCAAACTTTGAAAAAAATGACACTGATCCTACCTGTGTATATTTTAACGAGCACAATGACTGGCATGCACCCAGTAAAGTTGGTAACACATGAATGATATGTTCAGGCTTGTGGCAATGTCAATGTTACTGTACATACAGTGGAAGAATACACAGTATGCATACAAGTAAACTTCAAGCAGGGCTTTCAAAAATGCTAATTTTACCCTGGCACAGCTGAACATCTCTCTTCCTCTGTCTATGAACTGCATATGCCTAAAATATTGTTGCACAACCTTTCAAAGTTTCCTGCTAAATGGCAGACTTTGAAGAAAACTCCAATAAGGACTTATGAAAGTTTATTTGTAACTGATCAGTGAAATCTGACCTTCCATTTATACAAGTCAACTGAATATATTGTAAAGGTATGTATGTATCAAATGTTCAAACCAGTCTGCAGTTTATTCACAAGTGTACTTTTTACCATGCATCAATCCCTTACCATTAGCAAAAGTGATGCTGAAAGAACTGCAGTAACATTTCTAATTTGCTAACCAATTATCATATAATATTATATAATACTTATATGATTTTCCAAAAAAAATATGTATCATACTTTATGATAAGGTTTCTATGATGCAAACTCAAAATGCACTATAAATTCTGTCATCCTGAAAATGCAAAAACTTCCAAGATGCACATATTAAGTCTTAACAGCCTACTTCATTAGTATCATAATCTACTCAAAGAGTTCATTAGCCAAAGCACATTCCAATATTACATAACTAACATGCAAAACTAGTTCAAATCCTCACAAGGCAAATCTGTACTTCAGTCAAAAACCATTCCACAAGCTGCTACCAGCAAACTATACTGCCTGCAAAGATTCCATTACCTGGTGTGGTCACTAGTAGCAAAATGGAAACCCACTTTCCACTTGTATTAAGCTGCAAAAAAAATTAAGTTTTGTACTTTCATTTAACATTTTATTGACCTGATATTTCACAAAAATAATGGAATTCTTTCAGGCAAACAACTATATGGCACAACTGTAGTTTGTAAACTGTAATTACAATCAAATGCACTAATCAAGGTAGTAAATAGCTTAACAGTGTTATTTTTTAAATAATTTAAACATTAATATCAATCTATACTAGAATGTTAAAATAAATATTGCTGTCCTGGAATTAAACACCACAGTGAAAAAATGTGTACTTATTGCCACAATAATCGCTGGAAATTCTTGGTCTGAAACGTGGAGAGAAAAATAAAACAACCATCTTTACACTGTTATGGAACACACCAGTTTAAGCTGTTACACAATTAGGAGGATAATCAAAACCTTACATGGGCACCATGTATTAAATTCCTACAAATAAAAGGGGAAAAAAGCCTATGTATTTGTCATTCTACAAACATGCCTCACCACTGAAAATAAAACCATGATTTTGAACTAGAAATAAACCAGTCACTGCACAACCACAAAAATTTCGAATAAAAATGGTTACAGAACTAACTAGTTGAACATTTAAATTTCTTAATACTCAACATAAATCCCAAATTTCCAAAAATTATAATTAAAACAATATGTTTTGAAGAAAATGTTAGTAGCTACCACAGGAACCTCATATAATCACAATTTCTTTTAATTTAACATTATAAAAACTACTACCCAACCCTTTCATACATGTCATGTTGTTCACAACATGACATGTATGAAAGGTAAATTCATTTTTCAAATGGAGGAATATGCAACCAAAAAATTGATCACCCTGAAGGTGCCATTACTGGGGCATGTGAGTAGGTACAAGCACAGGACATGGTAGTATTTATACAGAAAATATCAAAATAATGTACGACACCCAGGATGTATTGCAGGGGACTAACACTTGCTGATGCACTTAGTATGGCATTGAACCACCCGCAGGATGGAGACAGACTGTGGTATGGTTGGGTATGGAGGCATACAGATGTTGGATGTTCCCCTCGGGAAGATCGTGCCACAGCAGGTGCAACGACCCTCTAAATCCGCTGTAGTTGCTGCTGGTCAGGGAACGCTGCTGGCAAGGAAGAATGGCGACATCACGAAGGCAGGCCTGAGACACACGTACCAAATGAGGCAGGATATTATCTTATCCTACTGGAAAATAGGGTTGTCAAAGCTGCACCAGGAAGGGGAGCAAACATGGTCGAAGAATTCCCTGGATATATAGCCACACGCCATCAAGGTTCCCTTCAATCACCACCAGTTGAATGCCGGAACCACAGGAAATGGCACCCCCCCCCCCCCATGACACCTTTCGTTAAGGTGGTGTGCGGCTCTACAACGAAGCATCAATCACAGCGCTGGCCAGGATGCCTCCAGGCTCGAATTTAAACATCTGTATCTAGACAAAACCTTGACTTATGGCTGAGCAACAATCATTGCCAATCCGCAAGCTGCCCGTTCCCAGCAGGTCACACACACTCGGCGATGCTCAGGTCGTAATGGTAGACTTAAGGGACACAGCGATGACAGAGCCCGCTCTGATACTTACAGTAGTGCTTACAGCCTATCACAGGAAAAACTATCCTCCCTGCTGGTGGTCCACCAGGACCGACCCGAGCCTTCTTGGAGGA
Source organism: Dryococelus australis (assembly GCA_029891345.1). Lineage (NCBI taxonomy): Eukaryota > Metazoa > Arthropoda > Insecta > Phasmatodea > Phasmatidae > Dryococelus > Dryococelus australis. The sequence continues at coordinate 37,628,921 of CM057004.1, forward strand.
TGTGAGTACCCTCCTGTTTCCACTGCATCCAAGACAGACTCACAGTGTAGGCAGAACGGTTCAAGTGACAAGCAATGCGCAGAAATGTCCAACCTGCCTCTCGAAGGCAGATGATGTTGCCCCTCTCAAACTTATACAGCTGAGGATTTGACTTGTAGAATAGGGCATGCTGTGTGTTCACTGAACTTGGCTCTGTGGCTTACACTGCTACTAAGGCATAATTCAGAGTCTTGCACCTATGAATGATGGAGAGACATGTAAGCTCCCTAGTGGCACATCCACGCAAGCAAACCTCATTAAGGGCAAATGGGACACATGTTGGGCTGTGACGATACTGTGTGGTGACATTCACTGTACTCATGTAATCTGTTCATGGTGGTCAATTATTTTTGCAAATGAGTGTATTTTGATGAGGGGAGGCCCTTCAGCAAAGGTGCCACCTACCCAGAGCTGTTTAGCAGTTTTTGAGGCTCAGCAGCAAGACAGTGATAACTGCAACACTGACATACACCTAATACCCTATCACTCCAATGTAGAAGGTGCTGGAGTGGCATGCAGTATTTCCATTGTCCTGCTATAACTAAAGGACTTTGAGTATTGAACCTACAATTTTACTGTTGACATGTCTCAAACAACTATCAGTAGAGACCCCTACATAGTTTTACACTTTTGCGACCAATATATTATGAGATACTGCAGTGTGAAAAAGCTGTTTTTATCAATGTTGGAGGGCTCAGAAATAGCACTTCTAATGTGCATGATGTATTAATAGTATAACTGGTAACTTATCTGAAGTGTTTTCTTTTAGTGTATTGGTATAAATTTAAGCTCCAGGTAGGCAGTGCCCTTAAGGCACTGCAGATGCACTAAAACAAAATTCACTTCAACAGTCAATGCAGACCACTATAAAATATTTATTACATAGGCTATTTACGGTAAAGTGAGCACTTTTGAGGCCATAATTACTTTTTTATTTCAGCCATTTTTTATCATTTAACCAACTTTTTATTTAAATATTGCCATGTTATGTAATAAACACAGTGCGTAAAGTCCACTGCACTCGGAAGTTAACGTCTAAGGCTAAAATAAAATGTGAAAAGGTACCTTAGGGTGAAATTGTAAGTGAGAATACTGGAGGCCCCCAAAATGTTTGAAAACTCTACAGTTTTCAAGATATGAACAGATCATGCAGAGAGTACAAACGCTACAAGGGTGCGACTTGTTTCATCGAATTCCTCGTAGAATTGTCTACACAAACAGCCCAAACCCGAAATTTGTAAGTTTTACCCTAAGGAACCTTTCATGAGAATGTGTCACAAATATATTTATTGACTACTATGCCAAATGAAAATTATGAGATGGGAATGATTCCATGAACAGTATAATGGGGAACAAAAAGAAATCCTGCAATACACAACAGGCAGCACAGGCTTCCTACACTAGGTTTGATATAGCCAAGATACAGTGTATGCAAAACACTACAAACCTGTAAAATGTGGTACATCTCACAACATTTGTGCACCTACATAACATTTCAATATATTGTATTAAATCATTGATATACAAAACAACATTATAAATACAAATAAAAAAACTATGCAACAATCATCAGAGTCAAAATATGTGCTGTAACACATTATGTGGTTGTGATATAAAATTATATGTAGGGTAAGTAGCACACATATATCATATTGGTGTAACAAAGTACAATACTGTGAAGTATAAAATAGGTAATTAGGTTTAATTATGTGCTGCCGTATGCATTTAGCCCTGCTCATTAGGCACAACATGCTTGAAGGAATAAGGAAAGAACTACAGCACTAAAATGAAGTGAATAGCAAAACTGCACAATTTTATTAGGTACTTAACATTCCCTTCATAAGGAGAAAATTTTTTTCCTGCATCATTCTGCTTGTGCTTAAATGTTGGGTCAACCATCAACATATACGTCTATTTTGCTGTAATAGACATTTATAACGGAGAAGAAGAAGAAAAACACACACAACAACACTTTTTTTTTTAATTATAATTCACTGTTCAAAAACCACCTTCCTCCTGAATGAAAATGAACTATACAAATAGTATGTAAGCTCCAACATTTATTCAAAGGAGACATGTCCTCCAGACATACTACTGCTGTCTTAATAGTATTAAGAATACAGTGATGATGCTATTGTAACATGTTGTTTTCTTTCACAATGGAAAAACAACTGGGTTGTTAATGAACCAACTGTTAGTTAAAAGTTGCTCAGTATTTAGATTACCAATACAAAGCACCTGCTACATGTATGTTTGATGGTGACAAAGAATGACAGAATGGCCCACAAAGTATGGCTTGTTGCACAGTGTTTCAAAACATATACGTGCCTTGCACTGCAAAATATGTAAACATATATTGCAAACCAAAGGAAGTACTGCTCATAATTTTCAATGTTAAGTGCTGCTAGTGAATTGATTACCAAAACTTCAGTTTTAGTCACAGGAATGCTAATGGTATAGAGTTTCATGAATACTCGTCACCATCTATCGCCATAAAAATGAGTTCAATTTTTTTCCCAAAAAAATTTAATTCAATAATTTGTACAATGAATGCACGATTATTTTTATCATATAGGCTGTTCATAGTAAAATGAGCACTTTTGAAAGCCCTGCTTAGGATCTACTTGTATACACGTTGTGTATTCTTCCACCTTATGTAAAATTAACATTGCTATGGGCCTCATCACTTTATTCATCCATCGGTCAAATTAAACCGAAATTATTAAGAAAGTAAATACTTCACAAATATGCTCATTTTGATGCATTAAAAAAAAAAACCAGAAAGCAAAGGAAAGAATTTTAAGTTATTAAAAATGGTTACCTAACACTTTTTATTCAACGTTATGACATGGTACTACTTTCCCTCCATAGTTACCAACTTTACTGGGAGAATGTCACTCTGTGCACCATTTAAAGTATATGCATATAGGGGCAATGAATTATTTTCTAAGGTTCATCTCTAAAGTGCTCACTTTATTGTGAACAGCCTTTAGTTTCAATACCGAAACACATTTTATAACAAAACAGATATAATCAATCTTACCGTCAGTATGGAATGGAATTAGTCACATTTTTACAAACTAATGGAAACCAAATTGCTTCTTAAAGTTGAGGGTGCTGCCTACCACGCGTGAAGTTACAGACTTAAGTAATCAATGTTTATAGAAATTTTTTCTCATTGCGCCAATTTTGAAGATAACTGTTTCAAACAAAAAGTATTCTACATGAAATTTCTTAAGAAATGTTTCTATGTTAATACGCCTTGCTGGTTGTTTTATTTAACATATCGTTTATAAAATGTAATATTGAAATTAACCTATAACAAAAAAAAGTGTTTATTTTTGTTTGAAATAGATATCTTTAAAACTGATACAATGAGAAGGAATTTCATTTAACATAGAGTCCCATTTGAAGTTCGCTGCTGCCAGCTTGGTAGGCAGGGCCGTTAATAAACCACTTCGACACCACGGGGTTTGGGGTTTTGGTACAAATAACCCAACAAATTAACACCCGATAATTTTTGCAGATCAAAAACTAATAACAGGTAAGGGAATTAATGAGAAACTGTAAAATTGAAAAGTTTTGCAGATGTTACAATGCACAAAAATTTCCATAATACATATTTCACACGTAATCCATGGAACAATTCACAGTAACTTAACTTCATTCCATCAAATGCCTTCTGCCAAGTTCAAAACTTATCCAAATTTAAAAAACATCAAATTTACATGATTCTTGCTAATTATATGGTTCAAACTATCTAACTTACTACTTCCGCAAAAGTTTTTCTCTCCTCAACATATATTCCTCAAAAATAATTGCCCCTAACCAGTTTCTTGTAAAATCTAGTTCTACTCAAATCGTCTATCAGGGCTGCTACAGAATATCAACATTTAATTTCCCTTACTCTTCCAGGTTTTTTTGATGAAAATACAACATCATTTAGTAAAAAGAACACTGCTTTATAAAATTTGATTAAAATGAAGTGTGTAGAGTTTACTGGTCCTGAAAATGGTAAACTCATACAGCATGAGGGTATAATTTTTTACTTGCAAGGCAATTTCTCTCACAGTACAAAGATATTTTTGTAAAGGCAGTTCCCGATAATTTGAGCCCTTTTGAAATCATCCTTAGAAAAAAGCCACTGTCCCTACCCACATATATTTCACCGGGCGTTCTGAGTGACATGCACCCAGTAAAGTTGGCAACGACATTTGAGATAACTTCAATTATTAATTTCTCTTTCTGTTTTTTAATGCATCAAAGTGTAAAAATGAGCAGATTTGTAAAATATATACTTTTCTAATAATTACACAATTTCACTTGACTGACGCGTGAATAAATTGACTAGGCCCATGACAATGTTAATCTGACATAAGGCGGAAAATTCACAACGTGCATACGCTTAGATCTTAAGCAGGGCTTTCAAAAGTGCTCATTTTCCAGCCTATAAGCACAAATTTTTACACAAATTTATTGGGCTACTAATTGCTTAAGTGTACAGAAAATCTGATACATATGCTTTAGCATACTGCAGGTTTAAATTTCCAGAATTAGTCAGTTTCCCAAATTTTTTCAGGTTTTTAAGATTTTTGAGACGTAGCAAACCAAGCCATTTCTTTGCAAAATGGGGCTTTTCCTGACCTCTCGTCTTCTGTTATACATATCTGAAACTTTGGCAAATATTTTACATGAGCTACAATATACCAAATTTAATGACTTTTTGCTATTTATTTTGTTTTATAAAATAGGGCCACAAAATTATATGTTTTAATTGCAGAGCTTTGCAAACATGTTCTGGTGGCAAAAGATACATAAGGTAACATAAAAATTACTATTCTTACCATTTGTACAGCAGATTTAAATCAATGCCTATTCCATTTAACACAAAAACCGCCCTAAAAAAATGAAACTTTCGAGAGAAAATATAAATACTTAGTCAAGATAATGTTTACAAATCTTTAATTTGCAAGTTTATCATGTTTGGATGGTTTGTTCATATTGAATGCTGCGAGTTTTACTGCTTGGATCTCGAGTATAAGTGCTGACAAACAGTCCACATCTGTCAGTCTAGAATTTAGCTCGGGGACTTTTAGAGCAGAGCTGAGCAAAACTATCGGTGATATCTCTGTGTGCTGGATGCAGAGAGGTGGCAATTAAGAAACAGCATCCAAAGCCGTAATTACTGTCAATAGCATTCGTACAGTACTGCATTTAATAAAATCAATATGCAAGCTCAGTGATCTGGTGACAATGTATAGTGCTGTGACAAGTGTCGCACAACTCCTGGCCAGCTATGTACACAAAGCTCACAATGCTCACAAGCTTTCTGCAATAGTCTTCTTTATAGCATTTTGATCTTGGAGTGAGTGAGCTGGTGCCGTGATTACCTACACACACTAGACTCGCATTTAGGAGGATCTGGCATTGATTTCCCAGCCTATCCAGCTTGCATTTTCGTTTTTAGTTGTTTTCCAAAATCATTTCACATGAATATAGGGTTGGTTCCTCAGCTACAGACCCTGGCCAATTCTTTCCCTGCTCTCAACAGTTTGAGCGCCAGTTTCATCTGATGACTTTGCACTTACTCAATCTTGGACTGCAGAGCACTCAGAATCAACATACGACAATCTCTTGAGTAAAAGTAATCTGTAGGGTTGTGCTAATATTCAGTACACCAAAACTATAACAAAAAATTACACTTTCATTTTAATTCTGGTGCTTGAAGAAAGTTCATTCGGTGCACCAAGTAAAGGAAATTTTTGTCTGCAACTCATCTTGTTTGTTTTCATTCTTTTATGTCCAAAATAACTACAGAAAATGGAAATTGAAATGTGGGAAATACTCCATATCGCCTACATTTTTTTGGTTTAGTTTTGCAACGAATTTGTTACAATGAATACTGGCTTAAGAGACACGTGCACTGCCATTAACAAAAAGGCTCCCCTGGTGTGCTGTCAGGTTGGCTTGATTGGTTAAGGGAAATGGTGAATGGAAATAGTATATTTATATAATATTTGTCACAATTTGTTTTAAAGACGATTTTTCAAGTATTTTTGTTCAACAAGACGTAAACAACAATTTTGAACACCTTATTACACTCGTTAGAAATTCTCTGCGTTCCTTATTCTCGGAACTCTGACTGAAAATGAGAAAAGAAAATTAATTTTCTTTCTTCCATCAGTGCTGTAAGACTAATGAAGGTAGTGAAAATATAACGTAAAAAGGTGTTGAAAATTATTATTTAAGTCTTGTTGAGGCAAAAATTTCGATACACCCTTTGGAAAACGACTTATACTGAAAATCGGGTAAATATACTGCTTTCATGTAAATTCAATTATTTTTTTTACAATATGCATCCTTAGGCCCTCTTGGGTGCTGCTAATGGTAAAAAATATGAGAAAAAGCAAAAATTAATTTAGTAACCTTCAATCCTAGCATACTGGTCTAGATCTGGCACTGAAAGTGCCCCATTGAACAGCAACACAATGTTCGCAAAGCTTCTCACACTAATAACGTGGCACCACGCAATACATGAGTGTCCATTATTCAACACACAGGATAAAAATAACACAATTCAACAGGCTTGGCACACTCATAGAATGGTGAATTTAAAAAGCAACCATATGTACGATAAGATTGGACATCTCAAATAACCTTCCAAAGGCTGTAATCTTTACACTCTACACATAAAAACAACTACCCTCCTGAAACTTAAATGAAAATTTTGAGTATTATACTGAAAGCAAAAAGAAAGAACTTGACAATGATGTTTTACTGTTTCAAAAAAATCCATTCTATTTCAGTTTGATTTTTTCTTGTATTTCTCGATACTGTAATTTTTTATTCCATTGGGCAACTTTTACATGACACAAGGTACCTACATGCAAAATCATTGCAAGAATGCGATCTTGTACTAGCCTAAATCTCATGTGACAACATCTTAAGCAAGGCACATCTCAAATGAATGCAGGTGATAAGAATATGTATTATTTCTTGGAGATTATTGCATAAAACAAGTTAGTCATTCCTTGCTAGTCAAGCGAAAATCTATACATCAACCAGAGAGGTACGAGAACACCAGAGAATATAGCTGTGTGAAGAGGAAACAGACAAAAAAATCATTGTGAAGAACTCTTGAAAATTTTGTTTTGGAAATGGACTGGAGTCCAGATATTGTTGTGAAATTATTAGACAAGTAGAACAAATATCCAGTTTTATTTAATAGCAATTAATTTAAAACAGTGTGTGTTTACAAGATTTAGTTATTAACATTTTGTCTAGGTAAAATTCTGTCAGCCTATCAACTTTTATCATGCAAGGAGGTATTTTGCTACAAGTTTGATCTGAGGACTTGTGCAAGAGATTTCTCATGCAAGGATTCACACAAAATACATTTATGTAGTGTGAAAGAAGCTTTCATACGAAAACTTTAATGTTACTAGTGCCCTTTCGAATACTGAACTTTTGATATACAAATACATACAATACCCTTGTTTGAAGAACAATCTGCAACTTTAGAGGACTTTGCCACTTTTTCAGAAAATTTGCTATAATAAACCAATAATCGTCTACCATGAACCAGTGACAATGACACTAAAATCTCTACGATCAAATAGCCTAATAATAATTTCAACTTGCAATTGGGCTACCACCCATGGCAAGCAAATCCTTCCATTTCTTTTCACTATCGAATTCCTTCCTAAATAGACCAGCCCCTTTCGTCATGACTAACTCTTGTCTTCTCACAACACATTCCACTCTATCTGTTCTGGCCAGCATGGGCTGCCTTCTCCTTTCCATCCACCTCCATAACCTCTGGAACATTCTACTGCTTGTACCTCCCACCTGTATAGTCCCTTGGCCAGACGTCTACTTTACTTTGAGACTGTTTGTCTCATAAAAGAAAGTTTCCGTCTCCCGTCACTATTGGCGGTAAGGAGTTAGCGAAATATTTAGAAGTGCTGTATAAAAAGTCTTTAGGAGAGGGTAAGTTACCACAAGATTGGAAGGATGCTATGGTGGTACCTATACACAAGGAGGGAGAGGATAGGGGGAGGCCTGGCAGCTACAGACCGGTGAGTCTCACATCAAGTACAGGAAAAGTAATGGAGAGGCTGGTGGTGCAGTATGTGGTGAGGGTTATGTACAATAGGAATTGGTTGGAGGAGTCCCAGCATGTTTTCAGGAGGGGTTACTCATGTGAGACAGCTCTCTGGGTTATTAGAGAATCTGGTGCAGGTAGTTGATGAGGGGAAGGAGGTGGATGCCTGCTTAATAGATTTTGAGAAGGCATTCGATAAGGTGCCCCATGGGACATTGATGAGGAAAGTGGAGGCGCTGATACCAGACAGGAGGGTAGTGGAATGGATAGGGGACTTCCTCAGGGGGCGAAGGCAGAGGGTGAAAGTGGGGGAGGCAATATCGGAGGAAGAGGAGGTTACGTCAGGGGTACCACAGGGAAGCGTGCTGGGTCCTTTGTTATTTACCATAATGGTAAATGACATGGGTTTGGGGATTAGAGGAAAAATCAGATTGTTTGCAGATGATTGTGTTTTATATGCTGAGGTGGGAGAGGGGGGCGGAAATTTGCAGGCGGCCATTGATAAGATATGGTTGTGGACCAGAAAAAATAAAATGAAGATAAATGTAAGAAAAACTAAGGTAGTGAGGTTCACAAGGAAGAAGATGATAAGCAGGGACATGTACAGATGGGAGGGACAAGAGATAGAAGAAGCAGCAGAATATAAATATCTAGGGATTGTACTGCAGGGAGACCTCAGGTGGAAACAACAGGTAAAGAGGGTGGTAGCAAAGGGAAGAAGGGCTCTGGGTATGCTGGGAAGGGTGCTGAATGGAGTCAGCTGTGAGGTGAAGGAGAAGGCGTATGGCACAATGGTACGGCCAATGTTAGAATATGCTGCAGCAGTATGGGACCCGTATGTGGAGGTGGAGGTGCGAGAACTGGAAAAGGTACAGATAAAGGCAGCAAGATGGGTGAAGGGTAGGTGGTGAAGGCAGCAGCAAGATGGTGAGGAAGAAGGGAACTATAGGCCATCAGAGATGATGAAAGAAATGGGGTGGAGCTCATTGAAGGACAGGAGGAACAGTTGAATGGTTAGTCAGGATGTACAGGATGGTGAATGAATAGGGAGGATGGGGAGGGCTACATTGCAAGCTAAGTAAGGGGGTGTTTAGGGGAAGAGGAAACAACAGTGAGAAGCTTCAGAGGGTGTGGAGGAGAACGGAGCGGGGTAAGCAGGCAGTCCATGCTTGTGAGGTCTGTGAGGGAGTGGAATGTGTTGACGGAGGAATTGGTATCTGTGAGAGGGGTTGGTAAATTCAGAAAGGGAGTGGAAAAGGAGTTGGTTGGATGAAGGAGAGGTGAGAGGGCTCGCCACCAGGCGGTAGCCTAATTGCCAGTGTATGTATGTATCTCTATGTCTAGTATTAAACAAAATTATTTTTCAAATATATTTATTTTTGATGATGATAATATTACCAAGAAATCTCTTTTCACTAAATTTTTAGTACTTCAATTAAATTTTAACTTGTCTGGCGATCAACATGTCAGGCAAATATTACCAAGACTTAGTGCTGCGTGTTACACATTACATCAACTGTGCTCAGTGTTATCAATTTCATCTCTTAAACCAATTTACTTTGCATACTTTCATTTCACAATGTTGTTTGGAATAATTTTTTGGTATAACGCTGTGCATAAATCTCAGATTTTCATTTTGGAGAGAAAAAAAAAAAGCTATTTTAATTGGATGTATTAAAAGAGAATCTTCGCCCATTTTTCAAGGACCTTGGCATTTTAACTCTTATATGTCAGCATATCTACTCCTTGTATGTAACATATAATCTGGATTTATTTGATAAAAATAGTAGTTTTCATAATTATAATACTAGAATCAAAGAGGATATTCATTTAATCTCAAACAGCTCTCAGTTTTATCATAAAGGAGCATACTATTCTGGCATAAAACTTTTTAATAACTTATCAGATGCAATGAAGGCAGAAAGTAAAAAACCTCCAAAACTATTTAAGAAACACATTAAAAAAATTATTATATTTTAAAGCATTTCATACTTTACAAGAATATTATGAATCAGAAATATATTGATTTATTCTTTATTTTATTTTGTTTGTTCTGCTTTAGATATAATTGTGGAATTGTGATATTTGAGATGTGTTGTATTGACTGTATCAAAAATAATGGTGTCTGTAGAACTGTATAGTTATTTGTAAAATGTCCTTTTGTAGACTGACTAGTTATATATCCAGAAGTAACTGGCTTCATATTGGATCTATGGAATGAAAATAAATAAATAAAAGTGCATATACTCACAGTTTTGGTGTTTTTTCCCCTATGTGTCCTAATGATGTTAAAATATACTGGATTTGCCAGAATTCTGTTTCATGCTAACTACGAAAACAAATAAAATGAATTACAGTGAAAAACATTTCATATGGTTATCTTTTCAGAGTATTTATGCCAGACATTTAGCTCTCTTTCGAGGTTCCCTTATTTTTGTGGATCTGTGGTAAAGTTTAGCAGGCTGTCATATGCCCCTTTGCACTGTCCTTTGGACAAGGGCGTCGCAACTTAAGGACCCTGCTACACTTGCCATATCCCCTGTCCTCGGATGTCCTTGATCCTCTCAGACGCTAAGAGCACCGATTGGCTGACGTGATCACGTGACGACATGAGCCATGTCCTCTGTCCCCGGTTAGTTTCTAATTTTTTGTCCTCGGTTGTCCCCGGTCCTCAAGTCATTCATGGAAGAATAAGAATAAAAATTTGCCGGCGAAATCAGTGCACAATGTGTAAAAGTAAAGAAAAACAGTTGTAAACATTGACATTGAGGCGAATGTAGTGTGTGCCAGTGCCGAGCGGGACTAAAGCAGGGATCACACAATGCAAGATGCATTTTGTGCAAGATTTCGTACGAGAATGCCAAATAAATTGCATGCGAAACGAGTTCACACACAGATAAATAAGATAATTACTGTCTCCTCAAAATTAGTTGATAGCGCTGGTCAGTACCAAACAGACAAAGTAACATAAGTTGCTTACTTCAACAAGGTATTTGTTTCAAAGCTATCCCTTCAATATATAATTGTTATTATTTTATTCTCAGCGAACTGTCTAAACTTCAATCCCCGCTTTAAAGTTATTTTCCAGCAATGTTTTATTTCCCTGTATTCATCTTCGCACACCTCAGATTATGATTTTCTTTTACTCTATGGTTGAGTTTACAACAGGTCAGATGACCAGCATACAAGGACTAATACAATCGCAACTTGCATCACCTTGCACGAGAAAAATAGGACCTGCTCCATCTCCTCATTTCGTGCAAGATGTGCCTTGCACACAAACTTGTGCAAGAAATTGTCGTGCAAGGTCGGCATCTCACGCAAGATTGGTACTTAGCTTGCATCGTGTGATCGCTGCTTAATTGTAAATAAATACGTGTCTCGCAGTTACGGCCTTAATTATTCAATAAACAGGAATCTCAGAAACGTAAAAATGAGGGAAAATTTATTCTAAGGAAATAATTTAATTTTATGCGCGAGTCTCGTGTAGCACTGACCTTACTTCCCCCCTACTCTTACTCCATTCGCCATCCTGTACATCATAAAGATTACATTAAAAAAAAAAATTAATTTGTAGTAAAGTTTTTTCAATTACATACATACACTCGCAATTAGGCTACTGCCTGGTGGCGAGCTCTCTCACATCTTCTTCACCCAACCAACTCCTTTTCCAATCAATTTAATTTCCACTACCTCGACATCCTCACCAACTCACTCTACCGCCCCTTTTCGCCCTTTCCTTACACACACCACTATTCCTCCTCCTCGCCCATCTCCGTCTCTCCTGAAGATTGTGAGCTTATCCTGCCTACATTCTATGTCCAGCACTTCTTCAGTCAGCCAAGTCTCCACAGCTACCACTATTTCCGCCCTATACCCTTCAACCTTTCCCTAGAAGCCCTCCAGCCTATCCACTTTCCGCTCGTCCCTTAGGGAATACCACCCCCACCTTCATCATTAAGGATGACCTAAAATTCCTTAATTCTCATTTTTTACACGAATTTTAAAAAAATTTAACAAGGCATTTCATAAAAGAATTTTAAGTCGTTTAGGATTATTATAGCAAGATGAACGAGTAGGAACTAACCTGTCAAAATCCCGAATGTTATTTTCATATTTGGCAACCTCTACAGTTCACAACAGCGTCTCACTGCGACAATAGCAAAAATAACATGACAGATCAACTTCACGCACGCATGTTTACGTAACATTCACACAACAACCCACAGTATATATGAATTTGCATGTCTGTCACGCCCACCAAATTAACATCTTTGGCGGTCAACTGTCAATTCGTAAACCGGAGAATCAAAATATATGAAACACCCATAACTTTACACAAATTTACATAATAATTTATTTCTTCTTTCACTTTCCCATTCAAAAATCAACTTTGTGTTGTATACTAAGTGTTTTTAATAATATTTCATATATATTTTTAAGTACTTTTTGTTATTTTACCAAACTTCTTAAGTATTCGTATTGAGAGTTTCTATTATTATATGGATTATTTTATTTTTCTACCACTTTGACACGAAGTCAAGCATGGTTTTTGCAGCCAAGCACCATGTTTTTTTGTCTGAAAACGGACACATAAACGCACGGCACTTCAAACAAAAATTCTACACATTCTGGAAAATAAATTACACATAAGACAGGACATCAGAAAAATAATAAATAAACAAAACACTAATATACACTTTGCAATGCATAAACGCATGGCACTTCAAACATAACCACTGCACATTCTTTAAAATAAATTACACATAAGACAGGACATCAGAAAAATAATAAATAAACCAAACACTTATATACACTTTGTAATGCATTGATACATGCATGGTAGCAAGATGAACGCGTGTTACACTGTTGCTCTCACGTGGAAATGTGGTGAATGGCTGTACGGCGGAAAGGCGTAGTGAACAGGCTGACAGTAGGCGCTGCACATATAAAAATCCCCCCTTCCCAACAGCCAAGAGAGACCTCTCACTTGCCTGCACGTTGCTCTCTCGCTGCTCAGGTACAACAGCTGACTGGTGGCCGCAAGTCGTAGCGGTGACGCTACTGCAGTGGTGTCAGTGGGCGAGGCTGCTGCTGGTCCCTCACTGGCAGCGGTTCTGTGCCATCTGTGGTGGGCACTGGTAAGTGCCCTCAGGCCGTACATGTGGCACACTGGATGCAGCGAACTCGCTTCGTGCGGCATGGGGGAGAGGAGTCTTCTTTTTCCCCTGTCTCAACCCCATTGCTGACGCTGCTTTCAACTGGACGTGAGTGGTTTAGGCCAAGGTGATGGACATCTACGACATTCTGTGTTGCTGTGTCCCTTGGTCTAGAAGCAGATAACTCCAATGAAGCTGAAATAGCTGAAGACACCCGGCATCTCAATGGTGTCATGATGCTTTCAGGTGGGGTCTGCACCTAGCGATCCTGACCATCCTCAGGTGGTCTCCTTGGCTCGTCGGAAGTGATGTCATAAGGCGCGATGGTTAGCTGATGCGTGAATGATATTGGCTGACATGTATGTATGGTGGCATTCACTGGATCTGCTGTAGGTGGTGTTGCGTCCATCATCGCATCTGTATGCACATATTCTGCCACACTGCTGGGTGTTGCTTGCTGGCTATGCGGCATGAGTTGTGTCAGCACCAAAAATGATGTATTTCTCCGAGGCATTTGGAGGGGGGGGGGGGCAGATTAAGTGTCTAGCATCATGATTCTGTCTAAAGCAATGTTTATCGCACTCCTGTGGAACACCATTGTACGGCAATAGTTAAGTCTGATGATGCAGCAGGTGTCGCCTTTAGTTTACTGCACGTTAGTTTACTGCAGCTTTCTCTGGTGTTGTGCAACCACAACAAGCAACGATTATCGCTGTGCAACGAAAACTGCAGGTACTACATGAGCTTGCAGTATTATTTAGGCCCCAGACTACAGCGAAACACTCACAATCATTCACGTCGTACCTTATTTCCACAGCACCGAATTTTGCACTCCCAAAATCGATCATGCAATGTGTCTCGTCCTCGGACAGTTGGAAAAGTACTACGCCGAGTACTCTTTCACTCGCATCCATTTGTATGTACAGGTGCTTTGTGGAGTCGTATCGGGAAAGTGCAGGGCACTCCCAGAAATGCAGTTTCAGGTCGGCGAAAATTGCTTGCTGAGTGGTGGACCACTTAAATAGTATGTTCGGAGACATTCATTATGATAGTGGGGCGGTCACAATGACGAAGTCGTCAATGTATTCATGCAGCCAATTTATCAAGCCGAAATATTTTTGGAGTTGCATCCCCATTGTTGGTACTGCGTGTACCTCTATAAGGTGAAGTTGTTCGGGGGTCGTGCGGCTGCTGTTTTCATCGACGTTGTGCCCCAGGAACTATATGTTGACCTTTCCCAGATTACACTTTATGTTGGCACACCAATTTGTTGATGGCAAGGCATTCCAGTACTAGTGAGTGATGTTTGATGTGTTCGTCCTATGATTCTGTCTTGATTTTTACGTTGTCAAGGTAAGCCAAGGCAAATTTGCCAATGAAGCTGTCTAGGACATACACCATCATTGCCTGGAATGTGGACGGTGCACATTTTACTCCGAATGGTATGGTACAAAATGGAACTGTCGTCCGTCAGGTGCGGTGAATTATGTTTTGTGCCGGTCTTTCTGCTGGGCGGGTAACTGCCAGTATCCGCTCCGTAGGCCGATAGTGGTCATTACTTTCGCACGTAATAATAAATTCAAAGCATTCTTGATGTGGAAGTATGGAAGGGATGCACTTTTTGTAACCAGATTCAGGCGGCAGAAATCCATGCAAAAACTGCCACAAGCCATTTTTTTGAGTTAGGGTGATGGCCGATTTTAATTCACTTTATGATGGCTCGATGATGCCCTTCTGCAAAATTTCTGTGATCTGTTCCTTAATTATGTTACACTGGTGGGGGTAATAGCACTGGGGCTGATCATAGATGGGCATGTCCATGCTAAGTGGGATGCAGTGCTCTGCTACCGTTATCCAATGCAGCGGATCGGTGGCTGTAAAAATGTCACGCCTTATGTTGAGAAGTTGTATTCTGTCTTGAAATTCTGGTGGTACACCATGGTTCAACTTGTCTAGCAGTAATTCCGATACTTTTTCCATGGGTTGATGCTCCATATTGTACACTGTTCCTGTTCATAGCTCATTTTTCCCGCAGTGGATCCAGTGAGCAGCGGATTCTACCATGTTACCCTATTCTGTGAGCTACAGCACACCGAGTATGACATCTTCACGAATGTCATCGATTACAAAGACAGTGGTGCCCATCTTAACATCCTGAATGTGTACATGGATGTTCTGTTCTCTCACTATTTTCCACTGTGTGCTGCTGGGTAGCCAACTGTATCACTCGCTGAACTGGTTTGATTTTGCAGGAATTGACGATTTTCCCCATACAAAGTTGTAGGATGTGGTGGTGTCGATTAGGGATCGCCATAGGTGTCCACTGACATTGACTGGTATGCGGATGAAGCTGCTATGATTTGCTATCATTTGTGCGAGGAGTACTTGGTGGAGTGTTGGTTCCGTAACTGGGTTGTCGGATCTGGGGCAAGCGACGTCCGCCCGCCCTAACCTGTTCTCTGGTTTCTCGAAGTCTGCTGGCCTTGCCCTTTTGTTGACTCTTAGTACTCCCATGTGGGACACTCGTTGTTCCAGTGGGGCCTGCTGCATCACCAGCAAGGATTTGGGGGTTGCCTATTTCCTGGCAGCGGATGGGGCACGACACTGTTTGTTGTGGTCAAGCCAGCTGCTGTTGTGGGTGTCGTTTGGCTGGTTGTGGTTGCAGGGGAAGACCTTTTTTACAGTGTTGTCTTGCCCGTCTTGATCTTTCGGTTATTCTGTTCCGAGTCCCATCGAAGTTGCAATGTTTCACAGATATGGTATGGCTGAGGCTGTATGCTGGTGTCTAAAAGCGTCACGGTTTGAATAAAGTCCATTTCAAATGTGTGGATACAAGTGCGAGTGCAGCCTAGTATTCGGGCGAGAATTACTCGCAATCACATCCGGAATGTATTTCAAAGATATTGTTCGATAGTACGTGCAGTTTAGGCTAGTCATGTGTGTCGTAAAGTCATACAAGTTTTACCCTCCCTGCTCTTTGCTTTGTGCTCACAATGATGTGAATGATTTGGCAAATCTGCATGTGAATGCATCGCGGAATTCTTCCCACGTTATCCCATAGTGCACTATTCCTCACCACCACAATTTTGCGTCGCCCGAGAGCTGGTCGCCGATGCAATTAGGCCAGTAGGCCTCATCGACACCATAACTGCGCCAAAATAAGTTTTTGCAATCTTGAAGGAAACTTAGGGGGTCTTCACTTGCTGATCCCACATGAGTTGGTAGTGACTGGAACCTGGTGGGAGTTGTGGTTGGATGCTGACACATGTGTGGTTGTCCATTTAACAGTGTGTGAATTGCAACAGAATACACGTGGTGGAGATTAGGGATTGCTCTAATACCGGTGTGAATTGTCACGGAGATGGGGGAGGGGGGCCTGGGTGGCATTCTCGCTCCTGTGGCGTTCCATGGACGTTGCATTGTCCACTAAGGTTGATATTGCAGCAGTTGTTCCATCTCTTGGAATATTCCCTCATCGACTTCATAGATTGTCTGCTGCGGTACGGATGTTTCGTCACTGCCATAGGATGTTTCTGTTTTGACGTGAATGGCTCTCACAATGTCTTTCTGACCAGTTCTGGCTGGCATTTTGTGGAGCCAATAAAATTCGGTTCGCGTAACGTTGCTTGTCCCTCGGGTGATATTCAGAAGTTGTGATAAATGAGATTGAATTGTGTACATGCAAGTGTTGCAACCTCTGAGCTATCACATGTGATGGTGTTGGCACATTTGCGCAATGTTAGGATGAGTTGTGATGGTGGATGTTTCCAATCTGCTGTTGGCTCTGTGTAGATGCAAGTCAATGATGCACATCCTGTGTCGATGAAGCCCTTGATCTCTGCTGGTTTAATGCAGCTTGCGCAAATGTTACTGGGTTTTCCAGACACTATACGTGCCAGTGCACCTCAGCATATTTCTGCATTCATATCTTCAATGTTTTTCTGCCATCTGCATGGGGCTGTAGGCTCACTCCACACTCACATCTTCCCCTGGAGAAAATCCAACGAAAATGGATCTGGGTTAGGCGCGAGGCGAAGGCACTTGTGGCACAATGACGATGAATTTCCATTGGTAGTTTGCCACCCTTGCCATCCCTGGTCGGGAACACAGCGTGGTTGACACAATGAGTCCATGATGCTGAGAATGTTTATTTTTTCTGCCAGGCCACGTTGCTTCTCAGTTTGTGGCTGTCATCCATGTGCACATCGTGGGAGGGGTGGTCATACTGGCAAGGCATGGTGTGGTTGGCTGGGTGGGGGGTGGTATGTGGCACACTCCTCTCAGCATTGGTCATGTCCAAGATAGTAGTGGTAATGACATCGCATGTGCTGTGCGGACCCAAGATAGCAGACTTTGCAGCTCCCTTGAAGACAATGGTGATTTGGCTCCAAAACTTATTTTTGCTGTTTTCTGTCTTTCCTTCATCCACTTTCTCGTCATGCTTGCTGGAATGATAAGTAAATTTATGTGAAAATTCGCCAGTAGCGAAATTATGGAAGCAGAGGCTCAAAGGATCTGGTACACATGGTCATACACGGTGCACAAGACATATGAAAATTGAACAGGGTTGTTTGTTGGGGAACAGGTTGAGATGATATATGGGAGGATGAGGTTAGGTCGAGACAAGGTAAAATAATGGTAATTTTGGTGGTTGTGTGTCGACACATGGAAGGGCGCCATTTGACATGGTCTCAGGCTGGGCCATCGAGGATGAAGGTTATATGGACTGGAATAAAAGGGAGAGAAATGATGTGGATCGTGTGGCCGCAGGCTTTGAAGTGGCATCCTTGATGTCCCCTATCACTGGTAGGTGTTGCATGAGATGCTGTTCCACTGTATCCAAAAATTCCGGTCTAGTGGGATATATCGAAGCTTCTCCCAAACGCTAATACACACTCCTGGCAAGAACTGTTTTGGGTCATTTTCACACCCAGAATTAATACATTGCGTGTGACATTTCGGGAATGCACCCGATGGGCGACTGTGATAAATAATATATGCTATTTGGGCAACCATATCTATTTACCTTTTAAACCCCCATACGAGGCACTGACAGAAAAAGACTCTGTTGTAATGAGGAGTGCTCTAGAACAGACAAAATGGCACTAAGCCGACATAGTATCCACTGTAGTTTTACGTCTCTGTCATGTACAAGATGATCCGGGCATGGAGTGGCTCACTGCTTGGACTAAAAACAATACAAAAGGTCCGACCTGATGAAATAACTATTTATACACTACATGGTTAGGCTAAATGATGCAGGTCCAGGGAGGACGCTACTGCTGTGGGGTTGGTGCGGAGCTATCTGAGTGGATGCCGCTTCCCCCATTATTATGAAAAAACACTCTGAAGAGAATTTATTAGTTTGTTTTTGGGAAAATAAATGAAATAAATGATAAATATTAATTGCTGCTGGCATCAGAACTTTAGTGTTGTTTGTTATTGTTTCTTGCTTGGTTAGAAAAGAAAATGTAATAAAATTAATGTAATTATAAATAAACTTGGGTGTTTTTGTGAGAAAGATTGCTAGGTGAAAATGAAGTACTTATTCACCCTTTTAACATGAAAACACAGGTAACACTTGTTTTACTGAGCTGCAAGCCAGTGGAAAGATAAAATATTAGTTAGCTGTGTCATTGAAGAAATATCTGCTCAGTCTTTGTGTGACTCTCTCGTGTGGAGAGTAGGTGTGTGCAATACACTTAACTATCATAACCATCTTTGTACCAGACAACTTACTGGAATTCTTTCCTTACCAAAAGAAAGTAGCAAAACATACAATTGTCACTCTTGGATTAAGTATAAGGTAATGCATTATCTGAAATAAAAGTATAATAAGAATGTCTCTCACTGTTTAATGAAAATTAAGTTTTGCTTAAAAACAAAAATCACTCAAATTAGCCCAAATAAAATACACCTGACTATCCGGAATCTTGCCAAGTGGGTTTAGATTTGTTTACAGCAGTGATCATTTACTTTAAACTGAGCATTACTATATCCTTCAACTATAAGAACATAATTAGTCAATTTCAAAAGAAATTAGTTTTAAATTGTTTAAAATATTTGAGACTCATATATACCAGAGTACACTGCTGGGCTTCATATGTGACATATACACTTGTGTACTAATTGTTAAGCAAAGTTCCAGTACATGAGGAAATCATAACACTTCTTAAAATGTTCCAAAATACAAAAGAAAGTACTTAATCCCGCATTAAAAAATTTGTTCAAGAACACTGTTCAAAAAAAAAACTTTAATTCAGTTCACTCAATATGTGTTATGTCTAGGTATACAAATCCTAAACTGTTGACTTCCACTACCATACATGGACAATAATAGGCTTACAACTGAAATCTCAAATATCACAATAATCGTCTAATATTCGTACCTATTCTTACACACCCATAAATTACTATACAGTGCCAAACATATTAAGCCATAATTGCGCACTATTACAATATTCCAGGCACATTATGTCATAATATTATGGAGAACTCATTTGGAAGACGTTACTATGCTCAAGCCTAGTCCAAGAAGAATATTGCCGGTCAAACCCGACGCATCCTACTTGAATTTTGGCGCAATACTTCTGTATCCAATCACAGTCCATTTTCTTTCTAAAATGGGCTGAGATAGTGATAGTGGGAGTATGGTAACAATCAGAGTTGTCAAAATCAGTTGTGCAGGACTGGCGTGGCAAGGAGAGAAAAAAAAAACCCTACCTCTTTGGTGCCAGCCAACGATCAACCACCTAACAATAGCTCTAGCTAGCCAGATAAAACACAATAAATCTGAATAAATATGATACAAGACAAATTTAAGTATTAACTACAACATTTTAAAAATAAGCAAGAATAATTCACAATATTAATTTCATTACTTATTAACATTGTCGCGACTTTGCAAGACCCAGTAACTTGAAATGATTCATACGTTCAAAAATATCAGGAACAATAAAACAGACATAGTAGAATATCAATTTCCTTCCAAATAGCATTATTTACAAACACTTCATAAACAAAAGTAAACATAGGGCATTAAATTTTATTATGTTAAAAATGGAAACAAACCATTTAGACCTCTATTTATCTGCTACTTAGAAAATAATACTGCGAACTAATACAGAGGTTATTTCCCAGCTTGTGTTTTTGAAATGGACGAGACTCTTGTCATGAGAGAAATGTTTTTTTAGAAATGTCGTGTGGCGGGGCGACAGTTTCTTCACCCCGAAGTGGGTGGAGCAAGTAGAGAGAGATGGCAGTAACAATAAAATAGGGGTCTACAGGAGGGAGGGGCTTTTTACTCTTTCCTGCTCTCAGAAATTCTCAACTTGCTCTTGATAGTAAAAAGCTCAGGTCGCCCGAACGAACCTTTTGTTTACTGTATACCTTGTTGAAAAAGACCAAAATATCATTCTCACCATAGACTAAAGATGAGGTAGACCGATCTCGCTGAGTGCAGACTGCAATCTCCATTTCCAAAAGTGAACTGCTTTACTACCAACACGTCAAGCGAAAATAGCAGGTTGGATTTTAGGTTAGAAAACTGATTTGTAAACAAATGTTTTGAGAGAATGTATACGTTCTCTAACCAATCTTTAATGCAGTTTGATTAAATTAACACTGGCAAAAGTATTTTATCAATATAATAGTGCTTGTTATTTTTTAATTAAGATATAAACAAACACGTTACTGAAGATGTTGCTATATTTAAAATTGTAAACAATTTTTTTTCATTTGAATGTAACTCATAATTATCAAATATTGCTAAACATTTTTCCAGAAAATAAAAACTGTTTCATTATGTTCTAGAGGTTACTTTATAATGCTTGAACCAATTAAGATATAAGACTAATTTTATTCTGTTAAACGATTGATTGTTTTTAATTAAATTATATAAGTAAAGCATATTACACCTATTTTTCAGAAAAACAAAAGGAATATATATAGTTCTCAAAATGTTGTATGATATTATTCAACTTACATTCGATATATATATATATATATATATAAAATCTATAGAGGTCATCTGTAAGCCTTTGTCTGGAGCGAAAAACAAGTTTAAAGCCCATGTCACACTTTAAAATTATTGCCTTGAACTATATTTGTCAATAAAATTTGACAATAAAAATGGCAATCCAATTTCTTTCCAACAAATTTGATCAAATAATCTTGAATGTGATTTAAAATGTGTCACACAGTCAAATGTCTTTATTGGGAGAATCTATTTTGAGATATTATTTAAAAATTATTTTCCTGGTGAGATATTGCTTTTATTTTTCCATATGGTTAATTACAGGAAGAAAGGTAAGTAATAATATAATAATTAATTTTTGTTTTTTACCAAATTAAAAGTGTCGAATTCGCATAATAGAGTTTCGTAGAGTAAACAGTCAGTTGTATTTTGTCAGATGCAATAAAAGTGTGTGTGAAAAATTCCCGCTTTTTATTGCTTTTACCTTAGGTAATTTATAGCATGGCCTCCTTAAAGCCAAAGTTTAACTTCAGTGCTTTGTGTTGAGTATTATGGGTCATGCCCTCCATAGGCAGAGTAGAGTCAGTGTTTGTCTATGGCTGTGTAAGGGGGGCTTTACCCTTACACTTGTATAGTGGTAGAAAATACTATTTTAACATCAGTGCCAGTAAGTGCACGACGAACACCGCAACTTGCAAGATGGCAGCCTCCAGGAATCATACTGGGGTGGTCGGCCCATGACCCCAACATTTGCTCTTTCGAGCTGGTGCCGGGCAACATTTTATCTCGCCCCTGCCTTGAGTAAGAGGCAGTGCGACCCACATCGTTCCTGAGAGGGAGCACACATCAATGTTTACAAGTCAACGTATTTAATCCAGGCGGTGTGTGGTACACGCAAAGAGTCCACAAAGATTTCTGTAATTATTTTATTAATCATTCTACAAGGAGCAGGAAAGTAAGTCATTAGTCGTCTACACCAAGACCTGGAGCATTAACAAGAGTAAGCTCTCCAACTTTGGCACCGCATCTGGCGATGCCTGGCATTAGCAATACCTAACCTATTTACCAAATCTTCCACTAAAATGGTCATTTTCATTTCTCCACATCATGGAGACACCCCAACGGGTGTCAAAATGACCCCCAACTTAGTTGCCATACCTTTCCGCCAACTTTTGGCAAACATTGACTTTTTTCTGTAAAGTTTCCCCAAACCTCAAATTTCCACATTTATTCCATTACACAAGTTTTCCTAACCGCTATCCTGATACCAACAATGTGGGAATGTCAGGACAACAACACAGAAGGGCTCAACAACAACCACGTGGCACCAGTCAGAAATTATTGCAAAACAAGGGATTAGTGGCCATTGTGGACAAAGGACAGCACAAGGGAGAAGAAGTGGAGGAAGGCAGCCAACTTGTTCCAAGCATGACATTAACTGTGCTACCACGGCATGCCAGGAGGACAAAGGGGCTGCACATGTATTTCCACCCCCTCCACATGCGATGTGTCGTGCTTCGAGGAGGGGAGGAAGAACAAATGGTAGGAGGGAGAAATGCCCACATCTTCTTTCTCCAATGACAGCTGCTCCGAGCCCGCCGGCGGTCAACTGAGTGCTCGGTAGCCATTGATCCCTGTCCACGCCATGCAGAACAGCTGCACTTCTGTACCCAGCATGTCTGTGCCCCGTGCTTCCGTGCCCAGCTTGTCTGTGACCCGCGCTTCCATGCCGCAAGTTTGCAAAGAAACTAAACATGGCTGGCCCGTCACCCGCTAGTGCAATGGCGCTATTGTGTCCACTATGCTTATGGTCTATGCAACTTGGTGCAAGTGTGAATCAGGAAGGAAACAATCAGCTGTGTGTTTGTGCATGCGAGTCCAGCCCAACAATCAGCCATGCTGCAGACTGCTGTGGATGAACTTTGAACCACAGTTGTTGAAATTGGAAATTCACGAAACAAACGAACATTTCGGCCAACAGATACAAAATTTCCCAGTCTACAACCGACCCAGTAGGTGTGCCAGTGTTCCATGTACAGGACTGGGCACCACAATTTTCACATGCATTTAGTGCCAAGTGCAGAAGCACTGCGAGTGTTTGCAATCAACAGAAAGCACAACTCTTTCAGGACTAACATACAAATGTAACATGTGCACAGAAGCAAGCCGACCAAACCGAACAGTGAATACTTGGAACTGTGTTTTTACAGAATTATAGCAGATCTTGGTAACCTGCAGACGAGCGGGGTGTGCTGGAGCAGCAGAAGCAGTGATGTGTTAGTGCCACATCTGTGGGGTAAAAATTCACCTACAATGCAGGGCAGTATGAGAGAGCATCAACAACTAGGGAAGGCAGTTCACATGTGGAGACTGTACATCCCAGGGACCCACTCAAGCATTTCCTGTCCGAGCGACAGCACCGATGAGCCAGTCAACACCATTCCTGCCTAAACTCATAAACATAACTTTCCCAGTCCGGCCAACCAACAACTACCCTCAAACCACTGTCATTCCAACAACCTGCAACTCTACATCCCACAATTTCATTTCCTGTTACCATGCCATAAACAGCAGCACAACAACCACAACATTACGGATAGAACGTGGCCTACATCTGGCCCTGCTACAGTGCTTCACCACCAGAGGTTACAGTAAGTGTAACGCCGCAGTCCAACGGAATACTACCTAGATCAATTCCCAGCAAATTTCAAAATTTACGAACTTTCTCTGGAGAACCGAACGAGGACTATACAGCCTTCTTGCATGACTGTTATTCGCGCCTACAGAGGTATGGCATCCACAAGGACGAGTGACCTAGTAGTATTGGATGGCAGCTGGAAAATTAATCATGGAATGGTGGAAGTCTATTAACCTTTATGGGTTAACGTGGTTGGAATTTCTGCGAGCGTATCAGTGTCGCTTCGGAGGGGCTTTGGCTATATACAAGCTCAGAGCAAGCTGATGCTACAGGAGTAGCAAGGAGAGCCACTGTCAGCCTTCATAACCTGCAAACTGCATCTCATTCGCCGGTTCCACCCACATATACCAGAGCACGAGCAGTTGGAAGTTGTGGCAGAAACAGCACGGCCTGAATTCCATGCTGCACTATTACTGCTGCTAAACAGCTAAGCAGCTGATGAGGGTTGCACTGATCCTGGAACGTAGCACACCACAATGTTCAGATCATCGGGATCCTTGCCAGTGTCAGCAGTAAAAAGTGTCATGTGCTGATAGTCACAGCCATGTCTCGCAACTTTGTCCAGCCACAGTTTTTAACAAACGTGACATAACCTATATGGGCCACGTGATCCATTTAGCTACAGGGCAAGAGTGGGATTCAGTAATGGGGCAAGCGGACGTAACTGTCAGAGTATGCGAAATTGAAACAAAACCACAGGAAATAATAATCACAGAAACTACCGGAGAGGCTATTCTGGGAATCCCCTGGGTAAATAAATAGAACACAATATTAGAAACGGCAGCTACGCATGTTTATTTTGGCGCTAAGGAGAGGAGTACTGTGTACAACATCGATTGTAGGCTAGCAGATAGCGCACAGAACGTGCAGTTGCAAGATTTTCAGCATAACATTCCACCAGAATATCGGGAAGCCTTCCAGCGCTTACTGATGGAACACAAAGCAGTTTTTCGGAAGTATGGCGTACTGTACAGAACAACAGTTGCGGAACACGAAATCCCTTTAACACGGGATGGGCGTATCTACTGTGGACAATGCAGTTATCTTCCCCACTAAGCTAAAGTAGTATGGGAACAAGTACAGGAAATGTTAAGAGATGGTGTGATTGAGCCCACGTGCAGCAGAAATAATCCTGCAGTAACGATAGCAACAAAGAAAGACGGGTCATGGCGTTTTTGTGACAACTTTCTTACACTCAACCAAGTGACATATAGCACCCTACCGCCATACATAAGTGTTAAAGACACATTGAGTACCTTAGGAAATGCAAACAATTTGTCATCCCTGGATTTACGCAGCGGCTATTGGCAGATTCCCATCCGGAAGGAGGATCGTGAGAAAACCGCCTTCACGACCCCGGATGGCCAGCATTTCCAGTTTTGCGCAATGCCCTACAGTCGCAAGTGTGCACCTTCCACTTTCCAGTCTATGATGGTGAGAGTACTAGACGGTCTAATCGGAGACTTCACGGTCGTGTATTTCGACGACGTTTTCATGTGGTCAGAGACGTGGGAAGAACATCTTATCCTTCTGTCTATTTTCTTAGAGAGCCTTGCTATAAATTGACTAATACATGCTGCCGACAAATGCCACCTCGGTCAGACGAGTATAGAGTTCCTGGGCCATATTGTCGACAAATCTGGAAATATGGCCACGCCAGAGCGGTTAATTGTTATTCACACTCACGTGCTTCCACGTATGTAAAAACAACTGCGAAAATTTTTTGGCTCAGTGAACTGGCTGCGCGAGCATATCAAGGATTTTGCCACAATAATTGTGCCGTTAACAGACTTACTGTCACCACAGAAGAGGTTCATGTGGGGGAGAAAGCAGAAAATGCGTTCCCAGCAATCAAAGCCAGCTGTAAGGCATGTCCCACCTTAGTTAGGCACGACCCCATGCGCCACCTGTACCAGCAAATGGATGCGAGCCAGGAGGGCATCAGCACAGTTCTGTACCAGTGCATGGAAGTGGGAGAGAAACGGATAATAGACTTTTCCAGCGCCAAATTAGGAGCAACCGAACGGCTCTGTGATGTAAATGAGTGCGAGTGTTTAGCCTTGGTCTGGTCGGTTAAGAGATATAGGACGTATCTAGAATACCAGAGCTTCAACCTGTACACTGAGAACAGGTGCTTAATGTGGCTTCACAACATGCACATAGCACACATAAAACTGCCCGGTGGGCACTTATGCTCCATTCATATGACTTTGCAGTAGAGCACATAAACAGGCAAAGATAATGAACTTCCGGATACGCTTTCACGAACACCGAACACGGAGGTAGTTGTGTGCGACACCTCAGAATGGGAAGAGATTTTACCACATGCCGAATGAGAAGCACTCCAAGAAACACAACTGAACTAGATGTCTGGTGTAGTGGACGATGAGCTAATTTCTAACATGTTTACAGAGGTAATCGTTGCATAGGAGATGTGTGCCTTTTTTACTACAACAAAAAGCAAAATGCACAACAGAAAACCTTGAACAGTGGCATGTAGTAGATGGGAGACTAGATTTAATGACACTTACACTTAATGACAAAAACAAATGACGCATATTCATCCCGGAAATATGCCGGAATGTGTGTTTGTACATGCATATGTGTACAGTGAAGCAGCACGCCCAGGGGTATAGCAAACAGTGCGTAATATCAGATATCACTTTTTGTGGCCTGGCTTCATGCAGTGCACAGACGATCATCAGAGGACATCCTGCTCGGCCGTAATCCGAGTCTGCCCAATGCGAATATTTGTCCTGTCACTAAGAACATCAGCGCGACAGAGAGCAGTGGCGTGTGGGAAGAGCGGCGACGATGGTGACGACATGAAATGTGGCTGCGCCAGGAATAGTATGCAGCGAAGTGGGTGAAAAACACGACGAGACCCCCCGCCAGCACTTACAATTCGGCAAGAAATGTACATGTGTGCACACCCACAGTCGGCCACCCAGTGCAACTTTTGCACAGGATTGGTGGCAAAGTGGATGGGACCACACAGGGTAGTGAAGAGCCTTGGACCCACAACTTACTTGGTACTAATGGGGAGAAAGCAGGAACGGATACATTGTGACAGCATATGGTTGTTGACGGGAGATGTCCCCGACGATGCTGCAGTAGAGGCACTGATGATCCCCGACAGCAATCCACCTGCCAAGCTTGATATTGACAGTACAACAGGAGATGGTGGGTCCGCACTTCCAGCAGAGGTGGTACCACCTGGGGGACCAGGCATTTGATGCCGAAAACCAACGATTCACCAGAAGCCAATGACGACGTAGTAGTCAGTCCAAACACCAGCAAGGAGGGTGCATCACCACCTCGAACAGGGGGGTCTGCAGGGGGTGGAAGAAGCCCGATTGTGTGGCGCTCAGTCCTGAACTCAGGAGGCAGACAGTCAACCCAGTTGCTGAATCCTGACTGAAGCAATGCGGTCGGTTTCGGCAAAGCCTTGCTGAAGTTGGCCCCAGAAAAATGCAAAATACAACGGACCCTTAATAATTATAACAAATAACACAATAAAATGCTAGAAGTTTGTTAACATACACTGGTGACATCCACATTCTTCGGAAAGAAGGCTAAAAAGGGAGGTCGGGCACAGGCAGCGCATAGGCGCGGACGTGCTGCCCTCCCGATTTGTTCTGACGTTACCCGGCCTCCATATTGGATGTGGATGACCTTGACCTTGACCTTGAGACTGTGACAATGACCTTGACCTCGGCATAACCTTAAAGTCATAAAATCCAAAAAAATCACAAAAATTCGTACAAATGTAGTATAAAAAAGGAAAATTTACATTAATGAACCCGGTAGCTATTGGACGTCCATAATTTTAACCTTGAATGACCTTGACCCATGTAACTTTAAAGTCGAAAAATCGAGAAAAATCTCAAAAATTCTTTTAGAAAAATTGGGGAAGAAATTACATTATTGATCCCGACGACCACCTTAGATACCAGCGACCTTGACTTTGACCCCAGGCGAACTTGAACCCGAAAAAATCGTTAACACCAGAGGAAAAAATTTCTAATATTATATAATAATAACAATAATAAAAATGCACAACAAAAAAATTGAAACATATTCTTTAAATTACGCAAATCGTTCTCAAAAACCTACATTTGGCAGAATCCGATTCCCAACCACCTCACCTTCCCTCCCACCATTTATCCACTACATTTCGACCCCCACCATCACTACCGCCACTGGACTGTGCTAGTGATTTAACGGTGATGTTAGATTGCTTGATAGTAACTGGTTGTTGATCATATGATATCTCGTTCTCTGCAGATAATTAATGTAGCCAAAGTGCCGCCATGTCACAGTTTCTCGTCTGCTGCAAGAGGTGACAGATCGCTTGTGTCCCTGATGTGTTCATCTCGTCCATCAAATTTAGCAGGGTACTATCAAACGTGCACGCAATACGGGGCCAACACAAATTACAAACTCTCTTATTTTCCATGCTCTCCTCAGCCATCAATCCACCATTCCATCAATCTTTTTGATTAATCTCTTGCAACACATCGAAACCACTATATTTATCTGTCACATTTCAGATCATTTTTGCAATTTATGTAATCACGTAATATTTGATTATTTGTTTGTTTTTTATTTGTGACTGATACATTTTATTTACTTCTGATTTAATGTCTTTTATTATTAATTGCAAGATGTTTTTACCTCAGGAAACTTAGTTATGTTTGTATATCTTCAGCATTTCTACAATGAAATTATTGTACGTGTGTTAAAGTGCATAAAGTATTTTATTTGGTTGCCATAGTAACGGATGGCATAATGCGTGATAAATGATGTAGACCTCTCGTGATTGGCGAGATGTTTGAAAGCGTTGATATGCGTCTAGCAATCGTGTTTCCGTCAGGCAGGTAGAAACCTAGTGGGTCATCGTCCTATTGCGAATTTTTTAATTTGCTTAATTAATTCGGTCTAGTGCGAACATTTAAATGATGACTTGCCCGGCGGGGCGGAACGGGCTACAAAATACTGCAAAATTGAAGTCTGCACGCGCTACCTACGCAGTTTTATAATTAAATTCCAGATTGAGCTACCACAATGTTGGGCGTGGTACTTAATTATCGTACTCCAGGCCTGAGAGCCTAGTGAGGGAAGATTCAACTAAGCCAAGTGATTAAGTTGAATGACCAGCAGGACCAACCGACGAGAAGTCTGTAATATATTGTTGCAAATTAGTATTTTCAGTTAATTATTTTGAGAATGGTAACGCAAATATGTCACCAGGAATTTTAATTAATAATTTTTGGAAATATATGTGCCAAACGTTGCGCCATCTTGGATTACAGAATTCTAAAGTTGCTCTGCCTAATTTGCCTATGTAGCTTTGTCAAGATCTCATTTGTTCTCCTGACTGAGTTGGTTTGGAAAATATATAAATTTAATTTAATTTTTGTGAGAAATTAAGAAATCTTTTAAAGACATAAATTATTATTTTATTTAATAAGAGATGCTTACCAGAATGAGCACAGTTATAGTTACGGCCACACCGAGCATAACTAATTTTAAAAATTGCAGTGACTATCAAAGTAATATTTGCTCAAATAAGCTTTCATTTTGTGGTGTCAGAATCAAAACTTTTACATTCAAATTAAATCTCACGTATTTTTCGCAAGTGTCTGTGTATATTTCATTTTCTGTAGCAAGTGGCATTTTTTTCTATTGTGTTATTCCCAGCGTTTCATGTATGTTGTTTCTAGCCTACAAAGACTGGTCACATCTTATGTTCCCGAGTGCCACATCTCTGGTAAGACCTATCTAAGTTGCATTACGTTGTTGAGAAATAATTGCTCTCCTGGGGAGCCAAGCAAGTCGAGACCCCAGGTAATAATGAGATGTCAGTGGTGATAAATAATTTAGTTCAATATAAATATGATATTCTCATCAGCCCCACACTCCCACACTATAAACGGTTACAACAATATAGCTTGTTTGTGAGTGCAATAGGAGGAATTCTACACCTTACATTACATATATTACACACTTGATCAATCTCCCAATCTTTCGATCAATGTTTCCTATCAATCTTTCAATTCTTTCTATCAATCTTTCGATCAATCTCTCAACCTTTCATTCAATCTTTCAATCAATCGCTTAACCTTTCAATCAATATTTCGACCAATCTCTCTCTGTATTTCAGTCTATCATGTCAAAAACATCCCTCGAAAAACATTCATAAAAAAATTCCTCAAAAAACTTTCCTCAAAAACATTTATTCCTGAAAATATAGGTACATTCCTGAAACCGTACATTTCTCAAAACATTCCTCAGTTCATTCGTTCAGTATATAGCAGCCAAATCGACCCGAGAAAGACATAACACTGCAGACTGAATCATGGTGATCATTGCGCACTTCCACGCACAAATTTTCCCTAAAACAGACTCTTGCAATTGATTGTATATACCACTGAATTAATAAGACTTTCAGAAAAGCAGTAGAAACTTTATGCGTAATTGAATGCCTATTACTATGTGTGCATAAATTTATTGTCTTATTTATTTCATACATTTGATCATTGCCTATCTAAAGATAATGCCCAACGAACTCATCTGGTTTCTGGTGTCACCCCTGTCATTATTGGGCGAGAAATTCCCACCTTTCTTTGCAAAGCGATCAAATGTCTGAGTCTAAGAACAAGTTCATTGGGGTCTTTGGGAAATATGCAGGTTTTCCTGTTGTCTTCTGCCGTCTTCTTTTTACCACTTTTTTTTTTTGTCACCAGAAGCCAGTGGGGATATGATTGAGAGCATTGAGAAAATCGCCTCTGTGTTCACCGTCAATATTGTCTTCATTATCGTCTACATCGCCCTTCTCTTATTCACAGAGGCACTGTGTGCTTCACTGCCAACACCGCCTTCATTTCCCCCTTCTTCGTCAGCACATACATAATGGAGTATCCTTTGATTTGTAGAAGGAGTCTCGTTGCCAACATCAGTCTTTTCAGCTATTGGTACAACATTATTCTTTTGAAGTTCATCCAGTTCGCGTGCCAGTTCAGCTAGTGTATATTTTGGACGCACAGACTGTATTCCACGCTGATTGTCGCTTGTATAGTCTGTAGCTCCATTGTCTTCTGTGAACGCATTATGCAGCATATTAGCAGGAGGAGGTAACGACGCCAACATATGCTGTTTCCCGGTAGGAGAAGAAACACTATATTTGCAGACCTGGGCACGTATATTCAAGTAATCAGTTCGAGCGATCTGCTTATGAGATTTATTGCAGCTAAAAATCGCACGAGATGGGTTTTTCAAACATCCGCCCTTCTCATGTAGCCGCAGTGTTGACAAATCGCGATTCGGCAATGAAGGCTTTGGTCTCACATTTTTCTCACAAGGAAAGTGATAACTTCCAAATCGATGTTCACATCGTGGTGCCAGAATGAGAACTACGCTACTGATTGTTCTACATAATTGTGACATTTTACCATTGCACATAATATTTACAGCATAAAAACTTATAACGAATTGGAAAAACAACCCCATATGGTTATTCAAATTAATGCTAACATTACCAGATTTTCGTTATCACAGAAGGTAAAAACAATTTCCAGAGAAAAAAAAGGGGGGGATTTGGCTGTGTTGGGAACATACCCGTTTGTTTTGCGTGAATATGTCTACGTTGACGCCTTGATGTTTATTTTACGTTCCCGGCACCGCTTCACTCGGTCATATGGGGTTTTATGGGTATCACTGTGATGATTTTGAGATGCTCTTTCCAACCGTATACGATTTCTGTATTTCGACTTGGCTTTTTGACGAGTATAGGTCGAAATTGTGTTAAGTTTTCTTAATTTTTTACATTAAACGAATATAATTCCACCATAACCCCGCCACACAAGTATTTTTAATACACGCAATCGATTGTCTTGACGAGAGCTGTCGACTGAAACCTAAACGAGCGTCGTAGCTTCTCCTAGTCAAAAGTTATACTACGAGGAAGTGATGAGACGCGGCGAAACGAACTCAAAATTGTGCCCCCTCCCCCCTTTTCCAGCCACGCACGGTGCTTCGCAGTCCTCACTCAACGTAACATATCCTTTGATCCTTTGGTAATCGAGTGGTGTAATTGAATTATGAATGTATAATATAGATTTGGAGCTGCAATGCCAAACTGTACCCCCCTCCCCATTTTTTTTTTTTTTTTTTCGATTTTCTAGATTCCCTCCCAATATTGTTGCAAATTATAGACGTATTCACGTCAAAAATATCAGAAGTTTGCGAGCCACATCGCGAGCCAAAGAACAAACCACGGAAAATGCCTCAAAGCATATCGCGATTCAGCTCACACCATGCCGACAGTAGCCCACAGAAAAATAAATGTTAGGTATGCTGTAGCAAGTGAGTCGTGCCTGTCCGAGAGTTTCAAGGCACTGCCCAATGAAAAAGCACTGGTTCGAACCCCGCACCCAACAATTGCTATAGTAATAGGCACATCACAAGTGCCATAACATGTCGCGAAGTGCATATCGAACCACAATACGAATCCTGTCGCGAGTTATCCATTTAAGAAGTCTCCATGGCTACGACTATGTCATATGGCACATGACGGATGGTGGTTGACAAGTTATTGCCCAACGAAGTCCCGAGCCAGATGGTCGGATGCTGGAGGACAAGTCATCGATAAAGCGCACCCGCAAGCATGCCTAAGACTGTAGATGTTGCACCGTCTTGAAATTGTGCTTCAAGTCTAACACGCGTGTCAATTAGCAAACTCAAGCAATTTTATGTGAGTACTCCTGTCCTGCCAAAAGACTGCCCTGCCTGAACGATTTATTTTTCGTCCTGCCAGCTGGTCCAATGTGTGATGCCTACAATTTCCTGGAGTACGATTAAATGCTGCTATTATGGAGTTGGCGTGTTTACAGAACTACATGACGTTGATGAACTTGGTTAACAAGTCTGCTTGATTATTTGCCACGACTCTATTTGGTATCTAAGATTAATAAACTGTTATTTTGTTTGAAGAGGGTTACTATCTGAAGAGGCAATAGTTTTTGCTGCAGAAAAAGGTAGTATGTTTTTCTTTGCACCCTCCCCCTCCCCTTCTCCGGGGTGGAGCACGTCTGAACGCTTCCAAGCGCTGAGCTATACTGAAGAGAGGCGCGCGGCGCTCCTGGCGCGGCCAAGCGCTTTCTGGTGGTTACCACTGACAACAAGTTCAGCCTCACACACTCTGGCACCTTCCATACGCCTCTCCGATATTCCCGCCGCCTTCTTAACCTTCCCGAGCCGCGTTTTCGCGTATAAATGTTCGTCCCCAGCCCGAGCAAGTGTTCCTCTTCGAGTTGCGTGGGCTGGCCGACGATAGATCTGTCTACAGCACTTCGTACTTCGGGGCTTCATCATGCTAGACGCGTTTTCACGCAATATGAGTACTACTCAAGTTAAGTATTGCAATGAACGTAGTTGTTTTTATGCGGGGAGGGGTAAAGTTTCCCTTTTAGTAGTGTTTTTTTTTGTGGGGAAGTGTTTCTTCACTGTTTTGAATGTGTGAATAATCAATAAGGTATTTTATGGGAATGTTTGTAAGAAATTGATTTTTTTTTTTTTGCTGTGCTGTAGGAATGGTCTCCTGGACTACGATTTGCCAAAATAATTTTAATGCCAAGAAGTTAAGTGAATATTTTATGGCGTGCATTTTTCTCATGGTTAAGTGTAATGAGGGGTTTTTCCCCTTCCCAATGGTATTCTTGAAATTATTTTTCCATGTTGTACTTTTAAGTGAATCATCAGACGTACTTTACTTTTAAAGTTGTAATGGTGCTTGCTTTACTCAGAGAGTCGTTTTACCTTTTTTTAATAGGATTTCACAAGTGTTTATTCAGGTTGGGTGATTTCTCAGGATATATTAATATTGTTAATTTTCTCTTAGTTCCAGTGTATGTGTGTTCTCTCCTTCCCCTAGTTCACCGATTGATAGCAAGTAAGAGAAATTTACAGATGGAATATATATTTTTTTAATCAAGTTGCAATGTCGTTATTGGTGATAATGTATAGATGGACTTCAATATATTTGTATTGATTTTAGAATTTTTGTGTCCGTGCTTTCTTGTTTTTTTTTTTTAATGGCGTGTGTCCTTCTCTTGCCTTCCTTTAGCCTTGCTACGCCCTAAAGGGCGTAACAGAAAACTGCGCCACTTTGCTGCAGGGGTGGTCTCTTGCGGGGCAGCGGCCGCCACCGCTGGCTCCTCTGGGGCGGGAGCCTCCTGCGAGTCATCACTGGGGGCCTTCGAGTTTACCGCTCCGTCCCTACTGGGCACGTCCTGCTTGTCTTCGACTGCATTCTCAGCTGGCTGGTCCTTCTGCTCGCCATCCTGCTGGGGAGGATCCACCTTCATCTTGGCAGGCTCCTCATCTGCTTCCTGGTCGGCATTTTGTGGTGACTGTTGCTGCTGCTGTTGTGGCTCCTCTGTCGTTTGTCTCCGCCTCCTCCGTGCTCTTAACTTCCTCCTCCTCCTCCTCTTCCTTCCGGGGCCGATCCCTCCTTCTCCCTCCTCTGGGGTCACTGACAGGGGCCCTCTTCTCCCGCTAGGCAGGTGGCGGAGGCGTGGGGGGAACACCTCGCATGGAAGAGCGTGTGCGACACCCACCTGTGCCCTGCGTGGACTCATATTTGGCGTCCTTGTTAACTGAATCAACTGCATTTTCCTTCTTCAAATCTGCTTTCTCTCCAGACAGATTTTGCGACGAAACTATGATTATAGACACACTAAAACAATAAATATATATTAACAGAGAAACCTCCGGCTACTCTGTTTATACAGTTGACAAAGATTCGGATAAAGAGCTCCATTTCATAATGTTGGCCTTAAATTATTGTGTAAATGCTGATACAGGTTTGACTCCGCAAGAAATGTCCTTTGGCTGGAGATTATTGCATCCTCTTCTTAATGCCTGGGGCTTACATTTTGATGTAGATGTAGGGGAGCGAAATGAATTCTGGGAGGATGCTACCAAGCATCTAAAGGAATGCTATCGCCATATGCGTAGGGAACAGGACGAGCAATATGATCATGTTTCTTAAAATGTTGGTGATTTAGTTCTTGTAAAGACTCGTCATTTATCTAGAAAGGTCGATTCTTTCTCAGCAAAATAAGGCTTTAAGTAAGATGGCCCATATTGCATTGGTAGTTTTCTTATCTCAGTGCCAGTGTTGTTGTAGGACCCAGCAACGGAAAAGTTTTTAAAAAAGTCATGCCTCTAATATTAAGATTTTTCATCAGCCATTGGAAGGTCGGCCACCCCCCGCACAATGAAGACTAGCACTGTCATCACTAGGAGAGGGTTCACACTGTATGGTAATGTATTTTGAAAGTAAGGTACTGCAAATATTGTTATTTTCCTTTTTATAAGATGTTCGCTAAATACATGTATTATTCTAAATTAGCTGCAAAAAAGTAAAGCTACAAGCAGTAGTTGTTTTTATGGATTAGTAGGCAAAGAATATCCACCTCATACATTTTTTTTATGGCGAAGAAGCACAAGAGGACGTTATTAGAAATTTCGGTAGGTTAGTTTAGGCGGACATCTCCTCCTTAGTCATTTTCCTGTTTTTCGTATTCCTTTCCATCCTGCCAGAGCAACTGGAGTTAAAGATCAGAAGATACGGGGGAGGAACTAGCCTCTCCTTCCTTTTTCTACTGTGGCCTCATCCATCAGCTTCTCCGGGTTTGGAGAAGAGACCCCTGCAGCTCTTTTCCGGTGTGTGGGAGGATTGAAGCCCTGCTTCAAGTCTGACATGCGTGTCAATTAGCAAACTCAAGCAATTTTATGTGAGTACCCTTGTCCAGTCAAAAAACAGCCCTGCCTGAACGATTTAATTTTCGTCCTGCCAGCTGGTCCAATGTGTGTTGCCTACAATTTACTGGAGTACGATTAAATGCTGCTATTATGGGGTTGGTGTATTTAATGAACTTGGTTAGCAAGTCTGCTTGGTTATTTGCCACGACTCTATTTGGTATTTGGTATCTAAGATTAATAAACTGTTATTTTGCTTGAAGAGGGGAACTATTTGAAGAGGCAATAATTTTGCTGCAGAAAAGGTGCTTTGTTTTTCTTCGCATCCCCCCCCCCTCCCGTTCTCCTGGGTGGAGCACGTCTGAACGCTTCCAAGCGCTGAGCTACACTGAAGAGAGGCGCGCGGCGCTCCTGGCGCGGCCGAGCGCTGTCTGGTGACTACTACTGGCAACGAGTTCAGCCTCGCACACTCTGGCACCTTCCATACGCCTCTCCGCTATTCCCGCCAGCTCTTTAACCTTCCCGAGCCGCGTTTTCGCGTATAAATGTTCGTCCCCAGCCCGAGCAAGTGTTCCTCTTCGAGTTGTACGGGCTGGCCGACGATAGATCATGTCTACAGCACTTCGTACTTCGGGGCTTCACCGTGCTAGACGCGTTTTCACGTAATATGAGTACTACTCAAGTTAAGTATTGCAATAAACATAGTTGTTGTTATGCTGGATGTAGAATTTCCTTTTTTATTTATTTATTTATTTATTTTATATGTGGAGTTTTGTAGGGAAGTGTTTCTTCACTGTTTTGATTGTGTGAATTTTCAATATGGTATTTTATGGGAATGTTTGTAAGAGATGGGTTCTTTCTTCTTTTTTTTTTTTTTGTTGGCGTGCTGTAGGAATAGTCTCCTGGACTACGATTTGCCAAAAGTATTTTAATGCCCAGGAGTTAAGTGAATATTTTATGGCGTGCATGTATGCTCATGGTTAAGTCTAATGAGGGGTTTTTCTCCTTCCCAATGGTATTTTTTAAATTATTATTCCATGTACTTTTTAGTGAATCTTCAGGCATACGTTACGTTTAAAGTTGCAATGGTGCTTGCTTTACTCAGGGAGTCATTTTGCCTTTTTTTAAATAGGATTTCACAAGTGTTTATTCAGGTTGGGTGATTTCTCAGGATGTATTAATATTGTTGTTTTTCTGTTTGTTCCAGTGTATGTGTGTTCTCTCCTTCCCCTAGTTCACCGATTGGTAGCAAGTAAGACAAAATTTACAGATGCAATATATATTTTTTAAATCAAGTTGCAATGTTGTTGTTCTTGGTGATAATGTATAGATGGACTTCAATATATTTGTATTGATTTTAGAAATTTTGTGTCCGTGCTTTCTTCTTTTTTTTTAAATGGTGTCTGTCCTTCTCCTTGACTTCCTTTAGACACGCTACGCCTTAAAGGGGCGTAACAAACTGATCGGGTTCGAACTGGTGAACACGCTTACCAATACCTTCAATGCTCAGCAACAATATGTTTCCGGTTTGCGAAGCACTTCGCGAAACTTTCATCCACATCCGCGAACCATTATTTTATTGTACCAACTTGCCCTCTCGAATCAGGTGATGAAACATCGCGTATACGGCCTATATAATTGGCAAAACATTTCTGGTACTGCTCTAGAAAAGAGCCCAGCAGTTGGGAACTAACTTCAGCAGTGTATTCCTGACGAAAATATAAGACTAGAATGTAATCACAAATTTTCACGTCAAGTGCGTGTCAGAGGAGCTGTGGGCCCCTGAAAAATGAGCATTTAATTTGCCTTAATCTGTATTGCAGTCTGCCTACCTGGTATGCAACACACGTTCTGTTTTGAATATTCAGCAGGAATTATCTCATACATGGTTCACCTGAGATTATTCCGACAAGACGACATATTTGTTAATTTAAACGCGCTGATTCACAGGTTATCTTTAAAAATAGCTTATAACGTAGTGTTACATAGTTTGATGCATAGTGTGTCAACAGCTATTTCCAAAGGGAAAGGGGACGATATAACTGACGGCGTTTTTAGAGGTGTAATATATCCTTTATACGAAACACCATTCACCGATTTGTTGCTTAATCACAAATAGTTTCTGATATTTTCAACCAAACGTATTCGTCTTATATTTTTGTAAGGAATTGCCTACCGAACATTGTCCCCATATTTTACAAACAAACATGTGCTGTATGTGTATGTATGTATGTATGTATATATATATATATATATATATATATATATATATATATATATATGTGTGTGTGTGTAGGTGTAAGTGTGTGTGTATAGGCGTGTGTGTTTGTGTGTGTGTGAGAGAGAGAGAGAGAGAGAGAGAGAGAGAGAGAGAGATAGAGATAATTGAATAAAATTTCCGTAATAGTAGGCACAGTTGGTCCAAGTCCTGTAATATGTGATACACATAGCGAACCTCGTTATATGCTGTTCGCGGTAAAATGGGCACTTCTGAAAGAGCTCTCATTTGGAATAATAGTCGGTAAATATGTTTTATTTTAGCCCTAGACGTTAAATTCCGAGTGCGATGGGATCTACACACTGTGTTATTACTTACATGCCAATGTTTATTTTAAAATATTTTTAAATAATAAAAAAAAATGGCTGTAATAGAAAAGCAACTAGGATTTCAAAAGTGCTCACTTTACCGTGAACAGGCTATACGAGTCCTGTCTCGCTAGTCATGGATCTGTTCAGCGTGTGTCTATAACTGTGTTTCTGCCATACAACACACGAACGATGATGTCTGGCAAGCAATTGCCCAACGAAGTCTCACTCCAGACGACCGGACGCTGGAGAACGCGCACAATCGACAGTGCCGTACCCGCTGGACGGGCTCGAACTGACGATGTACACTCGTCGACATCGTCGATGCCCAGCGGCATGTTTCCTGTCGGCGAAGCATTTATTCGCGAAACTTGTCGCGAATTGTCCATCTACTGTACGAACTCGCCCTCTAGAATCAGATCGTTAAACACATCACCATTAATATAGTTGACGAAATATTTTTTGGCACTGCTCTAGAAAGGT
Organism: Dryococelus australis; assembly: GCA_029891345.1. Classification (NCBI taxonomy): domain Eukaryota; kingdom Metazoa; phylum Arthropoda; class Insecta; order Phasmatodea; family Phasmatidae; genus Dryococelus; species Dryococelus australis. The sequence continues at coordinate 37,667,731 of CM057004.1, forward strand.
CAGCTTATGCTCATTGAAGACCTTCAACCATACATTTTTAATGTGAAATTATGGAAAATTTCTAAGAAAACCATATACACTGTTCTTACGAGCGGGAGTTACAGATAATTAGAACAGGCAGACACCGTCACCTATGCATAACCATATATCTATACCTACAATATAATATGTGTGAAGGCACATATACTGTACAATGTATGAATAATAATATGTATATAGGAATATAAATATAAATTGTTTTAAATTTATTTCTACTTGTTTTTTTATCTATGTGATACTGTCATGTCTACACATATGTATACTGATATGTTCATTATTTCATACGCAGAAATGACGGCATCTGCGTATCTTTTCAATATTTGTGACCCCGGCAAGCCCGCTACAAATCTGACACATAGAAAGAAGCGTCATTTAGGCTTGATTCAAGCTTGCAAGCTTACTGCGACCTTGCAGGTGTGTCATGACGAGCTTTTCTCAAAATGATTATGTTTATTATGTTATTGGATTTTATATTTGTATAACAAGCTCTAAACACAGTATGATGCTCAAGTAAACAACTTCAATTGCATTTTCGTTTGCATTCGAAACTAATTTAAGCCTAATGATTATTTTTTCACGCTCCATCACTTCAACACCTACGGAAGTCTGGAAGTTCAAATATGAAAAAATCTGACTAACATGTTTTTGACATGCACGTGTGAATAACAGAGCAGATATTTATCAAGTTCCAGTATATTTATATACACCCCCTACATGCTTTGGCCATATGCACCCAGGAAATAAATTAAGGTATAATATGTACGCACGCTTAAAAGCAAAAGTAAAAATTAAAGGAAAGGAATGGAAAATATTACTTAAAAAGACTGTCTTAAAATGTAATCAGGGTAAAATAATTACAAGATATTAATATAAACATTTTAATTTTTTACAAAAAATATACACTATTGCAATAAAAATTGTACATAATTTAAGCCTGTCAGATACAATGCCATTAGTTGCTGGATATTTACAAATTAAATATCTAACCAACAGTGTCAGTCTACTGTAAAAGGAATATGTTTCACACTAAAATACTGTAAATACAATCACAGATATACTTTCAGTACAACTGGGTAGCAATGAAACTGTTGTCCAGAGCTACCACAGAATTAAGACTTGGGATATTTAAATACTTGATATGCTTGAAGAAACTGCCGACATAATTAATGTAAAAATGTTTCATCGCACTTATTTAAAGTGTAGTGTATTTGGAATACTCTACGAAAGTACGTGCATTTAAAATTAGTTGAACATATAAGTAATTCCTCTCAAAGTTATTGTTATAAAAGTTTCCATAAAATATGTTTTCGGATTGATTTTGGCCCACACAAGCATTTAATGAACTTAGTTAATCTAAAAACATAAAATTTGTTTCCAGTTTTTTTTTTCTTTTTTTACATTTCGCTACCAGCTTAAAAAAATATGAAATAATACTACATTCTATGCCGATTGCAGCCACGGTTTTGATCGCCATTAAAACTTTAACCTAGGATTACAACTGTAATTTTGCGATGTAGTCCGAAATGTGTCAGCTGTAGGTGTGGTCACAAAAATACAAATATTAACCTCGATTGTTAGTTTTGCTGTGGGCAGGGACGTAAAGGTAAGATTTCGCTGAAAGTAAATCTGGACACGACCAGTTATGATATTAATACAACATTTCGATCGTGAGTATACGCTGTAATTTTTCATATCGTACATAATCCGTGTCTTACATCACGAGTAGTAAAGATTAACTCCAACCACAGGAAGGGAAAGTGATCTAAGAAAAATACTGCAACACAGCGACTATTTTTTCCAGCTGCCGTTGCTAAAGTAGCTGACCATTTGAGAAGACACCGAGGTTGTGTGTTCCAGTTCGTATGGTTTTCCGTTATTTGCTTTTCTGCATTGTAAAATTTGCATTTTGTGTTTTGTAAGAGTCCAGTTGGAATGGCGCCACGTTCAGTTGTTCAACATACAATGCTGTAGTTTGTTGTACGCCACATGACTTAACAGGTAACCCGATAAATGTGAAATGAAAATTTCTCAACTAACAACAGGAGATCTAAAACCGCAAGCTTTAGTCAATTATGGCACTTGCATTTATCTAACTTGCGGTTTTGTTTTTACTCCCGAATATCTAAACTGTTTCAGAAAGAGTCTGAAAACTTTTCGTCGGTATCTGCGTCACATGCTACTGGTTGCTTTCTCATAAGAATAATTGTTCTTTTTGAAATATGAAGATGGCCTTATTGTTCAGCCAAACGCTAAGTAGAGTTGACTAAATTCCACTCGGGGCTCTGATTTATGGAAAGAAATCCAGCGCGCGAAACAAAACAGAGGCAGTGACATTGATCTTTTATCAGCAATAATTTAACAAGAGTCACCAATATATTGATATTTTCCATCACAGGTTTAAGTTTTACACGCCTCCTTAAACCTCTTAATGTATATTAATTTACTAGTATATGATTTCTGACACAGATTATAAATATAGATGGAATTTTCTATATTAACAGAACCAACTGTTACCTGCTGATTTGTATCATTGCATAGGAATCATAACTGTTAGCTGCGTTACATCTGTTTCAACATTTATATGCGTATAATTATATAGAAAAACAATTTATAGTTTCATAGGTAAAGTGCTGAGTGACACTGTTTTACAGTAACCTTTGCGAGGCATATTAAATGTCTCGGTACGTAAAATACCTTGGAAATAAATATTGTAGCTACTGCTGTAGGTGTCATGTTCTAATCAATTATAAAAACCGAAAAATCATTTAATTATTGTATAAGACGCGTAAATATGAGACGAACATTAATAAATGTGCGTTGATTATATTCATTCAGTATTTCATTACAAGACTAATTGCAGTGGCATTAAGCACCCATATGTTTGATTTATCTAAGATTTATATTTCATATTAGGACAAATTTGTTATATCACGAAGGTGGATGATATTTTGGAGACATTTAAAGAAATGCAGATGTAAGTGTAGAGTAATTAAAATTAAAAAATTACCAACATAACTGGCCAATAAAATCAGTACATTTGAACACATAGTTACAGGTAACGTGCTCTCTCTCTCTCTCTCTCTCTCTCTCTCTCTCTCTCTCTCTCTCTCTCTCTCTCTGTGTGGTGTGTGTATATATATATATAGGATGAGTCAATGTATGCGAACCCAGCACGAGTGGTATCTTTAAGACAAATAAATAAGGAAATGTATAAACGACATACGGCCTAAGGTGATTTCTGAGGATGGTACGCCCTGAAACGTTGAAATTTATTATGCTACGATAAATTGGAAACCATTTGCGATTAAGGAACGCAATTTACCATACAGGCAAACGTTTACAAGGTAGGTTACCCACAAAACGGCGTTACAGAGAGTACACCCCTTCATACATTAAATAGAGGTTGGCATCCTCCCAATTGCTTAGAAATTTGTAGTCCTACTCCTGCTGTAGCAATTTGACATTGCACCTTAGCAATCAGCATTAGAAATGCAATAAAAAAGTCACCTAGGCAGTATTCGCTAATCCCTACCGTTTCCTGAGAAACCGCATTTTTATTTGGAAAGCAGATTAATGTTTTCCCTGGGAGGTAGGCAGCCTGTACTTCTGGCGTGCATTATGTGTGAACTGATACCCTGGCTAATGTACCTTTCCTATTGCAACATGTTTATAAGATTGTGGACGGCTGTGAAGTTATTGCGGGAAAGTGGCCCATTGCGTTGATTTATGTAATCGTACCAACAAGCAGTTCTTCACAACGTGTGTGTTGGAGTGGGGTAATGAGGAACTGACGGACATGCATCTCACGTATGGCCATCTCACCTCAGCCAATCCATCGCGCTGAGTACCGCGCATCCATGTACCACCTTGCCGCGCAGATAAAGTGCGCTGGTGCACAACTGTGCATGCACCACAAGTCTTCTCGTAGATTCAGTGGTTCATCGTCATGTAGTTGTGGTAGGTCGTCGTTCAAACGCCGATGAACAGAAGTTAATGCACGTGTACCTGTGACTGGTCTGACTGGACATTTTCGGCGTATTAACGACGCGCAGATGAGGCAATAAACATAATTTCACCATACGTGAGATGCATGACCGTCAGTTCCTCATTACCCCACTCCAACACACACGCTGTGAAGAACTATCTGCTGTGCAAACTACCAACGCAGTGCTAGCAGGCAGGAAACCTCGTCGCCAATTGGTACGACTATAGGAACCAATGCAATAGGGCACTTGCCTGCAGTTACTTCTCAGCCGTCCACAATCTTATAAACCGTATGACATTGGAAAGGGCGTTAACCAGAGTATTAATTCATACGCAATGCAAGACAGCATACAGACTGCCTACCTCCCAGGCAACCAATAATCTGCTTTCCAAATAAACCTGTGATATCTCAGGAAACGGTGGGGATTAGTGGATTCTACGAAGGTAACCTTTTTATTGCATTTTTAATGCTGACTAATAATGTGTAATGTAAAATTGTTCCAAACATAGGGTTACAAAGTTGTAAGCAATTGGAGGATGCCAACCCCTATTTAATATATAAAGGGATGTACTCTGCGTAACAACGTTTTGTGTGGAAACCTGCCTTGTAAACATTTGCCTATATGCCAATTTTCGTTGCATAACCACAAATGGTTTCCAATTTATCGTTGCATAACACGTTTCCAATCTGAAAAGTTTCAGGGCCTCTACCACACTAAGAAATCACTTTAAGTGCTATGGCGTTTAAATGTTCCCCTATTTATTTGCCCTAGGAATTCCGCTCATGCCGGGTTAGCATACACACATACACATACACACATACTCATACACATACACATACATACATATTTATACATAGTAATAATTCGACCGTTCGACCGACGTATTTCGGCTGCAAGTTAATCACGAAAAAATAAATTCAAAAAAATATGTACGACGTTTGGACTAAAGTTAATTCTAAGGGTGCATATTATTTTTAATTGGACCTGAAGAATTGATTTATTGCAGTGCCACTGTAATGTTACACTCTCTGGAATCTTCCCCTCCCTTTGATAGCCGTAACGGGGTGATATTGTGTGGCTCGGTCGGGGATTGAACCCGGATCGTCTTGGTGCAAGGCGATCAGGCTAACCGCACAGCCACTGCGGCCCCCACACCTCTTGGGTGTTGGTAAGTATTATTTTGATATTAAAACACCAATTACTCAAAAACTATGAGGTTTGGGGTATTTGTACAATGCGATCTTTTTCGTCAATTCTGAAATCCTGATTAACAATAAATCATTTAAATCCCAAATATGGTATCGCGTCATGGACGTTAGTCAGGAATATGGTTTAATAATTGGTGATTATTTGCATGAAATAATTTGATGACAGCGACACGTTTTGTGGTGTTGAAGATCTTTGTTTTCTCACCAAGTCAGTCAGTGTTCCATCTGAAACATTTTCCTAAATATTTGCAATAAACTAGAGTTTCTGGTCCAACTTCAAATATGTGTTATCTCCTTAAGATTCACTTTAGACCATAGGTCGCATATATGTTTTCAACTTCTTTTTTTCGTGCTTAACATGTAGCCGCAATTTATTAGTTGAATTTCGATATATCATATATAGAAATACATATATGTATGTAATACATATATAATACATATAAATAATGCAAATATTTTAATTTGTGTAACTACAATACAACTTTTAAGAACATTTATCGCCAACTAACTATTTTACTAAAAATCTTCATTAAAGTTATTGAAGCTGATGACTAGAAGTTTACTTCACAAATGTGCTGCGTTGGTAAATAATTAAATCATCATAAAATAAGTGTTTAAAAATAATAGTTCTTAAAATACCAAGGCTGCCAGCAGCTGTTATAACAATAATTTTGCTTATATTAAGGCAATATTGATGTCCCCACGCACAGTTCAAAGTCTGTTGAAAGCATAACACATTCTTACTGACATTTCCTGCGTAATGTACGCAGACGACTTGTAAGTATGCGGTAAAATTATGTTTTTGAATCATAATCCTCACATCGTCCACAGATGCTATACTCAGTGCAACACTACGCAACTAGGTACTGTCAAAATATCACTTATTCACACAGATTTCCGCCCAGATGTATTGCTCATTTTTCACTTATCACCAAGTAATGGTTCACATGACGTAAAATTTGCAAAATAGACACAAAAAAAAATTGTAACATTTACGAAAATATTGGCGCCGTTTCATTTGATTGGCTGCCAATATAAATATCTTCATGGTAATGCCGAAACCCGCCATACACATCTAAAATATCTGCTCTAGCAAATCTGGGAGAATGTTCGTACTAGATATAGAAACACACTGATATATATTTGTACATATGTGTACGTGTGGATATTGTACATTGATCCTTAAAACAATACTACAATAAATATGACCAGCACATTAAAAAGGAACTGTTTTCCATCATTACACTTGGTTTCCGAAGCTAACGCTGTACTTAATATAGAACAGTTAGGCTACGGCCATAAGAAGTCTTTTGGTTCAACTCCGTATTTTTAAATGCATATTTACAATGAAATTAGTTTTGTTATTGTAACGTTCCTTTCTCACCACATAAAAAAAATTATCACCTTGTCCAAAGGCGCCAGTATTTAACGACTAGGGGGTTGGGGGGATATGGTGGAAGCCAAGAGTCTATACTAACGTAAAAGTATGTATGGCAGAAATAAACTGCCTTTGTGTGTGCTACGACTGGGATTTAGGTATACCTAGACATTTGGAGTTCACGATGTTGTAGTGTCCCTTAACCTCACCTCTCACCATATCAACTAGAGTCACTTTTCCGACGTTGTCAGCTCCTTTCGCATGTAGGAAACGAGGGAAAAGTTGCATGTTTCCTTTCCATCGCTGTTCCATTTACACCACGCTTCATCCCCCAGGTGCTAAGGAGCGCAATCGTATTCGTGCAGTTCACATGTTTTTTCTCCCTCCCTTTCTCATTCCTTACTCCATCTATCAGTCTCTCTCGAACAATTGCAGTAGTTAGTGCTCGGACAACAGCAGCAGTTGGCCATAAACAAAACTTCTGCTGGGAGGGACGAGAGCTTCTTCTTGCCACCCCCTGTAACCTTTGATAATTATGGGGGCTCTTTACCAGCATGTGAACTCCCCCCAACCCCAAAGTCATGTTATGAGGATGGCGTTTCTTTCTCGAGTGCGTATTGCAGCTTGCCCATTGTGTCGAGCGGCACAGAAGCGTGCACGACACCAGGAGGGTGACGCGCTGGAACTAAGGGCGCGAAGTACTCTCCGCTGGACGCCGAGGAGTTGGAGTCGGCCAGCAGGTTGACGAGCTCCTCCTCGTGGGTGCGGAAGTCGTACCTGGTGCGCAGCTGGACTCCAGCCTCGCTGTGGTAAAAGGATACCTGCTGGAAGTCGTCGTCCAGCCGCGAGGACTCGAAGCAGTCGAGTACCTGCAGGAACGTCGGCCGGTGGTTAGCGTTGCGCCTCCAGCAGCAGGTCATCAGGTGGCGGAGGAACACCGGACAGAAGGCGGGGTGCTCCAGGCAGCCTCCGGCCAGCACGAACTGGAGAACCTGAAACACGTTTCCTTGTCATTACTGTTCGCTCACCCCAACACGACTCTGCTAACCACAAACTAAAGATGAGACACAGACTTATTCTCATATTCTGCGCATGCCTCAAACACTGTCGTCTAACGATATGCCTGAAGAACTTTTAAAATCAAATGTCCAAACAATAACATGATATTTTATGTAACTTGAATGCACTCTAGATGCATTGAAACATGGATAAAACACGCACTGTAATTATGTGGACAATGAGATAACCTAAGTCGTAGCGACATGGTTTTCACACTTATAAATGCAAAAAAAAAAAAAAAATCAGTTCAGCACTGGAACTGTTAAATTAATTAACATCTGACATGCACAATGCACCCCATATTTTCCCCTTCAATGCAAACAAGCTGCAAATATTTTATGCACTATGAAAAAGATTCCCTGTTCTGCTTTTATGTATTTTGAAGTAAACACTGAGTGGTATATATTCAGTAACATTGCCAGAAAATTAAATTAAACCAATTTTTATTTTTATATGCACCTATATTTGTGAAAAAAAGCAACACCATGATGAGACCATCAGTATTGGAAGGAAACTTATCACACCGATTACTAACAGTATTACAAATTAACTATTAAAAGTTTCAGAACAACGCAACGACATTACTTACAAAAAAATAAAGTTTGTTTTAAAGAATGGCATCGAATTAAACAGGCATTGGGCGTATTCCTGGGGAATCGACTGCCAGGCTTTTTCTACCTGGGTCCACAGCTCATCGGCATTGGCTACTTGCTTCGAAGACAGTCTGGACATTTCTATCAATATGTGATCGGCCGTTGTCTTGTTGGAGTAGAGTTCCAGGAGTATGCCGAAGGATGTCTCCACAACCTACCAGATGTAGTAGTTGCTGTTGACAGAGCCCACAATTCGAAGCAGCCGGGATCGCCTATGATAGCCACTTGCTCCCCAAACTATCACACCCCTCGTTCGTGCAGTATGATGCAGGGCAATTTCATTTGAAAGATGGCATTCACTTTGACTTCGTCGAATGTGTTTGCGGCCATTATTGCAATCCAAGTTGAAGCGAGACGCGTCCAAAAAGTGACATTTTACTACTCTGTACGACAGTGGGTGTGTTCGTGGGTCAATCGTAGACTGAGTGTCGACAGTTCAGGGTCAAGGGAATCTTCCGCAAAGGAATGCAGGCATATATATATATATATATATATATATATATATATATATATATATATATATATATATATATATATATATGAAGCAGACGCCGTCTAACCATGGTAACAGGCACTCTCAGACCTGTTGCAGTGTTCCAATGTTCTGATAACACTCGAGATGAAGTTACATGGTCCAGCACTGCTATGTGAATGAGGTGTCTTGCCATTTCGTGTTGTTACATTTTGTGGTCCAGTTTCGGGTTCTCAACTCGTGATGATCTCATCAATCCATTGCTTCTACACTCGCTTAACTGCCGTGGTATTATGCCCCGTATGAGCAACAATTTTTCGGTATGAATTTTCACCTTCGCGCAAGCCGATCTTCTGGCCCGTTCAAAATCCGCAACTTGCTTAAAATGTGCCCTTTCATGCCGACGAGGCATACAGACTCCAGTTGGAACTCTTAGAGCTCACCGACGTTGAACAACTTTACTTGTCTGGATCCTCAACAGTTGTCTATTTATATACATTTTTCGCGTCAGTTCTGAAGGCGCTGCTACGTCTAGGGATACACAATCATTCTTAAGTTCTAACAATGTTTGTATCACACCCTGCTTTCCATTTCCTACGAATTTAATTTCATTTACATGTTTCCTTTGCGTAGTTGAATTTTTTCATATACATGAATGCACATTAGAGAAATAAGTGGCAATAATAGTACTGTCATATTTCTATTTGTCACTTGATATGAACAATAATTAGCGATAATGTCCGTAGCAATGCGGAAGGATATGCAGCAGGCAAAAAGAAATCTTCCGCATAACCTCAAAGATATCGACAAAGTAAACAGAGTCGAAGACGAAAAACAAGCTCCTGGTCACCACAGTCTGAACACATAAATGGCTTAAAAAGTGTGTCTATACATAAGGAATAATCTCTTGAATATTGTAATGAACACATTTGTCATACTACAGAAACCTTAACACATCTCTGGAAGAATACATTCCTAGTTCGGCGAGTCCTCTTGCAGGAGTTCAAACTCTAAACCTTCCATCATATCCAAATTTAGAAGGGAGGTAATTCTCGGAAATTTATATACTCGTAAGTTTTCAGGATTCACATCCTGCACCATCGGCTCTCAAGACCTCTCTGTTAAGAGCCGTCCAAATCTCTTCACTCACTCACATGCTGCACCAACATCTGCTTTCGTTCTCTTATAGAGTTTCCCTGGACTGGA